>CM068580.1:90200354-90791018 GCA_035048485.1 Pteria penguin
AATATATCTTTGACACATTGCAATTACTCGAAAGTCTTATATCGTAAATATCCTAGTTTTGTTTGATTTAAATATACATGTATATCTATTTTGTGTAAACCACTTACATAGGCTACCTGTAATATATGTATATTTATCTGTATTTAAAGTAATGATTGTATAACTTGTATTGTTGTTATATTTTCAGCAGTAACATGGCATTCTCCTTCCATGCATATTGTATTATGTATATTAAGCACATTGTAGCATGTAGTCATATTTATGTATGTTGTATGTACCGCGGCCCAGTGGATAACCATATTGTAGCATGTATGCATATCTATATATGATGTATGTATTGTGGCCTGGTGGATGACCATATTGCAGCACGTATACATATCTATATATGATGTATGTATTCTGACCCAGTGGATGACCATATTGTAGCATGTAGTCATATCTATATATGATGTATGTATTGTGGCCCAGTGGATGACCGTTGCAGCACGTATACATATCTATATATGATGTATGTATTCTGACCCAGTGGATGACCATATTGTAGCATGTAGTCATATCTATATATGATGTATGTATTGTGGCCCAGTGGATGACCATGTTGCAGCACGTATACATATCTATATATGATGTATGTATTGTGGCCTAGTGGATGACCATATTGTAGCATGTAGTCATATCTATATATGATGTATTTATTGTGGCCCAGTGGATGACCATATTGTAGCATGTAGTCATATCTATATATAATGTATGTATTGTGGCCTGGTGGATGACCATATTGTAGCATGTATACATATCTATATATGATGTCTGTATTGTGGCCCAGTGGATGACCTTATTGCAGCACGTATACATATCTATATATGATGTATGTATTGTGGCCCAGTGGATGACCATATTGTAGCATGTAGTCATATCTATATATAATGTATGTATTTTGACCCAGTGGATGACCATATTGCAGCACGTTAACATATCTATATATGATGTATGTATTGTGGCCCAGTGGATGACCTTATTGCAGCACGTATACATATCTATATAGGATGTATGTATTGCGGCCTGGTGGATGACCATATTGCAGCACGTGTACATGTCTATATATGATGTATGTATTGTGGCCCAGTGGATGACCATATTGTAGCATGTAGTCATATCTATATATGATGTATGTATTGTGGCCTAGTGGATGACCATAATGTAGCATGTATACATATCTATATATGATGTATGTATTGTGACCCAGTGGATGACCATATTGTAGCATGTAGTCATATCTATATATGATGTATGTATTGTGGCCTAGTGGATGACCATATTGCAGCACGTATACTTATCTTTATATGATGTATGTATTGTGGCCTGGTGGATGACCATATTGCAGCACGTATACATACCTATATATGATGTATGTATTGTTGCCCAGTGGATGACCATATTGTAGCATGTAGTCATATCTGTATATGATGTATGTATTGTGACCCAGTGGATGACCATATTGCAGCACGTAAACATATCTATATATGATGTATGTATTGTGGCCTAGTGGATGACCATATTGTAGCATGTAGTCATATCTATATATGATGTATGTATTGTGGCCTGGTGGATGACCATATTGCAGCACGTATACATATCTATATATGATGTATTTATTGTGGCCCAGTGGATGACCATATTGTAGCACGTATACATATCTATACATGATGTATGTATTGTGGCTTGGTGGATAACCGTATTGTAGCATGTAGTCATATCTATATATGATGTATGTATTCTGGCCCAGTGGATGACCATATTGTAGGATGTAGTCATATCTATATATAATGTATGTATTGTGGCCTAGTGGATGACCATATTGCAGCACGTTAACATATCTATATATGATGTATGTATTGTGGCCTGGTGGATGACCATATTGCAGCACGTATACATATCTATATATGATGTATGTATTGTGGCCTGGTGGATGACCATATTGCAGCACGTACATGTGTATACATATCTATATATGATGTATGCATTGTGGCCTAGTGGATGACCATGTTGTAGCGTGTAGTCATATCTATATATAATGTATGTATTGTGACCCAGTGGATGACCATATTGCAGCACGTATACATATCTATATATGATGTATGTATTGTGGCCCAGTGGATGACCATATTGTAGCATGTAGTCATATCTATATATAATGTATGTAATGTGACCCAGTGGATGACCATATTGCAGCACGTTAACATATCTATATATGATGTATGTATTGTGGCCTGGTGGATGACCATATTGCAGCACGTATACATATCTATATATGATGTATGTATTGTTGCCCAGTGGATGACCATATTGTAGCACGTTAACATATCTATATATGATGTATGTATTGTGGCCCAGTGGATGACCATATTGTGGCATCTTGTCATATCTATATATGATGTATGTATTGACTATTGTGGCCCGGTGGATGACCATATATTGTAGCATGTAGTCATATATATATATATATGTATTGTGGCCTATTGTAGCATGTAGTCATTCATATATACCGGTATATATATATATATATATATATATATGTGTGTGTGTGTGTGTGTGTGTGTGTGCGTGTGTGTGTGTGTGTGTGTGTGTGTATTGTTGCCTAGTGGATGGCCATACTGTAGCTCGTATACATATCTATATGTGATGGTATATATTGACCGTTGTGGCCCAGTGGATAACCATATATTGTAGCATGTAGTCATATATATACATGATATATGTATTGTGGCCCAGTGGATCACCATATTGCAGCATGTATACATAACTATATATGATGTATGTATTGTGCCCCAGTGGATGACCATATATTGTAGCATGTAGTCATATATATACATGATATATGTATTGTGGCCCAGTGGATGACCATATTGCAGCATGTATACATAACTATATATGATGTATGTATTGTGGCCCAGTGGATGACCATATTGTAGCATGTAGTCATATCTATATATAATGTATGTATTGTGACCCAGTGGATGACCATATTGCAGCACGTTAACATATCTATATATGATGTATGTATTGTGGCCCAGTGGATGACCTTATTGCAGCACGTATACATATCTATATATGATGTATGTATTGTGGCCTGGTGGATGACCATATTGCAGCACGTGTACATGTCTATATATGATGTATGTATTGTAGCCCAGTGGATGACCATATTGTAGCATGTAGTCATATCTATATATGATGTATGTATTGTGGCCTAGTGGATGACCATAATGTAGCATGTATACATATCTATATATGATGTATGTATTGTGACCCAGTGGATGACCATATTGTAGCATGTAGTCATATCTATATATGATGTATGTATTGTGGCCTAGTGGATGACCATATTGCAGCACGTATACATATCTATATATGATGTATGTATTGTGGCCTGGTGGATGACCATATTGCAGCACGTATACATACCTATATATGATGTATGTATTGTTGCCCAGTGGATGACCATATTGTAGCATGTAGTCATATCTGTATATGATGTATGTATTGTGACCCAGTGGATGACCATATTGCAGCACGTAAACATATCTATATATGATGTATGTATTGTGGCCTAGTGGATGACCATATTGTAGCATGTAGTCATATCTATATATGATGTATGTATTGTGGCCTGGTGGATGACCATATTGCAGCACGTATACATATCTATATATGATGTATTTATTGTGGCCCAGTGGATGACCATATTGTAGCACGTATACATATCTATACATGATGTATGTATTGTGGCTTGGTGGATAACCGTATTGTAGCATGTAGTCATATCTATATATGATGTATGTATTGTGGCCCAGTGGATGACCATATTGTAGGATGTAGTCATATCTATATATAATGTATGTATTGTGGCCTAGTGGATGACCATATTGCAGCACGTTAACATATCTATATATGATGTATGTATTGTGGCCTGGTGGATGACCATATTGCAGCACGTTAACATATCTATATATGATGTATGTATTGTGGCCTGGTGGATGACCATATTGCAGCACGTACATGTGTATACATATCTATATATGATGTATGCATTGTGGCCTAGTGGATGACCATGTTGTAGCGTGTAGTCATATCTATATATAATGTATGTATTGTGACCCAGTGGATGACCATATTGCAGCACGTATACATATCTATATATGATGTATGTATTGTGGCCCAGTGGATGACCATATTGTAGCATGTAGTCATATCTATATATAATGTATGTAATGTGACCCAGTGGATGACCATATTGCAGCACGTTAACATATCTATATATGATGTATGTATTGTGGCCTGGTGGATGACCATATTGCAGCACGTATACATATCTATATATGATGTATGTATTGTTACCCAGTGGATGACCATATTGTAGCACGTTAACATATCTATATATGATGTATGTATTGTGGCCCAGTGGATGACCATATTGTGGCATCTTGTCATATCTATATATGATGTATGTATTGACTATTGTGGCCCGGTGGATGACCATATATTGTAGCATGTAGTCATATATATATATATATGTATTGTGGCCTATTGTAGCATGTAGTCATTCATATATACCGGTATATATATATATATATATATATATATGTGTGTGTGTGTGTGTGTGTGTGTGTGTGTGTGTGTGTGTGTGTGTGTGTGTGTGTGTGTGTGTATTGTTGCCTAGTGGATGGCCATACTGTAGCTCGTATACATATCTATATGTGATGGTATATATTGACCGTTGTGGCCCAGTGGATAACCATATATTGTAGCATGTAGTCATATATATACATCATATATGTATTGTGGCCCAGTGGATGACCATATTGCAGCATGTATACATAACTATATATGATGTATGTATTGTGGCCCAGTGGATGACCATATTGTAGCATGTAGTCATATCTATATATAATGTATGTATTGTATATATATATATATAACATATCTATATATATATATATATATATATATCTATATATATATATATATATATATATATATATATATTGTATATATATATATATATATGTATATATATATATATATATATATATATATATATATGTATATATATATATGTATATATATATATATATATATATATATGTATATATATATATATATATATATATATATATATATATATATATATATATATATATATATATATGATGTATGTATTGTGGCCTAGTGGATGACCATATTGCAGCATGTATACATATCTATATATGATGTATGTATTGTGGCCCAGTGGATGACCATATTGCAGCACGTATACATATATATATATATGTATGTATATGTATATATATATATGTATAATATCTATATATATGTATGTGTATATATGTATATATTGTATATATATATATATATATGATGTATGCATTGTGGCCCAGTGGATGACCATATTGTAGCATGTATACATATCTATATATGATGTATGTATTGTGGCCCAGTGGATGACCTTATTGCAGCACGTATACATATCTATATATGATGTATGTATTGTGGCCCAGTGGATGACCATATTGAAGCAAGTTTACATATCTATATATGATGTATGTATTGTATTGATGAGACGTACTTCTATATATAATTGTATGTATTGTGAATTGAGAAACATTGTATGTAGCATGTATACTATGACGTACAATGTGATGTAATTTGACATTGTGGATGATTCTATATAACATCTTGATGTATGTATTGTGGCCTGGTGGATGACCATGTTGTAGCATGTAGTCATATCTATATATGATGTATGCATTGTGGCCCAGTGGATGACCATATTGTAGCATGTATACATATCTATATATGATGTATGTATTGTGACCCAGTGGATGACCATATTGTAGCATGTAGTCATATCTATATATGATGTATGTATTGTGGCCTAGTGGATGACCATATTGCAGCACGTATACATATCTATATATGATGTATGTATTGTGGCCTGGTGGATGACCATATTGCAGCACGTATATATACCTATATATGATGTATGTATTGTTGCCCAGTGGATGACCATATTGTAGCATGTAGTCATATCTGTATATGATGTATGTATTGTGACCCAGTGGATGACCATATTGTAGCACGTAAACATATCTATATATGATGTATGTATTGTGGCCTAGTGGATGACCATATTGTAGCATGTAGTCATATCTATATATGATGTATGTATTGTGGCCTGGTGGATGACCATATTGCAGCACGTATACATATCTATATATGATGTATTTATTGTGGCCCAGTGGATGACCATATTGTAGCACGTATACATATCTATACATGATGTATGTATTGTGGCTTGGTGGATGACCGTATTGTAGCATGTAGTCATATCTATATATATGATGTATGTATTGTGGCCCAGTGGATGACCATATTGTAGGATGTAGTCATATCTATATATAATGTATGTATTGTGGCCTAGTGGATGACCATATTGCAGCACGTTAACATATCTATATATGATGTATGTATTGTGGCCTGGTGGATGACCATATTGCAGCACGTTAACATATCTATATATGATGTATGTATTGTGGCCTGGTGGATGACCATATTGCAGCACGTACATGTGTATACATATCTATATATGATGTATGCATTGTGGCCTAGTGGATGACCATGTTGTAGCGTGTAGTCATATCTATATATAATGTATGTATTGTGACCCAGTGGATGACCATATTGCAGCACGTATACATATCTATATATGATGTATGTATTGTGGCCCAGTGGATGACCATATTGTAGCATGTAGTCATATCTATATATAATGTATGTAATGTGACCCAGTGGATGACCATATTGCAGCACGTTAACATATCTATATATGATGTATGTATTGTGGCCCAGTGGATGACCTTATTGCAGCACGTATACATATCTATATAGGATGTATGTATTGTGGCCTGGTGGATGACCATATTGCAGCACGTGTACATGTCTATATATGATGTATGTATTGTGGCCCAGTGGATGACCATATTGTAGCATGTAGTCATATCTATATATGATGTATGTATTGTGGCCTAGTGGATGACCATAATGTAGCATGTATACATATCTATATATGATGTATGTATTGTGACCCAGTGGATGACCATATTGTAGCATGTAGTCATATCTATATATGATGTATGTATTGTGGCCTAGTGGATGACCATATTGCAGCACGTATACATATCTATATAT
Organism: Pteria penguin; assembly: GCA_035048485.1. Lineage (NCBI taxonomy): Eukaryota > Metazoa > Mollusca > Bivalvia > Pterioida > Pteriidae > Pteria > Pteria penguin. Next base: position 90,207,603 of record CM068580.1, read on the forward strand.
GATGTATGTATTGTGGCCTGGTGGATGACCATATTGCAGCACGTATACATACCTATATATGATGTATGTATTGTTGCCCAGTGGATGACCATATTGTAGCATGTAGTCATATCTGTATATGATGTATGTATTGTGACCCAGTGGATGACCATATTGCAGCACGTTAACATATCTATATATGATGTATGTATTGTGGCCCAGTGGATGACCTTATTGCAGCACGTATACATATCTATATAGGATGTATGTATTGTGGCCTGGTGGATGACCATATTGCAGCACGTGTACATGTCTATATATGATGTATGTATTGTGGCCCAGTGGATGACCATATTGTAGCATGTAGTCATATCTATATATGATGTATGTATTGTGGCCTAGTGGATGACCATAATGTAGCATGTATACATATCTATATATGATGTATGTATTGTGACCCAGTGGATGACCATATTGTAGCATGTAGTCATATCTATATATGATGTATGTATTGTGGCCTAGTGGATGACCATATTGCAGCACGTATACATATCTATATATGATGTATGTATTGTGGCCTGGTGGATGACCATATTGCAGCACGTATACATACCTATATATGATGTATGTATTGTTGCCTAGTGGATGGCCATACTGTAGCTCGTATACATATCTATATGTGATGGTATATATTGACCGTTGTGGCCCAGTGGATAACCATATATTGTAGCATGTAGTCATATATATACATGATATATGTATTGTGGCCCAGTGGATGACCATATTGCAGCATGTATACATAACTATATATGATGTATGTATTGTGGCCCAGTGGATGACCATATTGTAGCATGTAGTCATATCTATATATAATGTATGTATTGTGACCCAGTGGATGACCATATTGCAGCACGTTAACATATCTATATATGATGTATGTATTGTGGCCCAGTGGATGACCTTATTGCAGCACGTATACATACCTATATATGATGTATGTATTGTTGCCCAGTGGATGACCATATTGTAGCATGTAGTCATATCTGTATATGATGTATGTATTGTGACCCAGTGGATGACCATATTGCAGCACGTAAACATATCTATATATGATGTATGTATTGTGGCCTAGTGGATGACCATATTGTAGCATGTAGTCATATCTATATATGATGTATGTATTGTGGCCTGGTGGATAACCATATTGCAGCACGTATACATATCTATATATGATGTATTTATTGTGGCCCAGTGGATGACCATATTGTAGCACGTATACATATCTATACATGATGTATGTATTGTGGCTTGGTGGATAACCGTATTGTAGCATGTAGTCATATCTATATATGATGTATGTATTGTGGCCCAGTGGATGACCATATTGTAGGATGTAGTCATATCTATATATAATGTATGTATTGTGGCCTAGTGGATGACCATATTGCAGCACGTTAACATATCTATATATGATGTATGTATTGTGGCCTGGTGGATGACCATATTGCAGCACGTTAACATATCTATATATGATGTATGTATTGTGGCCTGGTGGATGACCATATTGCAGCACGTACATGTGTATACATATCTATAGATGATGTATGCATTGTGGCCTAGTGGATGACCATGTTGTAGCGTGTAGTCATATCTATATATAATGTATGTATTGTGACCCAGTGGATGACCATATTGCAGCACGTATACATATCTATATATGATGTATGTATTGTGGCCCAGTGGATGACCATATTGTAGCATGTAGTCATATCTATATATAATGTATGTAATGTGACCCAGTGGATGACCATATTGCAGCACGTTAACATATCTATATATGATGTATGTATTGTGGCCTGGTGGATGACCATATTGCAGCACGTATACATATCTATATATGATGTATGTATTGTTGCCCAGTGGATGACCATATTGTAGCACGTTAACATATCTATATATGATGTATGTATTGTGGCCCAGTGGATGACCATATTCTGGCATCTTGTCATATCTATATATGATGTATGTATTGACTATTGTGGCCTGGTGGATGACCATATATTGTAGCATGTAGTCATATATATATATATATGTATTGTGGCCTATTGTAGCATGTAGTCATTCATATATACCGGTATATATATATATAGATATATGTGTGTGTGTGTGTGTGTGTGTGTGTGTGTGTGTGTGTGTGTGTGTGTGCGTGTGTGTGTGTGTGTGTGTGTATTGTTGCCTAGTGGATGGCCATACTGTAGCTCGTATACATATCTATATGTGATGGTATATATTGACCGTTGTGGCCCAGTGGATAACCATATATTGTAGCATGTAGTCATATATATACATGATATATGTATTGTGGCCCAGTGGATGACCATATTGCAGCATGTATACATAACTATATATGATGTATGTATTGTGCCCCAGTGGATGACCATATATTGTAGCATGTAGTCATATATATATATATATATATATATATATATATATATATATATATATATATATATATATATATATATATATATATATATATATATATATATATATATATATATATATATATATATATATATATGATGTATGTATTGTGGCTTAGTGGATGACCATATTGCAGCATGTATACATAACTATATATGATGTATGTATTGTGCCCCAGTGGATGACCATATATTGTAGCATGTAGTCATATATATATATATATATATATATATATATATATATATATATATGTATATATATATATATATATATATATATATATATATATATATATATATATATATATATATGATGTATGTATTGTGGCTTAGTGGATGACCATATTGCAGTACGTATACATATCTATATATGATGTGTGTATTGTGACCCAGTGGATTACCATAGTGTAGCATGTATACATATCTACCGGTATATATGATATATGTATTGTGCCCCCTCCCCTTGGATGACCATGTCGTAGCATGTATACATATCTACCTGTAAATATGATGTAGGTAATGTATTGATGAGACGTACTTCTCAAAATAATTGAATTGAATTGAATTGAATTGAGATACATTGTACGTAGCATTTATTCCGGAAATCAGCACTAATGGAAAGGGGAGGGGGAAGAGGGCGATATGACGTACAATGTGATATAATTTGTCATAGAGGAGGATTCTAGTTCCCCGCTGTGCATATAACATCTTGAAGTCTTTCTCCGGATACGCTAATGGATGAATTGGAAAGAGTTACATCCGCCCCCCCCCCCCTCCCCCATTTAGTTGCGGAATGGAGGACCCAGCCAAAGAAATAAGAAAAAGGCAGACTAGCTTAACTGGTAACGCCCAATAAACGAAGAAGAGATAGACCCCCCCCTAATAAGCGAAGGGAAGATAGATATAATTAACATATCCACCCACCCCCTTTCCAAATAAACGAAGAGAGGATAGATTAACCCCAAAAATTGTGTAAAGTTTTGCTTTGTTAATATAAAAAAAAAAGACAAAACAAAAAAAAAAAAACCGAAAAAGAAAATAAACAAACATAAAACAAATTAATAAAAAATAAAAACCCTAAACCAACCAAACAAAAAAAAAAGCAAACTGGTTAGACTTCTCCCTTAGGCGCCTCTTCTAATTCTACCTTCTAGTATTTTTCCCTTGACGTCCATGTTATAAGCATGATGTTTTGGATCAATGGACACTAAGAATCATTTGGTGTACACATATATACCATATTGAATGATCAACTGCAATAATTACAACAGATCATAGAATTGATCCTAAATCTTCAAGTTATTTTAAGATCTAGACAGGCATTGCGCCAGCCTACGGCTTAAATCTACATCCGCCTCGTACTGTAAGTCATGTTTGCTATATAAAAGCGACGTCACACATTCATTAACACAAGAAAGGTCGATAGAAACACGCCAACAACATGGCAGTGACTGCTACAGAAATCCCTCCCGTAGAAGATCTACTTAAAACAGCACGGGAAGCTTTCAAGGGGAAGTTCGGCAAGGAGGCAACCACGGCCGCTTGCGGACCGGGAAGGGTGAATTTAATTGGGGAACACACCGATTACAATGAGGGGTTCGTTTTTCCAATGGTAAGTCTTGTATTTACATGTTAATTTGTTCCTTGTCGTAGGACATTTAAACAATCTTATTTATAAGTCTTTGATTTAAATAACATTTAAATACATTGTAAATATGTCGTTAGTGTTCTTCTGGAGGCACGTTTTCAAAAGAGTAGTATTTATCATTCATTTGGAAGCGAAAGATTCCGTTGTATATGTCAACATTTCAGATATTTCAAATGTGTTTCTATGTTTAAGGTTTTTATTCTTCTCCCTTCTATATTGTTGAATGATGAAATCGTTGTCGAAATTTTACGTGTAAAACCATTCATTCGCGATGTTACACGAGCAATTCAATTATTTTTCATTGCATTACGCAACACACCTCCGATTTTGATTGGTCAGTGCACACATCCTATTTGTGATTGGCTAATACGCACACACCCTTTTTAACAATAACATTTCAGGCGTTGCCGCAAGTAACAGTCGTGGTGGGGGCTAAAGGGAATGGCGATCTGTGTCGGGTTTTGACCCTTGCAGAGGGCGTGGACAGTCCGAATTACGTGGAATTTACAGTGCAAGGAAATAAACCAGGAACGCCGAAATGGGCGAATTACGTCAAGGGTGTAGTAGCAAATTATATAGGTAAATATAGCCGCAAGTAGTGGCCCTATATGAATGTTAGGGCCACTACTTGTGGCTAAGGTAAATATAGAGACATACACGAGTGACGTGGACTTAGATTAAGAAGGGGAAATTGATGTGTACGAAACTTGCTTAGGCTTACAGGACATTTGTCACGTAAAGCTTCATGTTTCAATGAAAGTTTTAACAAGACCGAGCCAATTTTTACCCGAAATGTGAGGTGGTCAGGTGGGTTTCGGAAACACCGGGAAAGAAGGGGAGGGAGAGTGGGTTGAGGAGAAAGATCAAGTTAAAATAGTGAGATAATGGCGCATATGAGGTCCTTCACTTTAATGGAAGAAGAAGCATTGGCGGATCCAGGATTTCCGAAAAGGGGGGGGGGGGGCGGCACATATGCATTAGCTAAACTACTCGGTCAGTTTTGGTGCCAAATCTGGATTTTTACTTGTAAGTATATAAAAAAAAGGGGGGGCGGGCCTCCTCTCTAAATCCGCCACTGAGAAGAAAGACCAAGTATAATGATACAGGAATGGGAGAACCATACTCCCTGTGCTCTGTCACTTTCTCTCTATGTACAACTGAACGACAATCTCCCGCCAGGCCCTTATAATACATTGTAAGTGATTTCCGAAGGTATGGACGGCTCTCGGATTGTAGTAGGGACCAGCTATCGGCACCGATAGATCAGTTGGTGAGAGCGTCCGTCAAGAAAGAAGAAAGTCTTGGGTTTAATTCCTGGATCCTTGATTTCTTCTCTGTCCTTTGACATGACAGTATGCGCAAGATGTGACCCTATTTTGATGGTCAAAACATGGTTAAGTGTGACAATCGAGTGATTGACTTGTAATATATGTATGTTGCATGGAAGCAATTATGGCGATTCAATGGAAAAATTTAGGAAGATGCCCCCCCCCCTTTCCCCTGAATGCCGATCCAGACTCCTTGTTTCAAGAAATATTGTGAATCCACCTAAGGAGTTCTCTATACAAATTTATACGTCTACCTTTTGATTTTATCACATAAAACTTGTCAATTAACAGTCTTGAATTACTCTAAAATACATCTAATGAATTAAACATATGACATATATTATAGACTTTTGCACAACCTCACACCAGACATAAGATTATATTAAACATCTCCCACTGATTATTGATTAAATTGATTGAATATTGTTTTTACGTCATTTCACGATTATTTCATATATATGGTGACGGCATCTGCCTGATGCATTGCATACAAATTTAGACCTTTGCAACGGACCCACCCGAAGCAGTGAGGGATCTTTTACGTGCCACGCCTACCGTGACATGGGACCTCGGTTTTTATTCTCTCATCCGAAAGACAGAACACCGATGCGCCCTTGGCAGGAGTCGAACCCGGGACCTCTCAATCACGAGCCGAGCACCTTATCCACTAGGTCACACCAGCTTCCCACTGATTAGTATTGTATTAGTATATAGTGTATTAATCGTAGAAACTTTTAGTATTTTTAGGACCTTCACTTAGATATTGATATCAGTTGTTTTATAATATAGGACCTGTCAGTGGATTTGATGCAGTGATTGTATCCTCTGTCCCTCTGGGTGGTGGTGTATCCAGCTCTGCGTCCATAGAGGTAGCTACATATACATTCCTTGATGCACTAAATGGAAACTCGGATAATGTATCCAAGAAAGATAAAGCCTTGGCATGCCAGAAAGCAGAGCATGAATATGCTGGGATGCCATGTGGCATCATGGATCAGTTTATTTCTATGATGGGGGAAGAAGGTCATGCACTGCTTATAGATTGCAGGTAACAGACACTTATTGTTGTTGGAACCAGAATTTTACTTTTCATACATGTAAATACAGTCCTAAGAGAAAAACCTCCAAACATTTGGAAAATCATTTCAAGATATAATAGAAATTCAGTTATAAAGTTGCGTGCAAGATTGTAAAAGACAACTTTTTATTGTGGAATTTCTAAATTCATACCTGAATATACAAACCGCTGTGATCAGTCGAAAAGATTCTGCAACATTTTGACTGTATTGTACAATGATATCTGATTTATCATAAACTTTATACATGATTACATGGCATAGGTTCAATTTTGTTCTCTTTGATATGGACAAAATTCAAATACTTAAAAATTTTTGTCAAATTTGAAACAGAATTGAAAGGGATTCTTTCATAAAAGAAAGTTTTCTGGGACTATTTCAAAGTTGATTGGACACCTTTTTTAGGTTATAAGCAATGACCTATATCAAGAGATTTCATTGTAGGTCCATGGAGAGCAGATTAGTCCCTATGAAGGACCCTAATGTTGTAGTCCTGGTAACAAACTCCAACGTCAAGCATGAACTAACTGGATCAGAATATCCTACGCGCAGGAAACAGTGTGAAACAGCGGCATCTTTAATGGGGAAACACAGTTTACGCGAAGCCAATGAGCAAGATCTTGAAGGTAAGGTCAAAGGCCATGAAAGGTTAAATAAAGGGCATTCAATCTGTACATGTGGCCCTCTCCCCATTTTACCAATAATTGGTAATGGGACAGGGATAGGGTGTCTTAAAATTGCTGTATGCAATGTAGTTAAATCAAAATTTATCAGAAAATTTCTTTATGAAAGTCAATACATGTAACTTTAAAACTTATTATAAGTAGAATTCATTTAATGTATATTTTCCAGACACATAATACTTTAAAAACTTACCAGTCTGTTAACAAGACGAGAAAAAATATATCTGAATAAAGGTTGAAATTGATCGCAAGACATCTTTGGTATTATTTTAATAATACAGTTAATGTAATATTTACTTAGCCATAATTTTGTATTTCTTCAGCTGCCAAAGATAAGCTTGATACTGTTACATACCAGAGAGCACGTCATGTGATTGGAGAAATTCAACGGACAGAGCAAGCAGCAAGTCAGCTAGAGATGGGCAATTTCAAACAATTTGGCAAACTCATGGTAGAAAGTCATAATGCACTGAGGTATATATAACCTCCAAACAATCTATATTCAGTCTTCTTGTATTGAGCTCATTCTTAGTACAGGAGATGCAGTATCCATAGTAATACATGTACAGCTAAAGTTGATCTTCAAATGAGTGTGTCATGGTTTGGACACCTGCTTTGTACTTCCAGAAATGGGATGAGGAAAAACATTTGGATGTCCACTACTATTGTCGTATTGAATAACGCTAAAATAATCTGGAGTTTTGTCTTAAGTTTGTGGACTGACTGACTAGTTTGTCTATGAATGACTTCATCACTTCAGTGTGATATTCAAAAAAGATAATTCTTGATGTTGACCACTTATAACAAATCAAAGTACTGATACAGTAGTAGATATTGACAGGACTAATAACAAATGAAAGTACTGATAGTAGATACTGACAGGACTAATAACAGATCAAAGTACTGATAGTAGATACTGACAGGACTAATAACAAATTAAAGTACTGATAGTAGATACAGACAGGACTAATAACAAATCAAAGTACTGATAGTAGAGACTGACAGGACTTATAACAGATCAAAGTACTGATAGTAGATACTGACAGGACTAATAACAAATTAAAGTACTGATAGTAGATACAGACAGGACTAATAACAAATCAAAGTACTGATAGTAGAGACTGACAGGACTTATAACAGATCAAAGTACTGATAGTAGATACTGACAGGACTAATAACAAATTAAAGTACTGATAGTAGATACAGACAGGACTAATAACAGATCAAAGTACTGATAGTAGATACTGACAGGACTTATAACAGATCAAAGTACTGATAGTAGATACTGACAGGACTAATAACAAATTAAAGTACTGATAGTAGATACAGACAGGACTAATAACAAATCAAAGTACTGATAGTAGAGACTGACAGGACTTATAACAGATCAAAGTACTGATAGTAGATACTGACAGGACTTATAACAGATCAAAGTACTGATAGTAGATACTGACAGGACTTATAACAGATCAAAGTACTGATAGTAGATACTGACAGGACTAATAACAAATTAAAGTACTGATAGTAGATACTGACAGGACTAATAACAAATCAAAGTACTGATAGTAGAGACTGACAGGACTTATAACAAATCAAAGTACTGATAGTAGATATTGACAAGGCTAATAATAAATAAAAGTACTGATAGTAGTTACTAACAGGATTAATAACAAATGAAAGTACTGATACTAGATACTGACAGGACTAATAACAAATCAAAGTACTGATAGTAGATACTGACAGGACTAATAACAAATCAAAGTACTGATTGTAGATATTGACAGGACTAATAACAAATCAAAGTACTGAAAGTAGATATTGATTGATTGATTTTTGTTTTACGTCACACCACGAATATTTCACGTATATGGTGACGGCATCTGCCTGATGCGGGGCATACAAATTTTGACCTTTGCAACGAACCCATCCGAAGCAGTGAGGGATCTTTAACGTGCCATGCATACCACGACACGGGGCCTCAGTTTTTACTGTCTCATCCGAAAGACATGACACCGGCATGACCAGAGCGGGACTCGAACCCCGGCCTCCCAATCAGGAGTCCGACGCGATACCACTAGGCCACGCCGGCTTAGTAGATATTGACAGGACTAATAACAAATCAAAGTACTGATAGTAGATATTGACAGGACCATTTTATCAATGTTCATTGTTTGCTTATTGAGGGAGAACATGAAATTGTTTCCATTTTTACATCAGAATTTGATTTTATACATCATCATATCTGTAGTAGAATATCAGGCCTTCTGGGTGATTTGTTAACCACACATTCTCAGGCAAAGAAGTATTTCTGACTCAATCAACCTGCAAACATTTTGCTAGAAGTAGACCATGCCCTGAACCATTGAAATGAGCAGAAACAGACTAGCAGCTACAAAGTAGCTGATCCAATCTAAAAACAGCTTTCACACATATCAGTTCCTGTCTTCAGTTTGTGCATTCAAATTATCTATTACAATTTAGCAATAAGAAATGTATGATACAAAATAAAGATAAAAAAAAAACCCAACCATAATTTATATATTTGACGATAAAATAATAAATTAAAGCCTGAAAACTAGAAAATATAAGACCTAGAATAAGCCATTGCAAGGAGATTTCCCTACTGTAAATCAAGTGGATAAATAGCTTACTGCGCATACATATACAGGTAGTATGTGCATGAATATTTTATGACAAAATTTCCATGAAGTTTATATAAAGTGCATGAGTTTATAAATGAATTTTTGTTTTTCCAGTTTCTGTATTTACAGTTTTTACAACAGCTATGCACTGAAGAAAATTTAAAGCATACTTTCAATACTATATCTCTGTGTAGATTTGAAGATAGATATATACTACATATGTCAGGTCAATATCCCCTTTGAATGGCCTGACAACAGATTTGAAGCTAGATATATGCTATCAGGTCAACATCCCCTTTGAACGGCCTGACAACAGATTGAAATCATAACATAAACAAGGGCCCTGAATGAAAAGTACAACAATAGAATTAAGAATGAAGATACTAATGAAATCTTAATGTCATTTAACAACATTTCGTTATTTTGGACAGAGATGATTATGAAGTGTCTTGTCCAGAACTGGACTGTCTTGTAAAAGCAGCTACAGAGGTAGATGGTGTGTATGGATCCAGAATGACAGGAGGAGGATTTGGAGGATGTACAGTTACTTTGGTGCAGAAAGATGCTGTGGACAAAACCATTCAACATATACAGGTAACGCATATAATATTGATTATTCACTTCTTTTGTTTGATCTGATATCTATGGATTTTTCACATTTTGGTTCAGTTGTCTGCTGCTTTTAAATAATCTAGCTATTTGAAATGTTTCTGTTACATGATGTTTTAAGATACCCAGTAATGAAAATATTTCTACATGCATCAAAAATGCATTGATTTTATCCAATTTCACACACAAAATTATTAAAGGAAAATTGATATTGAGTATAACTTTCAGGTTCTGGTTTAATGAAATTTTCAGTGTCAATCTTTTTGCTGTGAAATTTTTGTGCTTAAACATTGCACTGAAGCTCATTTCAGCCTCTCATCTTGGTCAGTTGAGTTATGATCCCCAGTCTGTGAAAAAAATGGTCCGCCAAAGTACCACATGAATGTCTTGGGCTTTCTCTGGACAGAGAATTTTCTTCCTTTCCCTAACATTGTGTGGTACCACATGAGTAGAATAGATTCAGTGTGTTATTGTCAAACTCCATACAAACTTAAAGCTGGGGTCATCTTTAAATCTGATGAACTTTTGTGTGCATAACAATTTAATTAAAAAAACTATTTCAGAGTACACATATGTGTATACCTCCATGCCTTCTAAATGATAAGTCTCATTCTTACAGAGTCAGTACGACAAGAAAGCCACATTCTATGTCTGTCCACCGGCCACTGGTGCTAGAATTCTATCTATATAACGTGCTATACTAGACGTCAGTATAATGTGCTGTACTAACCGTCAGACAACAGCTTACCTCTTACTGTAAGATGTCTACACTGCACAGACAGTACCTTAGAATCTCAGAAACTGAAATCTCATTAGTTGTGTGAGTGACGTGTCTTGATTTTCCTTGTAAATAATCTACGAGGCAGCTCTTGGTTTAGTTACTTGTGCATATTAGTATTATGTACTATGTGGGTCTTATATAATAAAGTGTTACCATACATGTAGTTTTTTTTTTCTTGTTTGTAATTCAAAACCCGAGTGTTTCTTTGTTTATTTTTTTATACAGCACCAAAGTGATTTTAGCTCTATATGAATATTTAAAAAATATCTTCTTTTAGCTCAACAATTTCCAGTAAACGTTGGAAGTAAAGGAAGATATTTTATTTGAGGATGGACAGACTGGTGCATAGGGCCATAATATAATACTTCCCATCATATGACACCATATCAATATAATAAAGCTAGAACATGGATGGACAGACTGCTGGACAGGGCCATAATATAATATGTCCCATCATATGACACCATATCAAAGTAATAAATCTAGACCACAGATAGACAGACTGGTGGACAGGGCCATAATATAATATGTCCCATCATATGACACCATATCAAAATAATAAAGCTAGACCACGGATGGACATGGCCATAGTATAATATGCCCATTATATGACACCATATCAAAGTAATAAAGCTAGACCACAGATGGACAGACTGGTGGACAGGGCCATAATATAATATGCCCATTATATGACACCATATCAAAGTAATAAATCTAGACCACAGATGGACAGACTGGTGGACAGGGCCATAATATAATATGTCCCATCATATGACACCATATCAAAGTAATAAAGCTAGACCACAGATGGACAGACTGCTGGACAGGGCCATAATATAATATGCCCATTATATGACACCATATCAAAGTAATAAAGCTAGACCACAGATGGACAGACTGGTGGACAGGGCCATAATATAATACGTCCCATCATATGACACCATATCAAAATAATAAAGCTAGACCACCGATGGACAGGGCCATAATATAACATGTCCCATCATATGACACCACATCAAAATAATAAAGCTAGACCACAGATGGACAGGGCCATAATATAATATGTCCCATCATATGACACCATATCAAAATAATAAAGCTAGACCACAGATGGACAGACTGGTGGACAGGGCCATAATATAATGTCCCATCATGTGACACCATATCAAAATAATAAAGTTAGACCACGGATGGACAGGACCATCATATCATACTTTCCCATCATACGACAGCATGTCAAAATACACGTGATGAAGATGTGTACCAGGCAGGCGCTGCCACCATACAAGTGAAATAATCTGGATGTTACATGAAACAAATTTTACATGTTCTATGATTGGACATCTTATGGCACAGCAAAATATATTTGTCCATCTGTAGCACTTTGTCTGGCCTTTTATTTTTATATGCTTCATTAGAATAACTTAATACTTGGCCAAGTAAGAATTCTTAATGGAAGGTAACATGTCAAGGTTTTTAAACAGGGTACTGCATCCACCGTCAATTTACTTTGGACAAAAATTTCTACAAGCTTCATTTAACCATGCTTATAGTCTGTAGAGTGTTCTTACGAGACAGGAATGTGTTACGACTTTGACACAAGTTTATATATCCTAAATCAAGATCACTGTCTCAAACTATGTGAAATTTTGTTCTGGGGCCAATGACTTCTATGCTCTGTTTATGATTTTGCTGTTGTTTAAAGCTATTCAGATTATTACACTTGTATGATGGCAGCATGTGCAGGGTGCACTGCTTCTTGATATTCTCCTATATGCCACAGACCTACCAAAGCAGTAAGGGATCTTGACAATGTGTACCCTAACATGGAGTCTTCAGTTTATACGATCTTATCCAAAGGACTCAATAGGAATGAAGTACTTAAAATTCTCTTCTAATGTTGTGTTTGTCCAGATGTCGCAAAAGGTGGTGCCACCTGTGGCAAATGTAGGTCACTAAAGGCTATCCTATATGTAGCTTTGAAAGATGTAGTTACATCTTTCACCAAGGAAATGATTGGACAGTTTAAATATTCAAAATGGCCACTATGACAGTCACCTTGGGAATCATGCTATTGCTACTTCTCCTGGACAATAAGTTCTATTGATCTGGACCGAGTAAGTTTGGACCTGCATGCATAGTACTGGTCTCGAAACCACGTTTTAAAGGCATCTTTACCATAAAGTTCTGATGTTGTGATACTGACTTTTTGTCACCTTGAACCTTGACAATAAGCTGCTGAGGATTTTCAGCACTCTTTATCTAAGCTTCATATCCAAGCCATCAGATATATCACCGAGGTAACTAAGCCTCTACCTAGATTCACAACTGCTACCTTCCCCGAGTCAATGATCACGTGATCAACCCAGGCTTATAAATATGACTGTTAATTCATATGTCACACCAGACTTTTACATGTGTAGTCAGGTTATCAATCTACAAACATAAATTCTATTTTGAAAAATGTCTTAGATTGTAATTTTAGTTTATTTCCAAACGTGTATCACAAAGGCCAATCATGTTTTAAGCATAAAATACCATCAATTACATGTATATAAGACAAACATAAGAAAAATAACAACATAAAAATCTATCTAGTAAGATTTTCATTGCACACAACGTTTATTTTTTTTCTTGGATATATTACGATTTACCTTTGTTGTTCTGCACATATACATATAATCAGAGACCCAGATGAGTCCAAAGCTCTTCTGGTTACATCTTAACTATTTATTTTTTACCTGAATTACCTTTATCTTGTGTGCACAATAGTGTTCATGATGTATGATTTTGAAGATTATTAACAAATTGTCATAGTACCTTGTGATGGACAATAATCAGTACAAAGAGAAAGTAAATTTTCAAAATTTAAAGACTGCTGTAGCCATGGTATTATTATTACAAGAACATTGTTACAACTCTTTCTGGGCTCCAGAAAAAAGGACCAGAACCGAAATTACACATGCATAATCTTACATCACATATGCACATAGAACATGTTACAACTAAGTTATAATTCATATTCTACACTGTCTTGGATGAAGTTGAATAATGTTCACAAGTAATTGCCTATGACAGCATTTGGATGGATGACAGAGTATCACAAAAGTTTAGTTAACCATGTCAAAGAAAAAAGAGGAGTTACTGGCTCAGTTATGTGGCAGAAGTCTCTATCCCTCACGGTTCAAAAGTTATAGCCAAGGTTATAGTTGACAACAGACAGACAAACAAACAAACATACGCCAGATAAGCATCTGACCAGTGGACAAGGGGTAATCACAATAGTTTACCTGATCTAATGGCTCAGGTAGGTTACCAGGGTAATAATTTTTGACTCATTACAATATAAAAACATTAAAAAAAGAATAATAATAATGAATACAAACTTCTTTATTTTCCACTACAAAAACAAAGGTTTGATTTTCCTAGTATAGATAAGCAAACATGCACTTTAAATAGTAGAGTAACAGCAGCTACTGAGCGATCATAATTGATTACAATTGAATTGTAATAATTTATCATGACAATAAATTACAAAATCAACATTCAGCCATTTTCTTTTTCGTGCTAGGTCACAATAAATGCTTAGCACTTGTCACATTGAGACTTTCATATTCCAATTAATATTTCAATTTTGTAAATATACAACAATATAATTAATAATAATAATGTGTACTTCAATAATTATTCCATTAAATTACGACATACACATTATACGAAACAGTCAATCTTCATCAACAACGTATCAGCACTTTGAAAAATAAATTTAAAACTTAATTGTATAAATCTACAAATGAATAGTTATGCTAGACCTGCTGTGCACATTGTCTTAAAAAATCAAACAGAAAACAGTCTGATTGGCTGCATTACATTTTGTAAAGATGCTCTGATCAATGATAAACTTGCTTGTTGAATCACATATACACATATATGAAAGGCTGTATAAATGGACCCGGGTCTTTAATTTATTTACAGAAATAATTTGAAAAATCAAAATTCTGCAACATTCAGAAATTATCAATTACAATCTTTTTTTTTTATATATATAGACTGACTGATCAAGAAAGTAAATTAAATCAAACCTACAGTGTTCATGTGTCATCTACTACCATTTTTCTCTGTAAATCGTGCCAGACAAACAGACAAAGTGATCGCTTTATATCACATTGCTTCACAGGTGTAAATCTTAGAAAACAGAGACAGACAGTGATATCTTTGTTACATTGCTTTACAGGCATAAATCTTGCAAGACAAACAGACAAAGTGATCTCTTTGTTACATCGCTTCACAGGTGTAAATTTTACAAAAATCTTTCATGTAGTAAATTCTACTGATCAAATAAATACTGTATGTCACCACAAGGAGCATCTCACCTATGAGGTGGTAGGTAGCAATTAGTAGAAAACTCGAGTATCAATAGAATATCACTGGTAAGTATACTGGCACACTTTACTAACATTAGACATCAAATATTGAATTACTAACCTACACACCCAACAAGTTTACACTCAAACTTCTGTGATGAAAAGTCAACGAAGGGTAAAGCTTAAAAATATTTTGTTACAGCCACACAGAAGACAGACTATAGATATCAATTTCTTCTTTTTTTCTTTTTTTTTTTTCGATGACACTGAAGATGGCATGAACTTGGGCAAGACTTTTGCATTGCACTTGAAGAATCTTAATGTGCTAAAGGAATAACATCTTCACTTTATTAGCAAATGTTAAATAGATCATAATGAGCAACAATAGTCGTAGTTTAAGGAAAGAAAACACTAAGTAACTTCAATTTTGTGATAAATTTCACTACTCAAAATAAATCCATTTGCCTGAAAATCTGCAATTATCTTTTCCATTTTTTATAATCATTGTTGAAATGATACCACATTTGTTATAAATGACAACAAAATAAAGGTACTTGGGTGAACATAAAATTTGATGGAAAAATTAATATGACCAAGAATGATAACTTTAGGAGAAAAAATTTTTTAAATGCTGCATCTCTGAAATGCCAACAGATTTCATGATATATGGTGATGAAAATATCTATTGCAAAAGTTTTATTCTAATTTGAATTTTGATTTTTTGTCATATTTGAAACTGCTGAATTTCATTCAGGATATGTCCTGTTTAATTTGAATTTATGCTATTATTAACAGATATCCAGTGAAAATATTTTCATTTATGATGCAGTAGTTTCAATTTTCTAGACAATATTCCATGACTATCTTCAAAAACATTCAAACAAACATGATACTTTGTGCACAGAGATTTGATGGCGACAATAGTCCATATTTCTGTATCAAAAATACATTTCTATTTATAGCACTTGGTTACGTATGGATTATCCCTGATGTCTCAATTTTCTACTACATATTTTCTTTCTTCAATGTTGGCATTACATCAAAGTCTAAAATCAGGATCTCATCATAATGTAAAATCAGCATCACTCTTATTCACATACAGTTATAAAACTTCTGACAAATTCCTCATGACAATAACAGTTTTATGCTGTATACTTAATTAAATCGAAAATAAATAACACCATGGCAAAAAAAGATCTATAGCCAAGGGAAAAAAAAACTTTCCTGAAGGTAAAATCTATAATGCATAAATAGCCCACTTAGTACAATACATAAACAATGATTAACAAAGACAAAGACTTATTGAATCTCTGATAAATCAGCTTGGAATCATGATTATCATAATTTGAAAATTTATTTATATAACATTTACTTATTATTTAATTATATAATGATATATCAGAAATATAATAAAATCATATATAATTATACAGTACTTCTGAAGTTTCACAAGTTTTAATATTTTGTTGTACAAATTTTCCATGAATCACGTATAAAGTTTAAAAGAAAGTTACCCAGAAAATGGATTTAATAATATTTCCTTATAGTCTACTATGAAGTTCAACAATTTGCAAAACAAGAAGAGAGAAATGACTGAAGCCTTCATATATCATGGGTCTGAACTTTTTTTGACTCATTAAAAAATGTTCTAATACACATTCAGTATTCTGTATGATGAAACTCATCTTCCACCTCGCCTGATAAAAACACCTGATAAAATGATGTTTATATCTTATTATATTACCATATAATAATATTGATAATAAACAAGGAATAAAATAATTATTAGCAAACTGAAGGTGTCTCTCTTATAAAATAAGACATATATATACTAAAGCTATCCCTGAGAAAAATGACAATATACTGGGAAACTGGAAAAAATACATGCATATTTGTACAATACTAGTAATGAAATCATTGTATAAAAGTATGATATTTTCTGATGTCAACAGTTTGCCCTTTAGACTGTGAAAGAAATGTTCTATCCACATTTATGTAAATACAAAAATCACAGACCAAAATTTGAAATAGTGGAAACCGATAATTCCCATCATCCTGACGATATATGGCACCATAAATTACTATGAATGTAAAGGAATCTCACATCTTAACCGGTCATTAGGGTAAAATTTACAATAAAAATCACAAAATAATACCTCAGTATATAGATTTCAGCACATTTAATGATTAAACCTATTTCAAAACCAAACAATTGCTTTGTAAAATTCTGATTTGACAATTCAAAACGAGGTCTTAAAGGTAAATAAGAAGAGGATACAGCCAAAGTTTTAAGCTGTAATACTAACAGTAAATTATGTTTAACATTTAGAATTGAAATTTACTACAAAAAAGGAAAAAGTGCACACTTATAACTAATACAATATCTACGATAAAATTTAGCACTTATAAGAATTCAGTTCCAAACACTATACATGTATATCCAAGAGAAACCTGTCTCAAATCTGTTTCCAAATTGATCATAACATTAGAATACTGCAAATACTATAAGTATTCAAAATGTATGTTAGTGCCCTATAGATCATATAATAGTATCAGAAACCATCAAAACATTCAATCTCCGAGGGCTTGATTACTCTGTGGAGAAATTTACTTACATAGCTGAAACATACACTCTGCACTAGAGTTTGGATATTTCAAAAGATATATACAGTGTAGTGTAAATAAACTTTAGAAAGTATAAATCTTAAAACAGTTTTACTAAACATCAAAAATGATAGAATATATCTAATTTAGCATTTTGAACAATGCACTTGAATACTTCTGAATACATGTAATGACTAAAACTTTAATTAATGTGTCATTTTTCAATAATAAAAGAGAATTATCAAGATAACAAAACTCTGAAGCACAGGGGCCTAACACACTAAGTAGCCCTAGTACAAATTTTATAGAAATAGGTCAGCTACAGCTTCCATCTTCAAATGCAATTCAATAGTAGAAATCGCTCTTAACATAGATTTTATTAACTACTGTCATTTGGATAAAAGACAGAACAGCCTTTGCTTCTGGGGTGTAGTTCTTAATTAAGTGCTCCATACGCATATCAAAGCACTTAGTCTAAAATGTAAACATGAACTATATCAAATTACTTTTTCACCTTATTTAGTTATTCACAAAATTGTTGAATATCTTCCTAATACACAACTCATCACACTTTGTATATACTAGATGGGTCATGCCAAATTTCATTCAAATGGTCTGATGTCAACCAATCAAGCGTTTTTCATAAGAATCTGTATGGCAGATCTAGTACATATGAAGTATGTGTTGTGGTTTAAGAAGATATTCAATGATATCATGTCTAATTAAATCAACTAAGGAGGTAGGTAGACTTGTTTTATGAAAACATTTTCGAGTGCTTTAATATACACATGAAGCAATTAATAAAAAACTAAACACCAGTGGCCAAGGTAATCCTATATGTGCCGGCAATATGTCAACCTCTGCTGATGGCAATGTTAATCTATACTCATGAAAGTCATATGGATGTTTCTAGGGCAATAGGGATGTACGAGGTATAAAGTTGATATTTGGTATGTGAACCGACAACAGTTCATTATCTGCATGTTTAGAGCAATTTCTACTATTTATTCGCGTCTGAAGCAGGATGATGTTGTAAAGTTAGTCCCCTATCTATAAATAATCAGGATTACCAAGCAGGCTGTGGGCCCTTGAACATAAAATCAACAGCTTCAAAATTAAATAAATAAAGACAAGCAAATTCAGAGAATTGTGGTCCCCGCTTTGAGGGTTCTATCAGTTAGGGTGCAGTGATCTGTGACATATCGTCATGGTTGTGCATGTCTACAGACACACATGCCAAATATGAAGGCCCTATGTCTTACGGTTAAAAAGTTGCATTGAAGTAGGTCAATGGTCACGGCCAAGGTCACATGATAAAAAATTCTAGTACCAATTTGGGACACACATGCCAAATGTGAAGGCCCTACGTCTTACTGTTAAAAAGTGACATTTAAGTAGGTCAAAGGTCACGTTCAAGGTCCCATTATAAAAAGTTTGGTACCAATGGAAAGTATTGCAATTAGGGACACACATGCCAAATATGAATGCCCTACACCTTACGGTAAAAAAGTTACATTGAAGAAGGTCAAAGGTCATGGTCAAGGTCACATGATAAAAACTTTGGTACTCTCGCGAAAAGCGGGGGTCAAATATTGCTAAGTTTCAATCTTTGTATATAAATCATTCATAACTAAACTATTTAATTTGACAATTGATATAATTCTAATGTGTGATCTAACATAACATGCTGCTAAGGTTTCTTGAACAGAAATGATGTTTTTCTGAATGAAATACACCTAGCATAAAATGGATGATTTAAAGTAAGATCATTAACAAAGATACACACATATCCTGTTAATGTGCCCTATAGGTGTAAAACAAAGATACACACATATCCTGTTAATGTGCCCTATAGGTGTAAAACAAAGATACACACATATCCTGTTAATGTGCCCTATAGGTGTAAAAAAAATTAATAAATAAAATCAATACAATATGAAATACACAGAGATATTCAATATAATGAGCTTAAATCCATCGTTGGTATGGACCTGTTACCATGGGTTGTGGATCAATCCAGCGAGTTATTACTGAATCGGTTGTCAGAGTTGTACCACTTGCTATAGGAGCATCCCACATATATTTATATTTTGCTGCCGATGTTTTAGCGAAGTCCACTTTCTGCTTCTTTCCACTTTTTTTCTTTGATCTATCCCCTTCTTTGAGAGAAAGATCCCCCCATACTGATGAACTTGCTTCTTGCTGGATCTTTTCTTGTCGTTTCTGCCTAAGAATTTCACATTTCTTTTCATACTCGAACCATCCATGATGATGATAGTTCAAATTTTTATGCTGATAAAACACTAAGCTAATTCTCGTTGGTGAGTGTCTATTTGGGTTACGCAATCCAGTTGTAGCATGTAACTCGCGCTTAGCAACTTCAAATAACACTGCACCATGTTGCAGTGCTATAGCAACACCTCCAATTTCAGGATCATGGAATGCATTTTCATTGTACTCCATTTGGCATTTCACCACAGTTGGATCATAAATCGGTGAGTCATCTGATATGTCTGCTCTGCTTGCTACAAGATTCTGAAGGTCACTTGCAGTCACTCCCTGACTTGTGTCCCACTCCATTTTTTCCTTCCCACTTTGGAAAAGTTTGGAATGTTCAGTAAATGATGGATGTATAAAGCAGTTTTCCTCATGAGTACCAGGATGAAAGTCGTTGATCTTTTGCGAGGATTGAGGTAGATCTTTGTCAAGTTTAATTTCACCATTTCTCTGATTTGATAAATCTAATAACATATTTATAGGCGAGTAAGAATGAATCTGACCCTCTGTAGCTGCCACACCATGATGAGAAAAACTGTCTTTGAGATCATTTTTTGATCCTGGTAAGAGATCTAATGGTACATCTTTTAGAGGCTGTTTGTTTCCAAGGCCATCAATATTTAGCTGGCCTTGACTTGTATGAACAGCACCATTCATTTTACCCTGAGTATTATGAGAAATCACAGTTGTATTACTGGCCAATGGCGAGTATCTTTGAAAATATTCAGTATTACCTGATGAAAATCCATTTTTCTGATCACAAAATTTCTCATACCCCATTTGAAGATATTTTGGGGGTGGATAAGCACCAGTTTTATTGTAATAATTCCAAAATGATTCATACAGATTGGAAAACCCTGGAAGGTCACATGATTTCATTAAATCCTCGTATGTAACAAACGACTTGCTCTCATCAATTTTCAACATATTGCTGCCTCTATTATCAGAGTAATTATCAGTTTTGTTACTTGATGATGTTTCTGATGAAAAATACAAATTTTTCAAAGCCTGATCATCCTCAGATAGGGCTGAATCCTTTGTATGTATAGGGGTTGAAATGTCTCCCGTCTTTTTTGGACGGCGTCCCCTTTTACCTGGAGGACTGATGCCTTTTTTCCCCTTCTTACGTCTGTTTGGTGTTAACGGCATTGATCTCATTCTGGCCTCCATTGGATATTTCTGCAGGACCTCAAGGGCACCTGTACGCACTTTGTCAAACTGAGCATCACTGTCTCCATGTTCATCAGTCATATCCATTACATACAATGGTAGAACATGCAACTGTTCATCATCAGGTTTGTCTAATCCACGATGCTTTGTGAGTGTCACTACCTGAAGAAATGAAAATATGAATCACCAGAAACACATAATAAATTTTATAAAGGCAATCTAAAAAGAGATCTCATGAAGGTACACTTTTTTACCTACTTTGCCCCACCAAGGGTCTCCCAGGTTGCGCCACTATGTTTCAGAGTTTGGTTACCTCCTGCTTCCATATCGCGATATAACTGAAAAATTGTTGAAAGGGACGTAAAACACCAATCAACCAACCAACCAACCCCACCAAGGATCCACATCTCTGAAGCAATCTCAATAACACAAAGGTAGTAGAGGACCTTGGGTAATTGCATGCTCCCGAGTTTCAAAGAAATGTCAGCTCTTGCAGCCAAACTTTATGCTCATGAAAGACAGTCAAATTAAAGATAATTTGCTATCCATCCTGTCAATTCTAGGATATATACATGGGAATCTCATGTCCAGTTAGTGAAAGTTTAGCTCTCATAAAAAGTATGTGTGTTAGGTGGCATGAATGTATTTCTAAATCACTCTTCTGAAATAGGGATAAAAGCAAAGGAAAACAAGAGGCTAATGGATCACAACACTCCCATGAGGCTAATGGATCACAACACTCCCATGAGCTGAAGTGATTAATATAAAGAAACAAATATCATGAACTTTTACTTTACATGGTTTTACCTCTACTCTAAAGTATCATACGTGATTTGTTAATCAATTTCTACATATAAAGATATCTGGTCACACTAAATGATTTCATCAAAGCCCATGTAAAAGCTGTCAGTCCCAGGGGCAGCATCAAATATTACTACAGGGACTTCCCCTGCAATTGAAACTACAGTCGAACTTCAATAACTCTGAGTGCTCTGGACCTACAAAATCACTTCGAGTTTTGGTAGGTTCGAGTTACGGAAGTTGTGGAAATTCGCTGGAAATTAGAAAGGAAAAGATCGAACATTATTACCTACGTACGTTTTGTACTACTGTAAAACTTAAAATAGCATAGAGACTATATAATATTCTCAATTTATTTAATTTAAATGTATATCATGTCAAATATCATCTACGTATTTAATAAAACTAATAAAAAATAGTATAACACGGAGAACTGTCCTTATAAATGCATTCTATCGGCTTTGACACTGTTCAACGATGTCGAGAGCTTGGCTTATTATCATAGATGAACAGAAGTTACTGTTTAAAATTTACACCTTGTATAATTCAAGATGATTTTCACCATTAGCAGTTTTTATTAACCTTCTTTCATAATTACGGCAGTTAAAATTAAAATAAATAATCTCTAGATAATAACGATGATACCCTGAACGTTTAATTACTAATGTGGATGAAACGTGTAATAACCGATTTCATTCACAAATCCATTAATGTGTCAAGCTTGGATGCACAGAACCATGTAATTTTCATTGCTGTGTAAACCAGCCAAATGCTTTCTATCACGTTATTTGCTTCGAGTTCCCAATGGTAAAATGCTTTGAGTTTTCCAAGGTGAAATTAAGTACAAATCTGTCATTGGGACTGAAAACGGGGGTATTCGAGTTTCAGAAGTTTGAGTTTGAGAAGGCAAATAACATTAAAAAATTCCAAATGTTCTCGGGACCCTAGGATGATTTCAAGTTTCCGGGGGTTTTCGACGATCAAGTTATCGAAGTTCGACTGTAGGTCATAAGGATGCTTATTACCAATATGGAGTCATTGCTGCTTGTGGGGTTTTTTAATATAAATGTACACATATGTATAACTGCCTTAGACTCTAATGAGTAAGCAGAGTGATAAACCTTAATCAATAAAATAATAATCAATAAAAGCTACTGCATTATTTGACAGACAATAAAACGTACAATACATTAGAGTTTAGTATGACATTATTTGTAAGATCACATCATTTAGAAAAACATTCAAATTCCTTTTCCCACATCACACATATTTCTAAAGACTTGCTAAAGGAGATAACATTATATGCGACAGCTGATGATTCTGTCTTAAAATCAATTATAATATTAAACATCCCACTTGCAAATTGACATTGATTTTGTTTTACTGTACTATTTCTGTTTATACAACACTCAAAGGCATTAAATATATTTCCCTTTTGTTAATAAACCACCATGTATCAAAGGTTACTTGAGCTATATTGACCTATATGATCAGAATTTCACCAACTAAGTAGTGATAACCTCAACAAAATAAAGTTATATACCACAGTGCTCCCATTCTGTATTGTAACTAAGTAGTAATAACCTCAACAAAATAAAGTTACATACAACAGTGCTCCCATTCTGTATTGTAACCAACTAGTGGTAACCCAAACAAGATAAGGTTACATACCACAGTGCTCCCATTCTGTATTGTAACTAACTAGTGGTAACCCAAACAAGATAAAGTTATATACCACAGTGCTCCCATTCTGTACTGTAACTAACTAGTGGTAACCCAAACAAGATAAGGTTACATACCACAGTGCTCCCATTCTGTATTGTAACTAACTAGTGGTAACCCAAACAAGATAAAGTTATATACCACAGTGCTCCCATTCTGTATTGTAACTAAGTAGTAATAACCTCAACAAAATAAAGTTACATACCACAGTGCTCCCATTCTGTATTGTAACCAACTAGTGGTAACCCAAACAAGATAAGGTTACATACCACAGTGCTCCCATTCTGTATTGTAACTAACTAGTGGTAACCCAAACAAGATAAAGTTATATACCACAGTGCTCCCATTCTGTACTGTAACTAACTAGTGGTAACCCAAACAAGATAAGGTTACATACCACAGTGCTCCCATTCTGTATTGTAACTAACTAGTGGTAACCCAAACAAGATAAAGTTATATACCACAGTGCTCCCATTCTGTATTGTAACCAACTAGTGGTAACCCGAACAAGATAAAGTTATATACCACAGTGCTCCCATTCTGTATTGTAACCAACTAGTGGTAACCCAAACAAGATAAGGTTACATACCACAGTGCTCCCATTCTGTATTGTAACTAACTAGTGGTAACCCAAACAAGATAAGGTTACATACCACAGTGCTCCCATTCTGTATTGTAACTAACTAGTGGTAACCCAAACAAGATAAAGTTATATACCACAGTGCTCCCATTCTGTATTGTAACCCCTATTCTGTAATGTAACTAACTAGTGATAACACCAACAAGATAAAGTTACATACCACAGTGCTCCCATTCTGCATATTATGAATATCTTTGTGAGCATGAGCACAAAAATCGACACAGGCAGTTACACCAGAAAATGGACGGCCTTCTTTATATCCCAATCTGCACATTTCAGCTGTCTCTTCAAATTTTGTCTGTACATGAAAATATGAACAAAACAATTTTTTATACAGCAAGAAATACATTATATTCATCCAGAATCACTGATTTGTCTGCAATAAAATAGCACTCTATATGTTGTTATCACAGCTGGATTAATATGCAAGTCATGGTATAGCCATTTTTATGATATTGTTTAGTTGTAATTTTGGTCTACACTTGATACAAATCATTTACAACCAATAAATATCTATGTAATTTATCTACTTTGTTTACATATTGACAGCATATTGAGTAGCACCTCACCTGATTGTGGTAACTACAGCTTGCTTGATCGTGATAACTACATCTCACCTGATTGTAGTAACTACACCTCACCTGATTGTAGTTACTATACCTCACCTGATAGTGGTAACTACACCTCACCTGATTGTGATAACTACACCTTACCTGATTGTGGTTACTACACCTCACCTGATAGTAGTAACAACACCTCACCTGATAATAGTAACTACACCTTACCTGATTGTGGTTACTATACCTCACCTGATAGTGGTAACTACACCTCACCTGATTGTGATAACTACACCTTACCTGATTGTGGATACTACACCTCACCTGATAGTAGTAACTACACCTCACCTGATAATAGTAACTACACCTTTCCTGATGGTAGTAACTATGCCTCACCTGACAGTTATAACTACACCTCACCTGATTGTGATAACTACACCTCACTTGATTGTAGTAACTACACCTCATTTGATTGCAGTAACTACACCTTACCTAATGGTAGTAACTACACCTCACCTGACTGTAGTAATTACACCTCATCTGATAGTAGTAACTACACCTCACCTGAATGTAGTAACTACACCTCATCAGAGAGAAGTAACTACACCTCACCTGATAGAAATAACTACACCTCACCTGATAGTGGTAACTACACCTCACCTGATTGTGGTAACACCTCACATGATAGTGGTAACTATATCTCACCTGATTGTGGTAACACTTCACCTGATTGTGGTAACTACACCTCACCTGATTGTGGTAACTACATCTCACCTGACACTGGTAACTACACCTCACCTGATAATGGTAACTACACCTCGCCTGATTGTGGTAACTACACCTCACCTTATTGTGGTAACTACACCTTAACGGATTGTGGTAAGTACATCTCAACTGATTGTGGTTACTACACCTCACCTGATTGTGGTAACTACATCTCACCTGATACTGGAACTACACCTCACCTGATAATGGTAACTACACCTCACCTGATTGTGGTAACTACACCTCACCTGATTGTGGGAAGTACATCTCACCTGATAGTGGGAACTACACCTCACCTGATTGTGGTAACTACATCTCACCTGATTGTAGTACATGTAACTACACCTCACCTGATTGTGGTAACTACATCTCACCTGAATGCAAGAACTACACCTCAATGATTGTAGTAACTACACCTCACGTGATTGTAGTAACTACACCTCACCTGATTGTAGTAATTAAACATCACCTGATTGTGGTAACTACACCTCACCTGACTGTAGTACATGTAACTACACCTCACCTGATTGTGGTAAGCATCAGGTGCTAATTCTTTATACAGTGGTGCCATCATTGTAGCTAGATTTTGTAACTTCTCCTCAAAATCTTCTTCCTGCAAATATTTGATAATCAAATGTAAAGTCATGAACACTGTCATATTTCAAATATCTTAATGTGTTGGTCACTGTTCTAGTGCATAAATACATATTTTATTTTAGGACTCTTACTTACATTTTAACCGAACAGTAGTTATAAAGGTCAATGCAGATAGGAGATACTGACGGGTGTTTAAGATACAGGCAGCAATGGAGTTCACTTGGAACAGTTGTGTTCTTATTGCACTTGATTAATGAAGCAACAAAGCAAATATTCACCTTAGATGTATCTTTGAGTTTAAACTTGCGTGCTTCACGACTGCGTGCAAATTTGCAACCATTGAAGTACATACTCCAGCTACAGCCAAATGAGAAAGAGGCCCCTCTTCTCATCAAATCAACTCCCTGACAAGCACATGTTTTCCTGCAAAATATCACCCACTAACTAACTATCTACTAAAGAGTTTCTCAGAAGAATTTTCAATTTCCGTATATAAATTTCTATTTCTGCACAAAATGAATTAGAAAGCAAAATATGATAAGTTTTACAATAAAATATTCTCTCTTGATGACACTTTATATATCATATTACTGAAGACTGCATTTTTTCAGAACATAATGAGAAGACCTTTATGTATTACTAACTTTTCATTTGTGCCACATCTTCTTTCCGTCTCGAAGCCATTCCTGGGAAGTACTTTGATCAGGTAGTCATACAATTTATCAGCATCATCTCCTGGCACACCTTCCCAGGCTACAATGACTGCAATGATGCAAGCTGTCTCACAGAAATGTCCAGGGCGCTGCCGTACTACACATAAATATTTCTCCTCTTCATTCGAACGACGGATTATCTAAATCAAAGACAAGTATTTCATTTTTATGGTTAGGAATCAAGAATACAAGTGCAATAAGAAAAAAGGTCCAAATGGCAATGACGGTTACCTGAATAAGCAATTTTTTTACCCAAAGGTGGAAAAATTGAAATCTCAACAGAAATATAGCTCTGGTGCAACTCACTTAATGAATTTCATTTCTGATAGAGAAAACCAGAGCAGAATTTAGGATTCCCCTTATACTTGATCACCATTTTATTTGAACAAGATCATACCACATTAATGTTTAGGCGAGTCTAGAAACCAATGTCTTGAGTAATGTTTATTGATGTACATTTGAACACTATCTCACTGATGTCCCATTTGAACACTCTCTCACTGATGTCTCATTTGAACACTATCTCAATGGTCTCATTTGAATACTATCTCACTGATATCTCACTTGAACACTATCTCACTGACAATTCATATGAACACTTTTTCACCAATATATCATTTGAACACTATCTCAGTGATGAATCATTTGAACACTGTCTCACTGATATTTCATTTGAACACTATTTCAGTGATGATTCATTTGAACACTATCTCACTGATATTTCATTTGAACACTATTTCAGTGATGATTCATTTGAACACTGTCTCACTGATATTTCATTTGAACACTATCTCACTGATATTTCATTTGAACACTATCTCAGTGATGATTCATTTGAACACTGTCTCACTGATATTTCATTTCAACACTACCTCAATGATATCTCATTTGAACACTCTCTTACTGATGTCTCATTTGAACACTATCTCAATGATATCTGAAGCACATAAACTGTAGTTTATGTATGTTTGGGGTGAAAAAAATCCTCATATTTCCTTTCAGAGTTCATTATGCTTTATTCAGACTTGTTTAAATTTTCCCTGCCTGATTTATTTCTAATTAAAACTCAAAATACCCAGAAGTTCTTAATTCTAATGAACCTTTCACAGAAGTTTTCAAAGAATAGTAATCTATTATAAACTAACAGGACTACAAGCATGACATTGTGGTCCAGATTAGATTAGATGGGAACTACATACTTGATCCATATTAAATATTTTGATGTATCTAAGGGTGTACAAAAGGTGACTAAATCAAGTACCATATTTACTCGAATATAATATGCACCCGAGTATAATACGCACCCCTAAAAATGACCTCGAAAATCATGAAAAAACCTGTAACTCTGTGTATAATACGCAGGGGAAAAATCCAAAACAAGATGTCAATTTTGTGTTGAAACAGCAAGACCGCGAGCTGAATTTGCTTTGCCGTATACCTTTTACAGTGTAATCCTGGAACGTGTATCATTATCAAAAGTGGCACAGAACGACCAGCCTTTATTCATCATGTGATATCAACGCCTTTCTCTCTTTCATTTCATTTACAATCAAACTCACATAGACTTCAAATGTATTACCTAGTACCCTCATCCCAAACGATCGCTTCAATTTTTTCTCTCATTAAAATGAATGTGCGTTTCTACTATACTACATGAACTTTACGCTCAGATCGCAAATGTTTGTGAAGACAAAATATATAAAGAATGAATGAATGAGTGTTGTCCAAACTGTCGATGCTCGTGCCGTTACGATCAAGTAGTTTCACCTGTTGCGTAACTATTGATCAACCAATTAAGGATTAATCACTGTATCACCCATACAAGCTGCTAATCAGAAACCATTGCTAAAAAACACAACGCAAGTATTCTATTGTGTTCATTGAATGGCACATTGTAGACATTACTCCTTTTATCGCCTTGGGCATTTACTACGGGAAACAGACAGTACACAGACAGTAGATATATCTCACGCCTCATGGGTTTGATTGACGGCTTTAGATACTTTAATGAACACACGCACCCGCCACTGAAGCTTCAAAGCGTGGAAAAAAAGTTCCAGATTTCTAACCCTATGTATAATATGCAGTGAGAAAACGAGGGGTCAAATTGGCGAAAAAAAAGTGTGTATTATATTTGAGTAAATACGGTATGTTCAGAATCAAGCAGTGTTTATTCTTCATATCACTGAAAACTTGGAGTAGACTTACCCACTTGGCTATAGGACAACCTTGGGAACTCTTTCCTTCCTTACCAGAGTACCGTATTTTTTCGATTCGTAATGCTTTGCCATGAACTCCAGTCCTGAAAAGAAATATAGTCTCTTTCTTATATCTTAAATACATAATGAATAACTTAATTACTTCTGAGTGTTTCCTTCATAAATATTTGTGATAAAATATATTTACTACATCAGATTCCTATCACTTTCAAGAAGTTTAGATCTATCTCCTTGTAGACACAACATCTAATATTCCGATTTGATAGTTGTAGCAGCACTGAGTGCCACTTGCTGGAGATATTTGAAAAGTAAGCCAAAGGCTGATTTGCAACAACATTGTGCCCAAGTAACAAAAACAGATATGCCATCTAACTGGTATCAATGTCACCTGGTATTTAACCAAACTACTTCAATAATCATAAATTATTTTGCATTTAAACAAAAGCAACATTATCTTTTTCTTGTAATTAGACTATATTATCTTTATTTCATATACTTTAAATACATAAAAATAAAAGCTTTGCTTTAAAGCGTTTTTCTTATTTTTTTTAAATCAAAACTTCAGAATTGAAAAAGAGATATACAAGTTATTCCCCTTTTCATGATAAACTGTTGATTTACTCATTCAAACAAAACAATTGCTTATGAATATTCTGTTGCTTAAAGCTGTATACCCTATATTCACTAGTACAGTGCATATCATAGGTAAATTGTTTTGATTATATATATAAACGTAAAACATATTAAAAAAGGGTCCTTGCAAATGTTGTGATCAAATTCGTCATATTTAGTGAGATTTGGCTGTTTAAAACAGGATGTTTGTAAACAGAATGTTTACAACCAACTTATGCATATTCAATGAGATGAGATATTTTGGTTATCACATGACCTAATTCGTAATCTGCATCATGGAGGGCGAAGTAAGTAAACTTGACCAGTAACTTAAAAAATCTGCATTCAAATCTGCTGAAGTTAGAATTTGCTAAAATTGAGTCTCCCTTCGTCTTATTTGTTTTGATTAAACTGTGCATGCTCGAAGTCAGGTTATGGTTGTACTTAAGGAATACCCGCTTTATTTACGAAATATTCTTTTTTATTTTGATATCTCTGAGGGTTTGAAGCAACAACAAATTTTATTAACGCAAAGTTAATAACTTCAGCCATATGAGAAAAATACAGTTTTTGTTTCACATGCTCTAATTTTGAAACTATACCGAATTGTAGGGTATACAACTTTAATGTGTTTTTGATAACTTATGATAAACAGATGTAAACTTACTTCAATACACTGAATAAATCAAAACAATGGTATGAAATATGTGACAAAGATTAAGTCAGAATTCTC
The DNA here is from genome assembly GCA_035048485.1 of Pteria penguin. Taxonomy (NCBI): domain Eukaryota; kingdom Metazoa; phylum Mollusca; class Bivalvia; order Pterioida; family Pteriidae; genus Pteria; species Pteria penguin. The sequence continues at coordinate 90,238,606 of CM068580.1, forward strand.
TTTATTTTCATTCTCTTTTTTACATAAATGACTTATTGATTGTTACAAACATTAAAAACTCATTGACTGCTGCAAATCTGAAAAAACTTGTATTTGGTGTGAATGAATTTTGCCTGTAGCAGGGTTTTAACCACTATCCTTCAGCATGCTGGAACTAGTTTACATCAAAATTAGGTGGGGGGAGGGGGGAGAAGGTCATAAAAACCCCCCAAAAACCTTTGACATGAAACTTTTAACTAACTCTTGAAATAGATATTTCCTGATAAAAGTAAGCAGGTCTAAATAAATGCTGTATAGCTGTGTGAAAAATAGAAAGTCAAAAATTTTGTCTGACTTACTGAGTGCTACCAAACACTTACTAGTCTATCATAAATAGAGAAAAATCCCAAAAACTTACTTTTAACATGATAAAATAACCCTAGTACTGAGAGCCGTAATTGCATGTACAATGCATATATTAAATCTGGGAATTGTATATCCTCTAGCCTAATGTTTTGTACATTTCTAGGTAAGAAAGGATCAAGGTTGTGCTCAAAACTCCAGTTTTTCTCTGGACACCATGCCTATCGGTCTAGAATTCCTATCATAATTCCAAACAAAAAATGTGTGGAGATTAAAACAAGATATGCTTGTGAAACATGAATACCCCTGGCAGCAACAAAAGCCCAAATAAAGCAAATTTTGAAATGTAGGTCAAAAGTCATGGTCAAGGTCACAAAGTGGATGAACTTGGTGTAATTTGAAAGCGTTTTTTAGTGGAGTATGCCTGCCAAATATGAAGTCTCTATCTTTTGTGGTTTAAAGGGTAAGGCGAAGGTTAAGGTTGACAAAAGACAGACAAACAAACAGAAAGAGGGACAGGTCAGAAACCATATACCCCCGTTCTATTGATCCAGGGGCATATAAACAGGTTATATGAGCGTCAAGCACTTGATTTCAGAATGAACCAGAACTGCTATACTTCTTTAGACACCCCTCTGGATCATTCTAGGTTGTTCAGTTTATCGATCTATGCCGTCTGAAAAAGTTTTCAAAAGAAGGTATCTTTTTGGCAGACATCACCCTGCCCTGGATCCACCTCTTGATAAATCTAGCCAAAACACAGCAAAAATTCCAGGTGACATTGAGTACTTCATACCAAGTTTGACCAAAATCCCTTCAGTAATTAATATGGAGAAGTTTAAAATGTGAAAAGTTAATGGACAAACAACCACGCTAGGCTATCAAAAAGCTTACTATTGCCTTTAGCTAAGATGAGCTTTACAAAAGATATATAAATTTCTCTTGCTGAGTCTGTTTTTGACCACTGACAAAGGATTATAAACTTGCATCTCTATAGTGAATTAGTGAATAAATCAAGACTATGATACAAAACACAAAAAAAAAATTAAATAAAATCAGAATTTTTTTTTCTACCTTTTTCTTAAATATCAAAACACACACTAAACTTAACAGGAAACTTTTAAATAATCCATTTAATCAATATATTCTAATAAAAGTCGGCAAACAGATGCTTTATAGATCCTATATATATCTACATTTATACTGAAAAAAAAAAAAAAAGAAAATGACACAATGTGTAAAACAAGCCGTATTTGTGAAACGCTAATACCCCCAGCAACACCAAAGTCCAAAAAGTTATTTTTAGCGTGAAGGTCATTGTCAAGGTCAAAAGAACACTAACCTAGGTGTCATTTGAAAGGACTTCATTAGTTGAGTATTCATCTTAAATATGAAGTCTATATCCCTGATGGTTCAAAAGTTATAGCCAAGGTTAAAAGTTGACAAAAGACAGACAAACGGACAGGACAAAAACAATATGCTCCTGATTTATCGATTCTATGGCATAAAAAGACCAAGTCAGTGATTCTTTATTTTCTAATATACCGGTAACTTATTGAATGCTGTCCAACATGTGTTATGGCTGATCAGGTGAATTAAAATGTACAAAGCTACCGAAATTTTGTGATCCCAGAAACAGCTATTTGTGTATTAATACATGCATTTATCAGTTATCTGATGGATGTTAAGCTTTTCTTGTTTTATATTGATTTTCCTTATCTCTACCAACAGACCTCTTAAGTGACGTGGCACTTGTATTCACAAAATGCAAGGCACTTGTATTAACAATATGCAAGTAAATCCATAGGTGTGAATTATAAATTATACTTCTACTTGGAACATTCCCTTACTTTTCATATTGTAAGAAGTGTATGAAATATAAAAATGACCAGAAGACAATACCATACGGTAAGTATTTTTCTGTATCTCTTTCAATGTCTTTAAATAGACCATATTCTGGTTTTGATAATTGCTGTCTTTTTGTCTGAGCTAATACATTTTGGCGTTGTTTTTCATAATGACGTCATAACGCATGACATAGATTCATTATAACATCACTATGAAAAACAACGCCAAAAGGTATTAGCTGGGACAAAACGTCGTCATTTATCAAAACCAGAATATGGTCTATTGCAACAACTGAGGGGTCTTATTCACAAAGAAACTTAAGTCTAAGTCTAAGAAAAGATACCTAAAATACCATGTGTCATTATTCTAAGAATTTGTCAAAAGTTTGTCTGTGAATAGCTTATCAGATATACTGTTTACAGAAACTTTTTATTAATTCTTAGAATTAAGACACATGCTACCACGTAGGTCTCAATTCTCAGAGTTACACTTAAGTTTCTTTGTGAATAAGACCCCAGAATCAAATACTACCACTATTGCACAAAGACTCTGCTTCTCTAATCCTTAAAATTATTCTGTCATTCCAATTCTTCACAATAACATTTCACCAAAATCAAATAACTTACATAGAATGTCCAATAAAATCCTCCCAAGGGAAGTATGAATAAGTCTGATAAAAAATATAAAACTTTTCTCAAATTTTCAGCCACATGGCCTTTTTCAAAAGAAAATGACATAAATAGTACTAGCACTGTGATATCCATCTTGGCATCATTTATGTATACTAAAACTGAAAAAACATCGTCCATGACATCATGGATTGTGGCGTCATATTCTCGCGTTATTGTGTGATGTTGTTTTATAACACGCTACAGAGTTGCATATTCTTGCGTTACTGCATGACTTCCTCTTTTATAACACACTACAGAGATGCATATTTTCACACATCTATCTATTTTTGTTTTGGGGGGTTTTTTTTCTCTTGAAAAAGGCCACATGGCTGAAAATTTGAGTTTTATATTACATAAACTGAATGCATAATAAGTCATCTTCAATCAGAAAATGACAGAATTTTTCTGAAAATGTATGTGACACTGTCAAATGAACATTAAAATTTTGAAATGGAAATGGAACCAAAAAAGAACACTTGTATAGACATTTATCTAGATCACTCTGATGTAAATCTACCAATCTAAGAAACAGTGTGTCAAAGAAGGGTATCTTCTTAGGAATATGTGCAGTGTTTTTCTACCAGCCCCAGGGACAGACAGTTTCACTGACTATTTATGTTTTTGCCGCTGATTATTCTTGGTAAACGAAAGGGGGTGAGGGATCAATGTCGGAATACATAAAGTGCATAAAAATCATGCCGAATTAAAGGTCGTTTTCTACACTTGACAAAGGCCAGGTGGGTGAAAATTTGTGAAACTGAATGTTTTTTTTTTATTACTAAAATTGGACTTCCCTTTGGAGGACTTTGAAGATTCTATTGTCATTCTATTTTCGTTTTCAAGGAAAAGGACAAAACCATCCCAATTTGATAATTTAAGACTTAATTGTATCATGTGAAATAAATCAGGCCTTTTTGTATGTAAATTATGGACTGTAAAAATGTATAGTTCTTCAGAAACCCTATTACATCCCATTATCCCCACAAAAACATTGGTTTGTGAGCAAAGGAGAAAGTGGAAAACAGCGATTGCATACATGTAATAGTTGGATTCATCCAACATCTTTTTGCCATCATGTTATTGTTACTATGAACTCATAATCCCAGACTCACCTAGCCTCCATGAGCTCTCTAACAGCCTGTATACTCCTAGCACTACCCAGATGAGTATAATAAGCACCTTCACACTCCTCTGTAGGTACATCTGAAACACACATTATTGTAAGATATCTGTGCTGTAAAAAATATCACATCTACATCGGATACATTAAAACTTTTCATTACCTGTGCATATTTTGGAACTTAACAGTACATATTTCGGAATTATCTGTTCATTTATTAGGACTAAGTACAGTGTATACCACTCAAGGCATTTAGCAAGAATCTTTAACAAGTAACTTTTTTGTTACATGCCTTGAATGGTAAACCCCATACATAGTCCTGATAAAGGGACAGATAGTCCAAAATACTGACCACAATCTATAACATTATAAGATCATTTATTACATTTGCTCTTCATGTTATACCTTTGTCCTTATATATATATATATATATAGAGAGAGAGAGAGAGACATGTATATTTATTAAGCAAAATATATATATAGATGAAAACAGTGCTTTGTAATCTTGTAAAATTGACATTTTGTATATTCTGTACATGCATGTCATTTATGCCTTGCAGGACCCATGTGATTTTGGTTAAAATTTGGTCCATTATCAATACCATTTCTGATTCCAAAAGCTCTAATAATTTTTCCCAAAGCTAAGAGACTGTTTCTATTCCCAATGAGCGGGACGATCATGTCAGCTATCTCCATGGATGAAACATCACAACCATGATCAGGTTCACATTCTTCAGATACTTGACAACATAAAACAAAGCAGTCAAAAGTACCATGTTTGTAACTATCTCAAAAAACAAGAAATAATGAAATTCAATCAAAAATAGTTCTATATAAACTTATACAGACAAAAGGCTAGAACTACATGACATCAATGCTCTGTACGTAGTCAGAAAATGGCTGTCGATAGTGGTAAGAGGAAACATCGATCAAACAATGATGAGGTCAGGCACAAAGTAATAATAAGCATCTCCTGTCAGGGAGTCATGCCCATCATGTGTCAATTTTTGGTATGAATTAAAGGATAATTTAATTCCTGAGCATATAATTTAGGCCATAATTTAAAGAAAATCCTAGTTTTTCATTCCCATTTCCTCCTATTTTCACTCCCTGCTCCCAATTTTTTTCCTAAATTGACTATCTGTGAAAATATAGCACCAAACTAAATTCTGTGTCTTGACAGACTTCAGTTCCTCAAGTCAAAAAACAAGAGGCCCAAGTGGGCCTATATCGCTCACCTGAGTACCTAGATTATCAGTCATGCATGAAGGAAGAATTCATTTATTTTTGCATTAATGTGACTAAGTCAACACAGATGTTGAAAATATGTCAAATTTTATTTCAGGCTAGAATAAAAAACAACACTTTTTTGCACATCCATTCAGGTGATTTTGATATTAAGCATTTCCTTTGTCTCTGCAAGAAGTCATTCAGGGCAACAAGTTAGTCATTTTCTTTAGGTGGGGCCTTTTGTTGACTGATTTCAAGTCTGGGTCATGAACAACAATTGTTTCAAATATTGTCCAGATCTAACTTAAAATTGCCTAATTTCATATGTTGAGTGTTGAGAAACATCTAAAAACTTATTTAGATGTGTAAAGAAATGAAAAAAAAATTTTGACCACAGCTGGATTTGAACCGCTACTCTCCATATTTCAATTACCAAGTGGTATATGTACTATTGTGAGAACTGCTTTTTAGACATGGTGGCATTATCTGTTAACCAATTTGGATGTAATTTACCAAATTGATAGAGGACTTTAAGTACTTCATGTATTCAATGTTTCATTAAAATCTTTCATGTGGTATAACAGCAGAAGTGAAAAATGTGATTGAATTGTTCCTATACACCCTCATTTGGAAGTCTTAAAAAATTCATAGAAAATCCAAAAATTGAGATATTGACAAAATTCTTTCAAAGTAACAATCCTTACCATAATTATGATCACAATAGTCCATAAGAAATCATCATTATCAATTAACTAGGAAATATGACACTTTTTTCTGCATTGGATCACCAAGTCCAAAGAAATGTCGAAAAAAATTCTAAAATTTGATTTTGGAAGGGAACCAAAATGACAATACATCTTCACTCATCCCTCTAGATCATTTCTATGCATTCTGTTTGTCTCTGTATACAGCCCGTATGAAAAAGAATATTGTTAAACGAGGGAACTCTTTTGTGACCTACTCTTGACTATGGTGGCGCCACCTGTAAAGAGGTCTGGACGAAAACAACAGAATTTGAAGAGGATCAGAGTGACTTATTTCTACCAAGATTTATTAAAATCCTTCAAACAGTTTTGTAGAAAAAGTTGAAAATGTGAAAAATGGCCAAACCCCCCCCCCCCCCCCCCCCTTTTTTTTTGGAAGTCTTAAACGTAAAATTCCTAATTTCATATGTTGAGTGTTGAGAAACATCTAAAAACTTATTTAGATGTGTAAAAAAAAAAAATTTTTTTGACCACAGCTGGATTTGAACCGCTACTCTCCATATTTCAATTACCAAGTGGTATATGTACCATTGTGAGACCTACTTTTAGACATGGTGGCATTATCTGTTAACCAATTTGGATGATCCGCACAAAAAACAAAACCTTTGAAAAGGACTATGAGTACTTGCATCCTACCCAGTTTTATCACAATCCTTCAAGTTGTTCTGTAGATCAAGTTGAAGATATGAAAAATTGTCCCCCCCCCCTTTTCTTGGAAGTCTTAAAAAAATTCATAAAAAATTCAAAAAACGAGATATTGAAAAATTCCTTCGCACCAGCAATCCTTACCATAGAAATGATTAAATGAAACCAAATGAATGCATCAATGTTTACTAAAAGAAAATAATAACTCTTTAATGCATTAAAATAACAAAGTCCAAAATAAAAATGAAAAAACGTCAAAAATTTGATTTCGGAATGGAACCAAAAATATCAACACTTCTTCCCATATGCCTCTAAATCATTCCTATGCAGTCGGTTTGTCGCTGTATGCACCCGATCTGAATAAGAAGTTTGTCAAAGGAGGGTACCCTCTGTGACCTACTTTTGTCTGTGGTGGTGCCACCTGTTCATGGATCCTGACAAAGATGACCACATTTGTCGGGGACCTTGAGTATTTGATGCATGCCAAGTTTCATTGAATTCCAGCAAGTGGTTTCGAAGAAAAAGTTCAAACTGTGAAATGTTTACACCAATTATCCCACCCCCCTTTTTCTTGAAAGTCTTAAAAAATTCATAAAAAATCCAAAACATAAAATATTGAAAAATTTTCTTCGCAATAGTATTTCTTACCATCAAAATGATCAAATTAAACCTAATTAATGCATCAATGTTTACTAAAAGAAAAAAATACCTCTTTTCTGCATTAAAACTACCAAGTACAAAAAAACGTAAAAAAAACGTCAAAAATTTGATTTCGGAACGGAACCAAAAATAACAACACTTCTTCACACATCCCTCTAGATCATTCCTATGCATTCGGTTTGTCTCTGTATGCCCCCGGTCTGAAGAAGTTGGTCAAAGGAGGGTACCCTCTTTGACCTACTTTTGCCTGTGGTGGCGCCACCTGTTGATGAATCCGGACGAAAAACAACAACACTTGTAGGGGACCATGAGTACTACATGCTTATCAAGTTTCATCAAATTCTGTTCAGTGGTTCTGGAGAAGAAGTCGAAAATGTGAAAAGTTAACGACGGACGACGGACGGTGATTGATCACAATAGCTCACTTGAGCCTTTGGCTCAGGTGAGCTAAAAAAAGTGAAAGTCATTATTCAGTGTTTGCCTAGTCTAATTTAGTACTATTCAATGTCCAATTCTTCCCAAGATAAATGAAAATAAATATTAGAAAACAGAATCTGCAACCCCCCCCCCCCCTTTCAACACACCAACTTTTCAAAAAGTTGGTTTAGAATCCAGAAATCTTTTCATTATGGCATTATCTAAAGCTTGTAATATAGTTTGGTGAACCCTCCATGCAAACACAGATCATGAAAGGATGAGATCTGTCATGTTCCAGAGGGTAAAAGGCAGCCATGATAAACTTTGGGTGAATAAATTAGAGACGAATGAACTGTTAATTATTACAAGAATTTTCTCCCTCGTGATACATGAATGCCTAAACTTTGAAGACTGTGATGATTTTCCAACAATATATTCCTTATTTTCACAAATACTGATTGATTTTTGTCTATACTTCTCTTAACATGAAATTTCAAATTATTATGATGATTGTACATGTAATTAGCAAGTCATTCATGACAGTTAGGGGTATGATCTGTTTGGCATTTTGTGTACACACACATCCTTATCATGTTCAGATGAATATTTTACCACAAAGGATGTGTTGCTGGTGTTAAATCATGAAAAATATATTGAATAAACTTTGGTTTTCCCCTGTTACTATAAATACATTTAGCAAAATGTATACAGTATAGTAAGCACAGTCCTTATTCAGTAAAAAAAATACCCTTATTGTTAAAACTATCTATACCTTTTAATTTTCTTAACTTTTCTGAACCGATTAATATATCTTTTGTTGTCAAACACAAATTGAGGCATAGTAGGTGCAGTGGTTTTACCTGCTTGGCTAGCCAAGGGGATACTTATTCCTTGTCCCGTAATGATTGTTGAGAGAAACTTAAATTTCAATGACCCAACAGTAAAGAAAAGTAACACTTTTAATTACAATGCAGCTGTGTTACAAGTTTTATATTTAATGTAGCAGTGTTATATAGAATGCTGGACTGGCTAATTATAACATGAGCAATGACAGAATCTCTCACATTTTGCCAATTTAAATAGAGAATACAATACTATTCACAGAAATTATTGCCGTGATGCATTCGATTTAAAGAGATTTCTTTGGAATCCTAAAGTATGAGAGAATCTCTCAATTCTGTACCCAAAATGATCCCTGTACTGCATGATGCATATGCCTTTTACTGTTTTTGTTAAAAATGTATTTACTTAATATGTCTATTAACGCCACATCACCTATATGGTGGTGCCCAGTGTTTAGTGGTGGAGGGTAATGCCACACCAGGATTCTATCAAGTATATGGCAGTGGTCAGTGTTTAGTGATGGAGGATAATGCCACACAATGATTCTATCACCTATATGGTGGTGCCCAGTGTCTAGTGGTGGAGGTAATGCCACACCAGGATTCTATCACCTATACGGTGGTGGTCAGTGTTTAGTGATGGAGGATAATGTCACATCAGGATTCTATAACGTATATAGTGGTGCCCAGTTTTTAGTGGTGGATGGTAATGCCACATCAGGATTCTAACACTTACATGGTAGTGGTCAGTGTTTAGTGGTGGAGGGCAATGCCACATCAGGATTCTATCACCTATATGGTGATGGCCAGTGCTTAATGATGGAGGTAAATGCCACACCAGGATTCTATCACAAATATGGTGGTGGTCAGTATTTGGTGGTGGAGGATAATGCCACACCAGGATTCTGTCACCTATATGGTAGTGGTCAGTGTTTAGAGATGGAGGATAATGCTACACCATGATTCTATCACTTATATGGTGGTGCCTAGTGTTTAGTGGTGGAGGGTAATGCCACACCAGGATTCTATCAGGTATATGGTGGTGGTCAGTGTTTAGTTATGGAGGATAGTGTCACACCAGGATTCTATCACCCACAGGTATATGGTGGTTCCCAGTGTTCAATAGTGGAGGGTAGTGCCACACCAGGATTCTATCACCTGTGTGGTGGTGGCCAGTGTTAAGTGGCAGAGGATAACGCTACACCAAGATTATTTCACCTATACTCAGTATGGCTGAAGTCAACACTTATGGACCTTCCTTCTACTTGGGATAAAAACCAGACTTTATATACAACACTTCAGACCCTCAAACTTACAATTAGGTCCTTTGCAACCACATGCAGGTATTTCTGCTTTAATGTTCTTTCTCAATCGTTCTGTAAGCTCATCCTCATCTACCATGTCATTGTTAAGTTTTGTAACATGTTCGGTGATCCATGCCAGACGATCAAGACCACCACTGAGCACATCTTCTTCATCTTTCATAATATCTGATTTATTTTCCTCCTCATTTACGCCATGTTTTGTTTCTAAAGGTGATGCTAAAATATTAGAATTTTTACAAAGATTTTCCTTCTCTGCTTCCCTGTGAGAGACAGAGTTGCAAGAGGATGTGTATAAATTTCCCAAGGGTAAACTTTCCTTTGCTGAACTCCTGGAGTAACTAGAAGAAACAGTTGAGGTCACACATGATGAAAAACTTGATATTGCAGAGAACACTGCTGTGCTTTGAGTGGGGATAACAGAGGATATATTAGATCTGTACTTGTTTAGCCTGGATGGAAACTTTAATTGTGACGATCTATCTTCATCTCCTCCATCAAAATCAAAAACATCCATTTCTGAATCTTTCTTCAAACACTGAAGCGAATGTTGAAAATCTATTTTTGCACCATTTATGTATATCCCACCCTCATTACCAACTTCTTTTTGTTTATTAACATCCTCATTTAAACCCATTTTTTTTCCTTTCTTCCTCATTTCAGATGTTATCCGATTCAGAATCTGTTGAACAGTACTTTGAACTTCCAAATTGTTAACTTTATTAATGATAGTTTTCTCTCTTATATTCTTCTTGGTAATTCTTCCATTCACTTTTTCTTTTTTCTCTTTTTTTGGTTTTTTCATTGAAGGAATAGGAGTTAAACTATTTCCCTCATCATAAATGCAATGTTTTCCCAGAACTGAAGTAACACTTGGAGAAAGACTTTCAAATGACATTTTGCGGTCTGCAAGACTCTGAGATGTTGCCATTTTTTCACCAAAAGACATTTTATTATTTTTTAAACTAAACACTTTATCATTTGGAATATTCATTCCTGAGGTAGGAAGAGTTGTCTTTTCCTTGCACACAGAGTTTACAACACTCTCTATATGCAATTGACCATTAGATATGTTATCCTGAAGTAAAGTCAGATATTTATTTTGTATTCCATTTTGTTGAGAACTATTTAAAAGAGGAAATTTTTCCTGCACATTTGAGCTCAGATGATAGTTTTGTGACTCACTTTGAGAGACGGTATTGTTGAATACATTTGCAGTAGAATTTGATCCATCTTTTTTCACAGAATGTTTATTGTGAACAGGGTTTTTTAAACAGAATTCATTATTTTGAAAGTGATAATGATCATTATGATTTTGGGTAGGGACTGAATTTAGCGGTGTTTGTAACATAAACTCTGATGCAGGTTTCTGTTGAGCTTGTGATTTCTTCATATTCATACACTGATATCCCTCTTCTGTGTCAGTCTTTGCATCTGTTACCATATAATCACTATTCACAATTGAACCATTTTCTAAATGAGCTCTTTGATTCCAACAATTGTTTCCATTAAAATTAAAATTTCCATGATCAACAAAACTAGAATCATACCTTGTATAAGGAGTAAATACACTTTTTTCACATATATTTCTCGCACAGTCCTGGTCAAAATTCCTGAAATTTGTAGAATGTGTAGATGTCCTTGTAACAAAATGACTCTGAAATGACTTTGCATGATGATTATTCCAATCGGATGACATATTAAAATTTGAAGATAAATTTGCCCTATTACAACCATCTGTTTCTATATGCTGCCTTTTCATGTGGTCCATACTAAACTGGGTAAAAGTGTTACTGTCTTGTGGTTGATATGCATGCATTGAAGTACTCTTTCTATCATGATTGGAACCACTGTAGTCAACATCAGGAATGCATGGCATGCCATTATTATTAAAGAGGAAGTGAGAGAGATTGTGCATATTTCCTAGTCCGTTGTTTAATCCTGCAGGTGGAGGGAGTTGATTGGACATTTGATCTACCCCTTGAGCACTTGAGATTCTTTCTCTGTAGCTTGTTGTTGCAAGGTTTTCAAATTCTGGTTTTCCATCGAGCAACACCGACCCCTGAAAAGACATTCGAGGTTTTAAAAATCAAATTTTAAAAACAAACACTTCTTTTGCTGTGCATGTTTTAACATTTTCTTTTATCTTTTTCTGACAAATTGATTAAGTTACATGTATCATAATAAGATAATATTAAATGACTTTATGTCTTTCTCTCCTCCATAATTATTTGTTACTTAGTTAATGATGCAATCTATATCTTGCCTCCCAGGTCGGGCAGACAGGCACAGATAAACAGACAGAAACAAAACTTGAAAATGAAAACAAGATAGATCATTTGTCATTTACAAACCACGATAAGTCTACTCACATTAGCTTCTATGTTTTGCGCATATCAAACTCATTTTGTACTTTGAATATGAATTAAAGCATTTGTACTCAATATAAATTCATACACAGTTCGCGCTGAGTATCTAAATCGAATGCGTCTGCCTTAATTTCATTTAATTCAGAAAATTCAACACAACTATGCAAATGATCTACATTCCTCAGTTCATTAGACAAATTAGTCATACTACCAAGACAAAAAGAAAAAACGTGGTCGGTAAATGTCCTCGGCGACAAAAATTCGCCAAAATACCACATTCCAAAAAGAGGTACGGACAGACGGGTAGACGTACCAAACGCTGTTTGTCTCAGGTTTATAATTCTCGTGGTATAAATATTATCTAATGATTCACCTTGCACGGAAAAAGAAAATATTAATACCGCGAATCAAATATGCAAACAAAATCCAAGATACGAACAAAGACGACCGTATGCAGCGACATAACAGGTTGTGCAGTTATACGCATCAAACACCTACAATAAATAGAATTGATAGAGCACTTAAATAGGTTACCTCATCCCACTGCATCTATGTCTGGGCTAAAAATAAACACGAAATCCTAGGTATCCATCCGCCACCAGACACTATTACACAGTACAGAACAGCAAGCAAGGGCTGAGGATCGATAGGAAGGGGACACCGGGAGGAGCACTTGAGTAACATGCAAATCTACTTCCCATCGATATGACGACAGCTGTATACTAAGGATCTTAGATTAGAAGTCATGACTAAAAGGAAATCCGGGTCCGCATATCTGAGATTCAACTTTCTTCTTTAATACCCTTATGCATGATATTCCCACTGATGAAAAGCGGGTTCAAAATGTTACATTACAATCTAGGTGTACATATAAAAGCAAACACTTGACTAGGACATAAATAAATGAACATGCATTATTGATTAAACTGCACTCCGATAGTGGTGACTTTTTAATTAATAGAGTTAGACGTCAATCTGACAGAAACAAGAGATGTTCGTAAAACACATGTGCCCCCCCCCCTTTCTGTTATTATATTGTACCATTGTATAAAGTACTACATGCACTCGGTGACCTTTAACCTTTTAACATGAGAAGCAATAGGGTCATCTACTACTCATAACCAATCCGCATAAGAAATACATGTATCACTATCAAGCAAAAGGTTTTGGTGATATTGGTCGGACAACGATTGTATAACGTACTACATGCACTAGGTGACCTTTGAGCTTATGACATGAAAATCAATAGGGGTCATCTGCAACTCGTAAGCAACCCACATATGAAAAATTTCATTTCAGTATATGAACCCATTGCTGAGATAATGAACGGAAACTCTGAATTATTGGAAATTTTCTAAGTTCAAGGGGTGTTACTTTGCCAAAAACTGTTCGATGGTAACCGAATCAGAATTTGACCTAGATAATCTCATGACGTATCTGTATGTCAAATTTCAATATATGCACCATTGCAAAGATAATGAACGGAAACTGTGAATAATTGGAAATTTTCTAAGTTCAAGGGTGAAACTCCGTCGAAAATTGTTCGATGGTAACCAAATCAGAACCTGACCTAGATATTCTCGTGATGTATCTGTATGCCAGTATGTGTACCCGTTGCGGAGATAACTTGATGAACAGAAATTGTTAAGGTTACGGACTTACCGACCGACAGTGGTACAGCAATATGCCCTCTCTTCTTCGAAAGGGGGGGGCATAAACATGTAATGACAGACATGCATGTATATAGTAACTATTAACATCAGTCTAAACAATAACTGGGTTTATCCGAGGATATAATTACTCCATCAAGGAACACTTCAGAGATGGTCGAAGAGATGTAGTTCTAAATATTCTAACCACACTATATAATCTATAACCAAAATGAAGCGAAACAAGCAACACACCTATCGCTGCAAGACACACTTGACGAAAAAATTTTCATAAATCAAATCTAAAAATTAAGAGAGGGGTGTGTATGTGTGTGGGGGGATGCTGAAATATAAAACCCGGTGATCCACTTTTGACTAAATTGCAGGAAGTAAAACTACAAGTGTGTATGCGTGTAGACGATGTCTGGTTACATACACGGTTGTACTGTAGGCGATTAACAGTCGTGACAGGTTGTCAAACGGTTAATTACCGGCGAAGAATCTTCCGAATGTCATGGCATACGGGCGCACTGTCTCTAACATTGTACTCTTATTTAAACTGCAGACTCGACATAATTAGTGTCAGATTCATATGCCCTGCATTGCTGTATAACGAGCTGAACGAATTCCTACGAGAACCTGCTGTTTCTATCCAAATCACCATGATTACAAATATTGCTGATACTGAAAATTTTAAACAAAAAAAAATCAGGTTATATATAAACATGTTTTAAAATTATTATGGATGAGACTCACAACCTCGAAGTCTATAATTGATCAGAACTGTTCCGCAATAAAACACAATGTTATATGAAAAAAAAAAACAAGAAAAAGAATAGAAAAACTCCCACGCATTGCACAGAGATCGGACCACACAGTCGCAACTCGTTATCAGTGTATTATATATGTAACTCGTACAAACTACATCTTCCAATTCGTTGACGTGTATCTCTCGACTTTATAATTCTGCATGTATAGTGTCATTTTGTCCCTATTTAGAAATTCATTAAATGCTGACAAAAGTAACCAACCAAGGGACGATGTGATACTCTCTTTAGTTTCTGTTATATATATATAACAGATAATACTTAATGCTGATCTGGGACAAACGACGAACTTCATGATCCCAGGTGTCGCCTTTAACTGATCAAGTATAAAGACGTAATAATTTTGATATTCGATCATGAAACGTTTGATGAAACTAAATATGTCAGCGAATGCAGCAAATTCACCGAAAGGGTTGATATATCAACATTCCATTTATAATTTCTCCTAACAATTCTATTTACGGAAACCAACAGAATCTATATATAAGCGATATATATTACACGTTTAAGAATTTCTGCTCATAATTTGAAACTGGTAGACATATAAATGTACGGAGAAGAAATAGAGGATGTCAATTTTGTAATACAATGAAACTGAGGATGAATTTCATTCTATTTTAAACTGTCCTTAACTTAAATGTTATGTATAGCAGACCATAATACTATCGACGCAAGTGTTTTAAGTCAGTACAGTTATTTACTTCGTGTCCAAAATGTTAAGAATTGCCTAATTTGCGAATATTCTTTTATTCATCTTATAAGTTACAAAACTGATTAATGGGATTATGTTTGTTCATATGGTGATGTATAGTATGGTATAAAGAGAATGGATGGATGTATGAACTATAATTCATTATATATATCCAACCAATAATTGCATGGTTATTAAATACAAACTTCACAGTCCGCGAAAACTGCAACCCCAGCATTTATCTCGGAATGACTTTCAATCATGATTGCTTAATCAGCATTGGCTGAGTGTACGTGACACAAGCATCGTAAGGGATCCTCTAGGAGACTGGAAATGTTAGATAGCCAGACACTATCTGATTTACTGGGTCTTCAGTTGTCAAGGCCCATGGGAATGCTAAATAGACAGGACACTGGCACGCATAAACAAATTGTCACAGCACCGACATGGATGGTGCACTTCACTTTTTCTCCCTCTTGTATTAACATAGGGCCGTGTGTCCGCGAACTTTGACCTTTAAAAATTTTCGACTTCTTATGTACCACTGAAAAGAATTTGAAGAAACCTGGTATAGATGAAGCATTTAAGGTCCACAAAACACTCAAGAGGGTAGATCTAGGAGGGAAGATATATAACCAAGGGAGGTTCCTCTATTCAAACTACGACATATATTGTCTTAGTCTGGCCTCATAGATCAACAAACCAATTAACAGCAGTGATGTAGAAGCGTGTTTTACAAGAAATGTTGCTGCTTCTGTTTCAAAATTTTACCCTTTTTTCTGTATCATATTTGCACTGTCTTACGTGACTTTCTTGTCTCTTCATCATTATGGGTCATGTTGGCAGCCTGTATATATTGCCCGTGACTCAATATTTGGCTTGTATTGGCCATTTATCGACATTTGGCATATATTCGTCGTGTGTCGCTATGTGGCATACATTGACTAAATGCCTTTTTTTAATTATTGGTATCATCTACTAACCATGCTGGTATTTTGCATATACTGATCGTGTGTCGCTAGCCGCAAGTAGTGGCCCTATATGAATGAGAGGTTCATATAGGGCCACTACTTGCGGCTTGTGTGTCGCTAGTAGCATACGCATACTTCAGCAAGATGTCGGTCTTCGACAATCGGTATCTGACATTTATCAGCCGTCCGTGGGTATTTGTTATATACATGTATTGTCTACAGTCATGTGTCGGTATTTGGCATGTATTACCCTATTCGGTACTTGTAGGTTGTGTGTCGGTATCCATTAAGTAAGAACAGTGCGTCGATATTTGGTACGTTTTGGACATCATGCCGCTATCAAGTACATGCATATGTCGGTCCATTCCACTATTCCAGGGAATTCCCTAGAAAATTACCTTGAACTGGAAATTCACTCCGTGTTTTCAGTCTAACAATTCACAGAGTTTCATGGTAATTTGTACATACACCACACTTCGATCGTTATACATAATACTGCAATATTGTTTAACATCTTCAGACTAACACCTTGTAGTCGTTCATGCAATTTATTTTACTTTATATCAGATATAGAAGAGGAAAGGTAGATTGAGGTCAATTATGCAAAATAAATTACATGCATCTGTCAACATCGTCTGGGGCAGATCTCACATAAAGAACTCCGACGTGCACCTGTTTCGGCGTCTGGCGCACGTGGTTGCAAATATAGGACGTGAAGTCAAAACATAGCAATCGTTGTTGTGTTGCTGCTAGTGGTGTTGTGCTATCTATCCTGCTCTTGGTGAAGTGGCATCCGTTTTGGTCTATCCGAACATCAATATTATTTCTCCCTTTGTTCCTATTAGTATAACTTATGACGAAGAAAAGACGTTTCCTTATTCGTAAAACCAATTATGCAGCACCAAAATCTGCCCTATATCCCATAGGCCCAAAACATGTGGTACTTCTACACATTACAACCCCTACACATGGGATGCTATTTATCAATGTCTTTTAATGTGTCGTTTGGATCAAGTGTTGCTAGATGTAGTATCGTGCTGATACGTGACTGGCTTTTGAGGTCAATGAACTCGACAACAACAAAGGAGACTCGTCAATAATCTTAGTAAAATTACATGTAAATTTCATGTCGGAAAACGCAAAGGGTCTAGGTATCGCTGCTTTAGCCCCTACCCCCTCGCTCTTGGCCCGTTTCTTCTCTTTCCGTCTTAAAAGAAAGATTTTTCAAGACGGACATGGGAGGAAAGGGTCAAGAATGACGGTGAAAGGGAGGGGGGGTTAAGCAGCGATACCTAGACTCTATGGTAAAATGTGCAAGGAAGAAGGACCATTAAAATATTTCGTATAACGAAATTCTGTATCTTTATGTACCTTTGGATGTACTAGCTGCTTCATATGAGAGATAATAACGATCTTATCTTTGTAAGAGTCCAATTCACCCTGGGCAGCAGCAGAAGAATGTTCATTAAGACGTTCATTTAGTGAAATGTGAATAAATATACACACAACAATTTTGATAAGTTTTCAGATGGTAAAAACAGGTCTATCTTATCAATATAACATTACATTTCACTTAATATCACATCATAAGCCGTATACTAAGAACAATCAAGTGCTTAATATTATAATTGTCGTAAATTATCATGCGTTTTTACAGTAAAATCACAGCACTGAACATATCCAGTAAACTGCACCAAAACTTTTATGCAACAAAACATAAAAAGATCGTCTGTTTTTCTGGTTACATGGAAGGAGGATGTTATAAATCTCTCAAATATGGCAAAATTAGGAAGTGAGTCTGTCTGTATGTCTGTCTGTCTGTATGTATATACTGTGTGTGCTTATCCAGTATAGAGCGATCACATTATCTGTTATAATGCCTTACAATGACCCTAGCTATCAAGTCTTTACTGTAATATTCAATCAATAAGGCGCTCTAATCACCTCATATAACGGCACTGCTAGAGAATTCCGCTGACAATCAGAGAAATTTAGTTACTATGGTAATATATCGCTCTCATTGATTTTTTAAGATGAAGATCTTATCTGTTGTTTTTATACAAAGGATTCAAAAGAAAATAATTCAATTCTGGGCGACTGTTTCGGAACAGCTTCTTTGGGTGCCGTATTTTTCGGTGGTAGCAGTCTGTTTCTATTGATTAATGTGATGCCGCTCTGAACCTACTCGGTCCAACCTTAAGTCACGAAGTGCTTCCCAAGTTAAGTCATGAAGTGTTTCAAAGGCTAAGTCCACCAATTTTAGTACTCCCAGCATGCCTTGAAACCAGAACGCTCCAATTGTTGGCCTGTTTTGTTCTCCCACGTGCACTTACTTTCCAGGTACCGGTACCAAATCCGTCCTGAGCACGAGCTGACCAGAACTTGTCTCAGGATTATACAATATAATTCTAATGTTGACACTAATGTGTAGAGTTCCAAGAACTAAGTGTACAGAGGGGGAAGGTACATACATTTTGTAGATCAGGGTCGATCTCTAATTCTTTTGGGATCCCTTTTTGCGTAGTATGGCGAGTTCCTACGGATTTCAAGTTTGTGTACTATTCTAAACAAGAGGTGAAACATTTTTTTGTTTGATTAGTTCTTTTTGTATTTGAAGAGACATAGTGTGTGTGGTAGTCCGTGAGCAAAGTGCTTAACCAATACACCAAACCTCCACGCCTGTTGAGTGACAGGTGACACTGCGTAATGATCGTTGGTTGGTTATAGAGGCAATTCCTGTCTAGTAGATTGTTCGTCGACTAGTAACAATGAGTGGTGGATCATTGACTAGGAAGTGGCACTGTGTGGTGGATAGTTGATTGATAAATGACATTATGTGGTGACTCGTTAGTTGATAAATGACATTGTGTGGTGGATCGTTGGTTGATAAATGACACTGTGTGGTGGATCGTTGGTTGATAAATGACATGATCGTTGGTTGATAAATGACATTGTGTGGTGAATCGTTGGTTAGTGAACATGGTGTGTTGGATCGTATGTTGATAAATGGCATTGTGTGTTAGATTGTTGGTTGATAAATGACACTGTGTGGTAGGTTGTTGGTTAGTGACATTGTGTGGTAAATCGTCGGTTGATAAATGAAATTGTGTGGGGAGTCGTTGATTGACTAATGACATTGTGTGGGAAAGATAGTTAATTGCTTAATAAGAATATGTGGTAGATCGTTCGGTTGGTTGCTTAGTTTCATTGTCCATGGACGTTCATTGGCTGGATAGTGACATTGTATGGTGGCTTGTATGTTTGTTAATAGCGACAGGTCGTTTATGTTTGATCACTGATTGGTGGTTAGTATTTGTTGGATTTTGAACTGGTAATTGACATTTTCTGAGTGGTAAATTCACTTCATTTTTAATGGTTAAGGTACATTGTCCCAATTTGTCTGTGGTTGGCCACTGGTTGGTAGGTGACATTACATGATGGATTGTAATTAAACTTCTTTAACTTGCTTAATTTACAAACACTAAATGCATGTATCATTCTTTTGACTACAATGTAGGCAGTGACTAAAGCAGTATCAATGTTGTCCTCTAAAATTAATGGAAAAATATTCCGTTAATCACTTACAGCTGATAGTCATTTTCTATTGATGGCAAATATCTGGGTACCTGATTTTTGCAGGTAAACTGACAGGCCTTCCTACCTTCACAGAGCAGGATCCCAACCCATAATTGATACAGATGAGAGGCTGGGGCTGGGAATATACATGTATTGCTATCGAATCTATATGAAGTACATGCACACAGAGGTAAGGAGTATAAAATTAATATCAATTAGAAGTCTTATTTGGATAAATAACCCTGCAACAGCAAATTCATACCACATCAAATTTAATCATAAGTTCAAAGGAGAAATGACCTTGGGTCAAGGTCATAAGACATCACTGTGTCCTTATTGAAATTTGTGTTACAAATGAGGCAGCTTCATGTTGCAGCTACAGTTTTATGCAGACACTAGTTTTGGTTGTATGTTCAATGTGACTTTGACCTCAAGTAACAGTTACCTTTGGGTCAAGGCCATAGTACATCCTTGTATTGTGGGTAACAATTGTTGGAAGCACATCAACCTTGTACTCATATGACAACATGAGACTTCAAGATACGCATCAGTGATTCAATTTTAGTGAAATGTAGGGCATTCTATATCAGGCATGACATAAAACAAATACCACCATAGCCCAAACCTCATGTAAATTACGCATAGGATACATGTAATTCCTAATTATCTCCTAATTTCATTTGCAAGAGGCATAATAAAATAATCTCCAAGATATAATCTTTGCATAGCATAAATCCATAAACAACAAACTAATGTTTTATCTCTGTTTTTGTTTTGTTTGTTTTTGAGAAGTTTTTTTTTTTTTTTTTTTGGTTTTTTATTTTTTGGTTTTAAGACATTTAAAGTTCCACAAATCAATGACCTACCCACATTCACAATAGTATAAGAGTCCAAGTTAGCACAAGTACTTACTTCACCCATCCCTTGCACTGTTCTGTTGTCCAGTCTTTCTGTCCATGACTTGATTTGATTATCTGCCCTAAGCCACTGTGGTTCATCAGAATCCTTCCCTCCATGGTCCATAGCATATCACCTCCCTTGACTCAAGCTGAAAATTCATGAAATGACAGATTCAAATGAATTCTGATGTCCTTTTGTTCTAGATGTCTCCCTCAGTGTTTCTTTTACCAGGTATTACATCATATGATTTATAACCACATTTACCACAAGGACAAGTGACACTGTCTGTCCCAAATCTTAATTTACAAACAAACATTACAAGAGGGCATACGGGCCATCATATAATCATTTTTGACTTGGAATCATACTGCAGAAATGCAACCCTGCTCACTGTAGCAATCACAACAACGTACCAAGGTGGACCCCTGGAATAGGTGGGAGCAGGTGCTCTGGAGAGGTAAGCATCTTCTGACTAGCTAGTTACAATGGCCCATTAATACTGATAACAGGTAATACTAACAGATGTTTGAATACTTATGAACTAGAATTCAATAAGCCAAGATGGCTAAATTACATTTTTACCTCAAACCCTACTCTTCCATAGTTAAATCAAGGTCGCATTTAACCAATCTATGTAGTGTATCATGTATCATTACCTACATTGTATATGAATTTCCCTAAACAATGATTGACTACACACTAAAACAGTTGTTTTTATATACAGTTTTTTTTTTTGTTTATCATGCATATGAACCTTGCAGACAAACCAATGTTTTCTTTTTTATCCAATGGAATAAAAAAAAAAATAAAAAGTTTAACTTGCATTTTAAGTATTTCATAAGTGGAACTCCTGCCTTTGCATCTGTTGAACTGAAGCCGTAGATGACCTTGAATCTCTAGAGGCATCAAAGCATTCTCTCAAAATGCAATAAACACAGAGCAGACAGATTAAGTACGTCTGACCGACTTCCCAAATACACGCCCTGTCCTTCAATACATCCGACATTAAAAAAACACTAACTTTCCATTAGAAAGTATACAAAAATGAAGGACTCCTGAAAGGGTATCCACTAAACGTTGACTATGTCTGTCACACGGTCTGTATGTCTTTGTACTGAAGAGCCCCCATTCACACGATCTACGTGAATAGAACCGCTATGTAATTACAGCCAACATCACGGGCTCCGTACCTCCCCTTAGCTCATTACGCAAACCTTTGCAAAAATGTGCGTCTACGGACGCCGACACCACTGTCTTTGTAAAGCATTGATACTGAAGAGAACAGCAGGTGTCCTGCAGTAATATGTATAAGGTAGCGGGTGACGGATTTCCACTCCAAACTACAGTTCTATACGGTTATAATCAGTGGTAGATCTAAAATACGCGGTTGCCTTCGGGTACAAAAAAAGTCCGTGTGTGCAACTTTTTTGCTTTTTGTGTGTTTTCTCTACCTAGGAATTGATAGAAATAAGCAAGAGCTGTATGTGTACTAATTACGAAACTTTTATCTTTGCAATTTGAGAAATCAAATCCTTTTGAAACACGTGTCCTCTAAGGATCAGTTTATCCCAAATAGAATTACAAAACTTGTACAGTGGCAGCATCAGCCCGGTATCTTTGCAAATTGGTGGCGACCTGACATCGAGGCGGCAACCTACTTAGGATAGTGGCAGCACCTGTCTAGTATCGTGGCAACATGCCTAGTATCATCGTGCAGCACTAGCCTAGTATAGTGGCGGCAACATGCCTTGTATTGTGGCGACAACATTCCTAGTATAATCGTGCGGCGCTAGCCTAGTATAATCGTGCGGCTGCTAGCCTAGTATAATCGTGCGGCGCTAGCCTAGTATTTGCTTACTTCGATGTACCGATTTATGATCATTTGACAATAGTCGCACGTCAAATACGAAGTCTCTATTCCTCACGGTTCAAAAGTTGTAGCCAAGGTTAAAGTTGACAACAGACAGACAAACAGAAAGACAAAAAGGAAAAAAACGATATGCCCCCGATTTATCGATCCGGGGGCATAAAAGGGCAGGGGAATAACGTCGTGTATCTCAACGAAGATGTTTCATACCGCTTCCTCTTCATCCGCACCGTACTGGCTTCTCTTTTTTTCCCATATTTATTTGTTTTCATATTTTTATATGATAAACTCCATTAAAATCATGCGTTACTTGCACGTTTGGGGGTTTTAATTAGTTTCCCTGACACGGCGCATCATATTGAAAGATCACACAGAAAGAGACTGCTACCACAATTATGTAATTTTCACACCTCGTTGAAGTTACTGCGATGTGTGCAAAAACACGAGCAGGGTACCAGTGTCATCTTCCACAGTAATGTTAAAGAACCACAATGGCGAAGGCCATGCTATCGCACTAATTTAGACATATCAGTTATCTTAAATTGAATAAGTTTTGTTGTCTCTTCAGTAAATCATTTGAAACTCGGCACATAGTTCATCTTTTTGGCAGACAGGTGTGTAGTAATGAGGAGAAAGGGAATTCGCTATTTCGATTATTTTATTGAAAATCCAAAAACAATAGATTATTACCCTCGTATTTCTGGTCTCCTTTCTATATTTAGAATTAGCCAAAGTACGATATGTCAGGGATGGCCTACATTACGGATATTTCAAATGTATGTTACAAGAACAGATAACTGAAATTCTTAGTTACATTGTACTTTTTACGTGGGTAGTAATATAAATATATATATATATATATATATATATATATATATATATATATATATATATATATATACTTATGTACATTGTATCTATGCAACTGTCATTCAAAATTAAATAAACCCTGAAAAGATAAATTTGGACCTAACTGCAGTATTTTTACAGCCGACAGCAGGAAAATTTCAAATAAGTATAGTTTTCGGTCAAATATCACAGAAACAGACATAAAGAAATCCTTTGACTTTCACATGTATATTCCATGATCTTTCCTTTCCACTGGTATACAATATTTTGACAGAGTAACCTTGATGTTCGAATTATCAAACATTTGCTGGACATTGCTGTCATCTATGGGCAACAACATCCCAAAATCACATCTTGAGTTCGAGTGCCCTTCAGCCAATGAATGATAGTGATTAAATAATAATAAAAGAATCAATGTGAATAATGATAAAATATTATCTATTTGTGATTCAGATTATATATTCACTTTTTCCAATTAAATTTATTAGGCATTTTGATTTAAAAGAATTTTGGCATATACCTACACAATACAATACTCCTACCCATTTTTCTTTGGCTCTAGATTCTGAATTGGGAAAATATACAATAATTCAGTCTGACTGGGAATTTCCAAATATCGACTAAATACTCGATGTCACAGAATAAAGCAAATACAAGTACAAAGTTCATATCAACTTACTGGAAATTCATGCCATTTTACTACCCTTATAATCATACTTGATTTATTTTAGTTCAGCCATTTATATTGTTTCATAGGATACAACAGTGGAAATTTCCCTACCATCTGATACAAGACATTTATACACATTTATGTATCTAATGATCCAATGTCTTCTGAGCTATTATAGTCCAGACTTTTATAATTGAGGATATTTTCACTTTAGAAAAGGAGGAGAGGGATAGATGATACAGAATTTGCTATAAATCATCTTTTATTATTTTTAATTTTTCCTATCTAAACTTTCCTGCCCCTCCCCTTTTGTCCCAAAATCCTGGATCCATTACTGCACTGTATATTTCATGATTTGTCTGTCAGCAGGTTGGTCTAGTGGTATAGCACTCACTTCTAATATAAAACCCAAGCATAAAGCATGTCTGAATTCTTCCCATAGAGGTAAACAATAAAATTAACTAAAAAATCCAATTTTTTCTTCACCTCCATTCGGCTTTATTGCTAAATGCTTATGTAAGTCTAATCTACCACGCCTGCATTGTCAAAAACAGTGATTTAAAAAGGGTAAGGGTTGTGTATGTAGTAAGTGAATATTTAACATTGTAAATTTTGTGTATCTTTCAACAACAAAAAAAAAGTCGTGCAATGTAATTGATTGTCTAATTATATTAACCAGTCACATTGCATTCTACTATGCTTAGAAGTTAGGTTAAGAGATATTCTGATGTTAGTGAACAATAGAGGAACATAAAGAAGGTCATAAATCACTTACAACATTTATTGAGTTTATGGAAGCATTGTAATCTGGGTGTTAATCAACCAATGAGAAAGCATTATACATGTATGTAACAGAGTTACAGGCAAAAATTTGTTTTACTTTATTCCCACCACTCCTCTCAGAGCAAACATTCAGATCCAAGTATTACACTTGTTTTAAATCATTTAGGACTAGTAATATTTTTGCTATCAGGAATGTCTTCTCTGAAGTGCTTTATCATCTTCTGTCTATCTATATACTGGTACATGTATTGCTAGGAGCTTTTTAATGTGCAAGCCTGAACCCAAATGAATCTGTAGCATAATCGCTTACTCTCTACAGAGCCTGTGTAGCTAAGTGGGCAAGTGTTTGACTCGTGACCAAGAGTTACCAGATTCAACTCCTGCAGTGGCCACTCTGGTGTCCTGTCTTGTCCTGTCCTGATGTCAAATGAGATGTGAAAATCAAGGGTCTTCATCACAGTAAGCATTGTATATAAAAAAAAAATCCCTCACTGCATCAGGGGAGTCCATTGCAAGGGTATAAATTTCTTACAATGCATCAGGCAGATGCTGTTATCATATACGTTAAGTAATTGAGGAGTCACATAAAAACAATAACTGATCAATCAACCAATCTCCTTTCTACATATTTTAAACTTTCAAGATAAAATAATATGCATGCTTAAGTGTAAAGTTATATAAGTAAACCATGCCACTGCTATGTGTCCTTCAGCTCTCACAGTAATTTATAAACAGAAATCTCACGTCATGCTATACATTGACAAGTAAAATATACCTGACTGCTACATGTGTAGGTAGGTCCCTTCCATACATTGTAGGTCATACACCTGACAAATGCTTCCTACATGTATAGGTAGGTTCCTTCCATACATTGTAGGTCATACACCAGACAAATGCTTCCTACCATGTAAGTGAAATACTCGAAGTGTGGCATCAAACAATGAAACAAGCCATCTGTTGTTTTGATTAATGTGCACATATTTTCACAAGCTTTGAGACTAAATGTATGTATGAATACATTGCAAAAGCTAAGGTAAAAACCAAAAAAGTACTGAAAGCACATAGACAGGGTCATGCAGCAGGCATTCTACCAACTGAGCTCTATGTATGTTGGTTCCTCATTATCAGATCTATGGCATTATTTTACACTGTC
The DNA here is from genome assembly GCA_035048485.1 of Pteria penguin. Lineage (NCBI taxonomy): Eukaryota > Metazoa > Mollusca > Bivalvia > Pterioida > Pteriidae > Pteria > Pteria penguin. The sequence goes on from CM068580.1 coordinate 90,264,772, forward strand.
AGAGCATCTAATGACCTCGTCTAATACATGTAATAGCAAAAAAAACCCCATACCATTTGAAAGAAAGAGGAGGGGGGAGGGGAGGGGGGTTAAGTATAATTGTAAATTGATGCTTGGCAAGTCATCTACAAAATGATGAACACCTCTAGAATGTATTCCTTACTCAAGCATCTTATGCTTCCACAAAGTCGGATATTTAATTCTATTCTAGCAAATACTGATCATGACATTCTTATTAAGAGGTATGTAAATATATGGAGTAAAATGTGGACTGATTGTACAAATAATCAATCTGGATCATTAAAAACATGTGCTCTCTTTAGAACTAGACATTGCAGAGAAAATTATTTTACTGTTGTAACAAATCCAGAATCTCTGAAATGTTTCATTAACTTTACAATAAGTTCTCATCAATTTGCAATAGAAACTGGTCAATGTAAAACTCAAAATATCCCTGTAGATGTAACAAAATGTACTACATTGTTCTGATAATACTGAGGATGAAAAGCTCTGCTTCTGATTACGGTATGTGGGATATGAAGAACTTAAAAGGACCTTGTCGAAACTGGAGAATTAAAATGCGTAAATTCTACCACCTTTTCATATATTGGTCACAACACCGAATTCGAGTAATTATTAAAAATGCTGTGAATTGAAGTTCCCTGAGCACCGTCCCTTGGTGCCCTCTGTTGCTGACTGATTTCAAACAAATACACAAATGTATTGGATACTTGCATATAATATTATATATTTTAGTAGTAGTAAGTTATTGCTATTGTAGCAGATTCAATTTTATTTACATAAAATTCACCTATGTTTATATTTTCTATATATGATCATCATTGTAACTGTATTAACTTGTTTCTTATGTTTCTAGTCTGTATGTCATGTATGCCCTTCCGGGCCCAATTTTTAGCAATGAAGTGTATTGTATTGTATAAGATAAATTAATGTTGCAGAGCAAGGACTTATAAACAAGATCTTGATTTCATGTCCTTAATCAGAGTAATGAAAATATGATTTCATGTCCTTAATCAGAGTAATGAAAATATGATTTCATGTCCTTAATCAGAGTAATGAAAATAGTCACATCATCATGTTTTACAGAGTACACCTATAAATGCTTTAAACAACAAAATCCCTAAAATAATTTGTCATGTATTGGAAGAATAGTTCAGTAACTCAAAGAATATTTATCTTACACTGTAACATATCAATGCATATGAAATAATTGTGTTATTTACTCCTATAAAACTAGCCTTAAACAAATTCATTTTCTTAAGAGTAATGGGTCATCAAATTATCAACCTAAGCACATAGTTTTATACAATGTCAAAACTGTCAATATAATTTATAACTCTATATTCATGGCAACAAAATGTAGGCAATATGCCTGTAGCATGTATATTGTATGTTACTAAAATGTAGGCAATATGCCTGCAGCATGTATATTGTATGTTACTAAAATGTAGGCAATATGCCTGCAGCATGTATATTGAATGTTACTAAAATGAAGGCAATATACCTGCAGCATGTATATTGTATGTTAACTAAAATGAAGGCAATATGCCTGCAGCATGTATATTGTATGTTAACTAAAATGAAGGCAATATGCCTGCAGCATGTATATTGTATGTTACTAAAATGAAGGCAATATGCCTGCAGCATGTATATTGTATGTTACTAAAATGTAGGCAATATGCCTGCAGTATGTATGTTGTATGTTACTAAAATCATACTTCTACCCTAATATGAATTCAACTTTTGAAACTGTAAATAATCAACTTTTGATTGTCTGTCACTTGCATACTGGCTCATCCCCCTTTCCATCAATGTTTCATTTTTTGTTCATTTTTCTCCATTGCATTTATATTTTATGTTTAATATCTGCTGTTAATGATCCTAACAGGACCCAAAACCGGCAGTAAGCTCATCTTTTCTCCTCCATTTTAACAAAAAATGTTTAGTACACCTAATCAGCAAACACAGAATCTAATAAACAGATATCAGTTTTCACTAGCAGAGTGTCCATCACCCATGAGGTTTGGGTGGGGTCTTGATTTAGAGACTAATATGCCTTACATTATTCTGTTGATCAAATCATTGTACATTCAGTGGAAGGGGGTGTAATCATTACCCTATCAACTATTTCTTTTGAAACCCCTCTTTTTTCTGTTCGAATAACAATTAAAAAATGTTCTGGACTGTCCCCCTTTTTCGACCGACAGTGCCCTGCGCCCTTTTAGGATCTCGATGCTCCTCGTAGCTACAGCCCTAGTTACTTGTCGCGTTACATTTTAATTTTGACATAATACACAGCATATAAATGACACACACAAATATAGCCACCCTCGCTCCATCCTCTTTCGCCTTCGATCTTGTCGTATTGTTTGTACTTCCCTGTTCTTTCATTTTCGCACGTACGCACACGGACGGTTTATTGCACATGTATGCATTCTATTATCAGACATATTACAACAACCTGCGCCTTTTCTGCATGTCAAACATGAACACAATTTCGTGTATACTTATATCTATACACACATAATGATGATCGTATGCCATCCGTACTACATAGTTAAAGGTCACCCATATTGATCCATTCACTCGTTGATCGTTTTCGCGCGGTTACAATGCTACGAGAACGAGCACCTGCTTCACAGATCATTATATCTCCTTTGTTTCCGTGGACCCCGGTCATTTCTGGTATTCAGCAGTTTCTTACCTTGAATGAATTCGATGCAGTTACTTGATCAAGAGGGTGAATGCAGCATTCCTCCCTATATTCTCCATCAACCACTAGGCCACTCCACTCGTATGCAAATCAAGTCCACAGACAGACGAATCACGTGACAACCGATCAATCACCTGTGCAAACAGTAGTATTCCTTCGGATCAAAGGCGACCGCATAGTAATACACAATGATCCAAACTGTAGTATTTTCATACTAACTCACACGACGGATCCAGGGTTTTCGAACAGATCGGGGAAGATGGGGGGGGGGGCCCACAGATAGAAGATTTTTACGTTAAAGATGAAGTCACGTACTACGAATTATAATTCAGTTTGAGAGAAATGGAAGGGGGGTATAATCATCCTCTAGCGCTACCACACAAAATTGATAAGAAAATATATTTGTAATCATACAAAAATACGAAATATCTATAGATCTATGTTTATGTGTGGCATAACGACTTTGAATTCAAATATTTATGAAAATACTTTATTACAGAAAAAAAATAAGAACATGTAGTTAAAGATAGTTTTGCTCTCTTTATTTGACAGTGGTAACAATCTGACTGTAATTAATTAAATGCAGAACTTTTAGCTTAAATACGTATCTTCCGTGGCGTATTCAATGGGGTGGGGGGTTGTATTCTCCCCGGCGCTTGATGTGACTTGAACCCAATCCCCGAAAAACTGAAGAGGGAAGCTGATCTGCCTTTCTGACTTTTATCGTGTTTTCAAGTATATCATTTCACGTTATTTTAAACTCATCAAGTTATATACGTGAACCTATTGAAACATTTTGCAGGAGCGGATCCAAAATATCATCCACACACTATGCCTAGTCGTGTGTTCTAGTACATTCACCGCCGTAATGTACGAAAGCAAACCATTAAAATTAACTCTTGTTAATGTTTTCTCAGTGGATCATTTAACAACAATTTACTAAATATATATTCATTTATTTATCAAATAATTCATTCGTTTATTCGTTCACTCACTTGTGCCAAAATGTTGCTTAAGTGACTTTTGACTGCATCTACGATTTTGAACACTTTCTTATTTTCTGTTTCATGAAAGACTCAGGGTGACAATCCAAACCATGTGTGTATTTTAGTCAATTCCTATGGTGTACATGGTTGACATATCTTTCTCTGTATAACTTCCTTGTTAATCTTTTAATCGTTATGTACAATCTGTTATTTATTCATCGTTTATGTAAAATTATGTTGTTTAGTTTGTGTACAGAACGACGGTAGGAGATCAGACGTCGAACTCATCGGTTCCAGATTTATATAAATCACTGCGTATACTGCCCACATTTTGCGTGGTCATTCATTCATTCTCTATGGTTTACGGTTACGTGCAGATACTTTGGTCATAAGCTAGTTTAAAACTTCCATGGAACGCATGTTAATATTTGCTCTCTCTGCCATCAAAGTTTAAAACTAAAACGAATTAAAGATACGTATACACGAGGACCTGACTGGTTATTAGTCTTCATACAATATTCCACCTTGGTTCTCCACATACGTATATGTAGTGGAGGAAAGGGGACAAAAATAACAGAAAAAAAAATAAGCAAAATAAAAACCAAAAAACGGAACAAGAAAAACCAAAGAAAAAAACACACACAAAACAAATTACACCACATTATATATTAATATTAATAAAATAAATACATGTAAATAAAAGCTTTGGATGTCATAATGTGATACAAGGTCTATAAACTACTTATACGTGCATATTAGCATCAAAGATGAGCATATAAATATACGGCTATGTACCACATACAATCTAGGGGGCTATTACATGTGCATGGATTGTGTAAGTTATGCTGTAATACTCTATGACGTTCCATGTTCGCACAAATTTGATATTAATTACAATATATATGGATATATTATTGCGCTATTATACAGTACAGCGTGGTTTCCTCGTTTTTCAACATATGTTTATATATGTACGCATTTGTATGTGTATTTTGGGCGACTTTAATATGAATATTTGTGATTTACAATAGATATCTGGCTCTTTTTAACCTGAATACATGTAAATGAAACAAATAACGTAATGGGTATCTATGGAAGTATGGAAGGGACATGTGGGAAAATAATTATCTCGTGTGCACGACTTACTAAGTCGTGCGCACAAGTTAGTTATGTCGTGCGCACGAGATAGTTATGTCGTGTGCACGACTTAATTAGCCAATAGTAGTATCTATCACATAATTGCTACGGGATCGCTTACTGAATAAATCTCTGATTTAGAAAGAGTCCTCATTGAAATTAAGAATCATGATGCTTCAGCTACATTCTATAATTTTATTGAAACCAAGCACTGATCCAGGATTTGGAGTTAGCACGGGGGTGACGTCAGATGAGAGGTCTGGGGACCGCCTAAATTTCCATCAGGTCCAAAGTTTCGTCCCCCCTTCCCCCGGAAACTCATGCAATTTGGCAATTTTGGGACCTGAAATTTCACTTCAACTAACCGTCCTCAGTTGATATTATAAAAAAAAAAACACACAGACAGACAGACAGAGAGAGACAGACAGATAGACAGACAGACAGAGATGTGGTAGACCTATTATGTGATAATTTACTCGACTTCTCCTGATTTTTCTATTCCATGATTATTTCAGTCTTTACATTGCCTTATTAATTACCGTCTAAGATCAAAATGAGTCCTAATCATAAATTCTTCTTTATACTTCAACGTCCTTAAAGAGGGTGGGGGTTATGAATGGGGAAATAAAGAAAACTGCTATTGTAAAATGCACTCCATTGAGGGGTGGGGGTGGGTGGGTTGAAGACATGGCATGGGAGGGGACGTAAGGTAGGGAAAAGGGCGTTTGTAAGGCTTGATGACACGACATCTGTGTTACCAACCGAGGACGCTCAGCTGAGGTAAAATATTAGGCCCCTAAATTGCTAGATTGCGTGAGATTCCGGGGGAGGGGGATGAGACGAAGCTTTGGACCTGCTGGGGATAAAGGCGGTCCCAAGACCCCTCGCTCACGCTGATCCTAAATCCTGGATGAGCCCCCTATATCAACAAATTTAGAAAATATAACTGTAGCACCATTGTTCATCATTTCAATGGGACAATTTTCTTTACCAGAGACTTATTCAGCAAGATCTCCGATATAGCAAGAAAACCCATAGCAATTATGTGATAGATGTTGCTATTGGCTGATTAAGTCGTGCCCACGACATAATTATCTCGTGTCCACGATTTTTATCTTGTGCGCACTACTTGGTAAGTGAGCCAGTGGCTCATTTCAGCAACAATCGTAGACGTAACTGTTAATCTATCCCGTGATCCAGTGGCTCGTCCCAGCAACAATCGTAGATGTAACTGTTAATCTATCCCCTGAGCCAGTGGCTCGTTTCAGCAACAATCGTAGACGTAACTGTTAATCTATCCCGTAAGCCAGTGGCTCGTCCCAGCAACAATCATAGACGTAACTGTTAATCTATCCCGTGATCCAGTGGCTCGTCCCAGCAACAATCGTAGATGTAACTGTTAATCTATCCCGTGATCCAGTGGCTCGTCCCAGCAACAATCGTAGACGTAACTGTTAATCTATCCCGTGAGCCAGTGGCTCGTCCCAGCAACAATCTTAGAGGTAACTGTTAATCTATGCCGTGAGCCTGTTTCTCTTCCCAGCGACTATGGTAGATGTAACTGTTAATCTTTCCCGTGATCCAGTGGCTCGTCACAGCGACAATCGTAAACTCTCGTCCCAGCAACAATCGTAGACGTAACTGTTAATCTATCCCGTGATCCACTGGCTCGTCCCAGCAACAATCGTAGACGTAACTGTTAATCTATCCCCTGAGCCAGTGGCTCGTCCCAGCAACAATCGTAGATGTAACTGTTAATCTATCCCGTGATCCAGTGGCTCGTCCCAGCAACAATCGTAGATGTAACTGTTAATCTATCCCGTGATCCAGTGGCTCGTCCCAGCAACAATCGTAGACGTAACTGTTAATCTATCCCGCAAGCCAGTGGCTCGTCCCAGCAACAATCGTAGACGTAACTGTTAATCTATCCCGTGATCCAGTGGCTCGTCCCAGCAACAATCGTAGACGTAACTGTTAATCTATCCCGCAAGCCAGTGGCTCGTCCCAGCAACAATCGTAGACGTAACTGTTAATCTATCCCGTACGCCAGTGGCTCGTCCCAGCAACAATCGTAGATGTAACTGTTAATCTATCCCGTGATCCAGTGGCTCGTCCCAGCAACAATCGTAGATGTAACTGTTAATCTAATCTATCCCGTGAGCCAGTGGCTCGTCCCAGCAACAATCGTAGATGCAACTGTTAATCTATACCGCGAGCCAGTGGCTCGTCCCAGCAACAATCGTAGATGTAACTGTTAATCTATCCCGTGAGCCAGTGGCTCGTCCCAGCAACAATCGTAGATGTAACTGTTAATCTATCCCGTGATCCAGTGGCTCGTCCCAGCAACAATCGTAGATGTAACTGTTAATCTATCCCGTGAATCTCAGTGGCTCGTCCCAGCAACAATCATAGACGTCAACAGTTAATCTATCCCGTGATCCAGTGGCTTCGTCCCAGCAACAATCGTAGGACGTAACTGTTAATCTATCCCGCAAGCCAGTGGCTCGTCCCAGCAACAATCGTTAGACGTAACTGTTAATCTATCCCGTACGCCAGTGGCTCGTCCCAGAGCAACAAATCGTAGATGTAACTGTTAATCTATCCCGTGATCCAGTGGCTCGTCCCAGCAACAATCGGTTTAGACGCTAACTGTTAATCTATCCCGCAAGCCAGTGGCTCGTCCCAGCAACAATCGTATAGACGTACTGTTAATCTATCCCGTGATCCCAGTAGGCTCGTCCCACAACAATCGTAGATCGTAACTGTTAATCTATCACGCAAGCCAGTGGGCTCGTCCCCAGCAACAATCGTAGACGTAACTGTTAATCCTATCACGTACGGCCAGTGGCTAGTCCCCAGCAACAAATCGTAGATGTAACTGTTAATCTATCCCGTGATCCAGTGGCTCGTCCCAGCAACAATCGTAGACGTAACTGTTAATCTATCCCGCAAGCCAGTGGCTCGTCCCAGCAACAATCGTAGACGTAACTGTTAATCTATCCCGTGAGCCAGTGGCTCGTCCCAGCAACAAACGTAGATGCAACTGTTAATTTATACCGCGAGCCAGTGGCTCGTCCCAGCAACAATCGTAGATGTAACTGTTAATCTATCCCGTGAGCCAGTGGCTCGTCCCAGCAACAATCGTAGATGTAACTGTTAATCTATCCCGTGATCCAGTGGCTCGTCCCAGCAACAATCGTAGATGTAACTGTTAATCTATCCCGTGATCCAGTGGCTCGTCCCAGCAACAATCATAGACGTAACTGTTAATCTATCCCGTGATCCAGTGGCTCGTCCCAGCAACAATCGTAGACGTAACTGTTAATCTATCCCGCAAGCCAGTGGCTCGTCCCAGCAACAATCGTAGACGTAACTGTTAATCTATCCCGTACGCCAGTGGCTCGTCCCAGCAACAATCGTAGATGTAACTGTTAATCTATCCCGTGATCCAGTGGCTCGTCCCAGCAACAATCGTAGACGCAACTGTTAATCTATCCCGCAAGCCAGTGGCTCGTCCCAGCAACAATCGTAGACGTAACTGTTAATCTATCCCGTAAGCCAGTGGCTCGTCCCAGCAACAATCGTAGATGTTACTGTTAATCTATCCCGCAAGCCAGTGGCTCGTCCCAGCAACAATCGTAGACGTAACTGTTAATCTATCCCGCAAGCCAGTGGCTCGTCCCAGCAACAATCGTAGACGTAACTGTTAATCTATCCCGTGAGCCAGTGGCTAGCCCCAGCAACAATCGTAGATGTAACTGTTAATCTATCCCGTAAGCCAGTGGCTCGTCCCAGCAACAATCGTAGACGTAACTGTTAATCTATCCCGCGAGCCAGTGTTTAATCCTATCTGAGTCGTCCTTCGGCAACAATCGTGGGACGGTAACTGTAATCTATCCCGTGAGCAGTGGCTCGTTTCAGCAACAATCGTAGACGTAACTGTTAATCTATCCCGTGATCCAGTGGCTCGTTTCAGCAACAATCGTAGACGTAACTGTTAATCTATCCCGTGATCCAGTGGCTCGTCCCAGCAACCATCGTAGATGTAACTAGTAATCTATCCCGTGATCCAGTGGCTCGTCCCAGCAACAATCGTAGATGTAACTGTTAATCTATCCCGCAAGCCAGTGGCTCGTCCCAGCAACAATCGTAGACGTAACTGTTAATCTATCCCGTGATCCAGTGGCTCGTCCCAGCAACAATCGTAGATGTAACTGTTAATCTATCCCGCAAGCCAGTGGCTCGTCCCAGCAACAATCGTAGACGTAACTGTTAATCTATCCCGCAAGCCAGTGGCTCGTCCCAGCAACAATCGTAGATGTAACTGTTAATCTATCCCGTGATCCAGTGGCTCGTCCCAGCAACAATCGTAGATGTAACTGTTAATCTATCCCGTGATCCAGTGGCTCGTCCCAGCAACAATCGTAGATGTAACTGTTAATCTATCCCGTGAGCCAGTGGCTCGTTTCAGCAACAATCGTAGACGTAACTGTTAATCTATCCCGTGATCCAGTGGCTCGTCCCAGCAACAATCGTAGATGTAACTGTTAATCTATCCCGTGAGCCAGTGGCTCGTGTCAGCAACAATCGTAGATGTAACTGTTAATCTATCCCGTGAGCCAGTGGCTCGTCCCAGCAACAATCGTAGATGTAACTGTTAATCTATCCCGTGATCCAGTGGCTCGTTTCAGCAACAATCGTAGATGTAACTGTTAATCTATCCCGTGATCCAGTGGCTCGTCCCAGCAACAATCGTAGATGTAACTGTTAATCTATCCCGTGATCCAATGGCTCGTCCCAGCAACAATCGTAGACGTAACTGTTAATCTATCCCGTGATCCAGTGGCTCGTCCCAGCAACAATCGTAGATGTAACTGTTAATCTATCCCGTGATTCAGTGGCTCGTCCCAGCAACAATCGTAGATGTAACTGTTAATCTATCCCGTGAGCCAGTGGCTCATTTCAGCAACAATCGTAGATGTAACTGTTAATCTATCCCGTGAGCCAGTGGCTCGTCCCAGCAACAATCGTAGATGTAACTGTTAATCTATCCCGTGATCCAGTGGCTCGTCCCAGCAACCATCGTAGATGTAACTGTTAATCTATCCCGTGATCCAGTGGCTCGTCCCAGCAACAATCGTAGATGTAACTGTTAATCTATCCCGCAAGCCAGTGGCTCGTCCCAGCAACAATCGTAGATGTAACTGTTAATCTATCCCGTGATCCAGTGGCTCGTCCCAGCAACAATCGTAGATGTAACTGTTAATCTATCCCGTGAGCCAGTGGCTCGTTTCAGCAACAATCGTAGATGTAACTGTTAATCTATCCCGTGAGCCAGTGGCTCGTCCCAGCAACAATCGTAGATGTAACTGTTAATCTATCCCGTGATCCAGTGGCTCGTCCCAGCAACAATCGTAGATGTAACTGTTAATCTATCCCGTGAGCCAATGGCTCGTCCCAGCAACAATCGTAGACGTAACTGTTAATCTATCCCGTGATCCAGTGGCTCGTCCCAGCAACAATCGTAGATGTAACTGTTAATCTATCCCGTGATTCAGTGGCTCGTCCCAGCAACAATCGTAGATGTAACTGTTAATCTATCCCGTGAGCCAGTGGCTCGTTTCAGCAACAATCGTAGATGTAACTGTTAATCTATCCCGTGAGCCAGTGGCTCGTCCCAGCAACAATCGTAGATGTAACTGTTAATCTATCCCGTGATCCAGTGGCTCGTCCCAGCAACAATCGTAGATGTAACTGTTAATCTATCCCGCAAGCCAGTGGCTCGTCCCAGCAACAATCGTAGACGTAACTGTTAATCTATCCCGCAAGCCAGTGGCTCGTCCCAGCAACAATCGTAGACGTAACTGTTAATCTATCCCGTGAGCCAGTGGCTCGTCCCAGCAACAATCGTAGATGTAACTGTTAATCTATCCCGTGATCCAGTGGCTCGTGTCAGCAACAATCGTAGATGTAACTGTTAATCTATCCCTTGAATTATCATCGTAAGTTTATATACGCTTACGAGTTTTAGTGAAACGCATGTTCATCGTAAGTTGCGCTCTCGGGTTCAACTACATAAATCCTTTTCTGTGGTTTGTTTTCACCCTTTCCTTTTTTTATTTTTGTTGTCTCCCCCCCCTTTTGGGAATTTCTTATCGTTTTCTAACCTGGTAAAAATTGTTTCATGACCCCCCCCCCCCCCACAAAAAAAAAAAGAAGAGGGAATCCCTCCCCCAGTTCCTGCGGGTCTATGTTTAATATGAATTGTTTATAAAAGACTCTTCTTTGCTATAATAATGATACACTACCGTTATTGTCCGTATGTAACGCCCACTGTGAGTGTATGCACTCTTTACCTTGGTTTCTATGAATATATCACGTATTTATTCGTTTTCTGCATATATTATACACATATGTACACTTATCATGTCGTTACTCGTGCCAAAGAGGTTGCACTCCCCCAATCGTATCAGTATGAAGTACTGATATGTTCTATCGAACTGGTGATGCAATTTATTGGATTCAAATAGCTAATATCATCGTTATATAACCTAGCTGAATGAGTGACATCGATTATTCGAATAGGCGATATCACATAAAGGTGCATCTATTCGAATAGGTGAGGTCGGCCACACGGACTGAACGAGTGGTATCACCTACTTGAATGGGTGTTATCACCAGTCCAGTTCAATAGCGGTGTTTCCACAATGAAGATGTGGATTGTGCTCAAATTCATACTCATAGATAGACAGAGACAGGGACGTATATAAATTGTGTTATATACGCCCCTGATAGAGAGATGGATTAAAAAAGTATGAGACAAAGAAATCATTCCTTTCATTTCCCCCTCTTTCTTATTTGTAAATAAGGTATTTTTTACGTTTCACTGGAAAAGATGGGGAGGACTGCCAATTTGTTTCAAATCCTATTTCAGTAGTAGGAATAAGTGACATTACTCACAGGTCTCTTTTGGTGATACCACTTATACAGTTTGAATGGGCGATGTCACCTGTCCAAATAGGTGATATCACCGTTTTGAATAAGTTGTATCACCTATTCGAATCAAATAATTGACATCACCACTGGAATCGTTGGGGTTTTTTTTTATCTAAATACATAAAAGACCAAAAATGGCGCCTCATAGCATAGCACGAGCGAGTTTCACAGAAAACATCTAAGGTATACACACAGAATTTATAAAGCCTCTCTACCCCCAAAATGTTGACTTTTGAGAAATAAATTATTTTCCGATTTGGCTATTGCCAGTGCCATTCACCATTCAAGTTGGAAAGGTTTCACACACAAATGCACCCACATATCAAATTGTGGATGGCTCAGTTGTAACATTACACAATAATGATAAACAGAAGATGTGTCTTCATGACATCTTATTTCAATTCTTGCAGACGACCATGTACATCTACGACTCGCATAATCCTTTCGTCGTAAATCCCTGCCACTCATTTTCCCATAGTCCACAAAGAGTCCAATATTTTACACTGGGAAGCTAAACTGGAAGGGATTCTGATTTCATATAATGTTAAAATTCTGCATATGGTTTGCAAATAAGAAATATCTTTTAATATCTGCGAGGGTTTTTATGCAAAGTATCAAATATGCTGTCTTTCTTAATTTTAAAATTTTGAGGAAAATCACTCAACTGTGAAATGTAGGTCGTACTGTCGTAGTTTCATCTAAAATCAAAAGTGCATTTCAAAGTCATCTCACATGCAAAGTATCAAGTCTGTGGTCCTAAGTTCTGAAATGTAGTGTAGCTTCAATCAGGATCTGACAGATGAACCGGCATCGAAACTATAATCATTCCTTTTCTATCCTGTCAAAAAAAAGAAGCCCAAATCAACGATTGAAAGGAACTAGTGTTATGTTGATGTGACACTAATTCCAGAACTGGTCCAAAGAATTGCAAGCCTTGGTAGGAATCTCAGAACTTCAAAACCCTAGCAACACAAACACAAATCTATATAAAAATAGCATAATCCAATTTTATTGTGAAAATATATAAAGTTTTATTTTCTATAAAAATACAAAACAATTATTTTTCAGTTCGTAATACATGATATGTTTTCCTTTGTAGCAGCACACTGTGTTGACAGAATTAAATATTCTTTTTACAATCAGGTGCAAAATCTTATAATAGTACAGGAATAATAACACCTTGGAATATTCTCATCATCAAGCATTTCAAAATTAAACATTTTAATTCACAAAATAATACATGTATGTACACATAGTACATTTGTTACAGTACAGTGTATTTCACATTTTAAAGAGGTGAACAGAAAAAAATTCACAAAATGGGTAAAAATCTTCATACAATGATATGTAAATACAGATACATATATACATAGACTGATCACAAGTTTTGATAAACATAGATATATGTATATATTATAATAGATCGCTTTGAATAGTTTTTGATTTACAAACCTATGTACACAGTGATATTTATTCTGATCTCGTTAATGATACACATTTTCTCTAACAACCTGTCATGGAATGTAAAGAGCAAAGCAGGTAATAATGGGCAACATTGGCAAAAGCTGTGTGAATGCACATATACATATATATACGTAGCACTATGTATGTAAAATACAAATAATAACAAATATCATTTCTAAAATAGGCATTAACCTATAAATTGGAATTACAAATGCATGCAATAGGAACAGAACTTTATTCTTTTAAATTATTGCTGAAGAATATGAGCTCAGGCTTTTTTATTGCATATTGAATTATTTGTTACAAAAAGTTGAATTAAGATGTCTCTACTGAAACTGAATGACCTGAAAGAAAATCACATTTTGTTTTGCAGTTTATTTAGAGTCTATGATGTTTTCTTCTTTTTGGTCCTGTATCACTTCTTCTAGGATTCCATGGCATTCACTTTGTGGCAAGGTATTGAAATTTTACAAATGTTCTACATTAGGAAGAAAGTATTCATAACATGGTAGTGCCTTCACTGTATCCTGTGTGCTGCTGCTGCTGTCCTTCCTGTACATCTCTGTGGACAATATATGTAAAAAGTTTAGACACGTGGAACGTTTTTATGTGGGTAACCAGATGTAGGATCACAAAGACATTTTTCACATAAACTTGATTTGAAAGAAAATGTAATTTTAAGTGGCTCATTGGAAAAATTCTTGAGGAGGTAGAAGATGACAAATTATCTTAGCCGAAAGTCCAGTGTAATACCACTCCCCTATACAGCATGGTACTTACTCTTGATAAATAGGGTTGACGGCAGATGTGACTTGTTCTCCAGCACCTGTATGTTGAGCCGTTACTACAGCATCACCTTCAAAGGTCATGTTTATCTCCCCTAGGTCTTGCACCGCCTCATCCGGTGGTACATACATCTGTAAACTCTGTCAAACAGAACAAAAATCAGCTGTTTACACACGACAATACGATTCATGTTTAATGCTCAAATGGCAAAGAACATCAAAATGTTGTTAATGCACTAAAATACTTGATTATAATCTCATTTAACAAAATGTTTTCATCAAAATCAAATTTTTAAAATTTAAACCGTAAATTCAAGTAAATTTCATTCCGAATCATTTTGGCGTTACAGTATCAAAGCATTGGACTTGCCACAGAGATACCATAGGTACATTCTATGGTCTTTTCACTGATTTTGTTTACAAAATATAAAGGCAAAATCTTTGAAGTCCTTTACTAATCCCTAAACAGCTTCAGTAAACACAATTTGCGTAGGTCTTTGATGTACATATCATCAAACATTTAAAATCTTGAGTTTTGAATACGAAAGTTTATATACGAAAATTTATATTTAGGCATACAATGATTATTTCAGACAACATACCTGCGTTTCATATTCCCTTAGAAAACTAGGAGGTTCTAGGAATTCTGGTTGATCATAATTTTGTTGATACACTCGGTAAGCATTTATATATTTTATGAATCTGAAAAACAGTGTATAAGACCAGTTATAAAGATATCCGTTTGATTTACTGTCTTGTCAATGTAACAAATATTAAACAATATAAAACATGGACTGCTCACTCTAACAGTGCTTGTTTCATAGTACGTAAATCCAATAGTTTACTAAAGGTAATATTGGTATAGATGATACATATTAAAATTCCTACCTAGAATGGGTAAATATAAGAACTATAATGCCGACGAGACAGAGTAGTATAGAAATAGCAGCTAAGGCAATCAGTGCTGCCCATGGGTCATCTATCCACCACACATAGGATTTACCAAGGCGTGTGGAGGTAAGTGCTGCACCCTCGAATGGATTACGTATGATGACAACTTCTAATGATGCGCTAGTCTTCAGTCTGTTGACTAAATCTGTCACTTTGCTATCTGGGAATAACCTAGAAGAAACATATCAATATATCATTACCGTGGCATATATGTGACACAAAGTATCATTATCATGGTATAAATATATCATAACAATGTAACATAACAATATATCATAACTGTGGTATAAATGTAACATAACAATATATCATCACCATGGTAATCATAAAGTAAAAATAGAATCCAAGCATTTACCATAAAGATTTGATGTCATTTAAAGTTCTGAACAAACTAGAGAACTTTATATGGATCTTCAGGATCTGAATTTCCTAAAAGTTGCAAAATACTTCAATACCAAAGAACTTAAAAGTTTGAGACTGCAATTGAGAAAAGATATTTCTATTATACATGTATGTATTCCATGACAGGGTATTCATTTTAAGTCTTTGGACATCCACCTGAGACGGCTCAAGGTCAGGTTTGAATTTACAACCCTCTTTTTGCCTTAAATAATCAATATATCATATATACTCTAGGATTAACACTTACTCTGATTGTTTGGTATTGTTGATAAGAGAAAATGGTTGGAATGGCTCCTGGAGTACAAAGTATACATCAGTGCTGTAAGAAAAGATACATGTATTATTTTTTATCAACGTTTTAATGTTTTGCATCCTCCTTTTAAAATAAAGCTAATCATACTCAAAATAGAAATATGTCAGCACCTGTGGCACATCAGGTGATATGGTACTATGCCTTAGTACCCGTGGCTCATCAGGTGATACAGTACTGTGTTTTAGCACCTGTGGCTCATCAGGTGATAAAGTACTGTGCTTTAGCACCTGTGGCTTATGAGGTGATACAGTACTGTGCCTTAGCACCCATGGCTCATCAGGTGATACAGTAATGGGCCTTAGCACCTGTGGCTCATCAGGTGATACAGTAATGGGCCTTGGCACCCGTGGCTCATCAGGTGATACGGCAATGTGCCTTGGCACCTGTGGCTCATTAGGTGATATGGTACTATGCCTTAGCACCTGTGGCTAATCAGGTGATAAAGTACTGTGCTTTAGCACCTGTGGCTTATCAGGTAATTCAGTACTGTGCCTTAGCATCCGTGGCTCATCAGGTGATACAATACTGTACCTTAGCACCTGTGGCTCATCAGGTGATGCAGTAATGGGCCTTGGCACCTGTGGCTCATTGGGTAATACAGCAATGGGCCTTAGCACCTCTTATTAATGAAGCCCTCTCATTACTTAAATGAATCTTGAAGAAATGTTTCCCGATGACATAACAATAAAGCAATTCTTACTCAGCATTCTCTATTTTCAGAGTGTCTTCTTGTTCTAGGACACGTCGTCTCTCAATGCTCTCAATGATACATACACGGTTAGTTACATCCTGGATAGCTCTGTAATAAGGAAATGAAAACATGAAACATATAGCACTGTATCACTTAAATCATTCTCTCTGAAAGGCAAATGCTAAATATGAAAAGCTTTAATTTACCATCATAAGAGGGTTCCAAGTTTTCTGGAGAGGCTAAAGTTGATTTGACTACCTGACTGGTCATCTCACCAATGAATTTTATATAGGATACCCCGATATTTACATTATGCATATTATGTCTTTTGTTATGAACAGTTTTACAATATTTAACCATAAATACTGAGAATTTTAAAGAAAAATTACTAAATAAAAATGTGTGTTCTTACCGTCTTATTTCTTCCTTTTTGGGTGCAACTTCAAGAGGAGTCTTTTCATTCAAGACCAATACAAATCTGTGATATGGATATATTAAATTGATCTGAAATAATAAAGAAGGAACATTTATTGTCAATATTTAGTTTGAAAATGATACATACCATTATCATCTATACACAAACATATATCCCTGGTATCAGGGTCAGTTGCAGGCATGCAATGGACTCTTCCAATTATGTGCAAAAAAGTATTCACAGATGACGTCAGAATACTTTACACCTTTGTCATACCTCAGACAAACATAAAAAATGTATTGTGACGAAATTTGATAAATATTCTGTGAAAGCGATAGGACATTTACAGTCCTATATTTCCTCTCAGAATCTTGCATGTATATATTATGATCAGAAGGGAAAATATATCTATATATCTAAAATCCACAAAAAAAACCCAATCAGTAGTACAAGTAATTCAATTGTGGAATAGGAATGGTAGACAAGTAGCAGCCACCTTTGTATACCTTAAAGTGAAATAGGACTGGTACTCAAGTAGCAGTCACCTTTATATTCATAGGTGGAAAGAGAGTCATTATCAAGGACAAAGTACGTTATAGAAATGGCTTATAGTGAATTTTCACAAAATGTGCAAGTCAAAATCCTGATAAATTTACTTAATTTTCATTGACCTGGAAAGTCTGTGAATTACTGAAAGTGAAATGAATCTGAATACATACTGTAAACCTGTAGCTCTTACTTACATGTACATCACTGGTAACACTTAGGCGATCTGTGATTCGTCTGGCTTTATCTTCTGCTTTAGCTTTGAAGCTGTAGAATTTGGTTGGATGAGAAGTGCCTTTGAATTCAGTTGTTGTTTTAATCACTCCTTCATTTATATCCAATGAGAATGGTAGAACCATATCAGTTGGTACATTGGTTTGGGGTTCTATTGTGTACTGTACTGTACCATATTCTACTGAACCATCAGAGTCAGTGGCCTGAAGTGAAAATATTACGTAGTTTTAATAGAATACTATGCAAAGGGTCATCAGCAATATACATAAATCTAAGCTACATAAACTAAGTGTTGGTTGACAAGTTTTCACCTTTATCATAATGGAATGACCTGTACTACAATTTGAATCTATCAAGTATTTATGTACTTATGAAACACTAATATTACACCTTTCCTTGACACTTTCCATGCTTTATCCACCCATTTCAACATAGACATTCAGTACCTGCATGGGATAAACAGCCATTGAGATTAAAGTTCTGATCTAGAACATACAGCTTACAAACCTCACTTGCCTGTATTGCCTGCAATCTACCTATATTTAGCTTGAATTCAAGTACACAAAAGAACAACTCACATAAATTTCCATGACTGATTTGTCCGGTCTGGATTCGGAAGAGATGGCACCAAAGTATCTGTTGAATGTGGTCGATGTTTGTCGTGGGTAAGGAGGATACTGGAAGACAGGACTATGTTCATTGACATCCAGGATTTTAACGATAACAACAGCTGGGTTGAAAGTGTTGTAGACTGAAAAACAAATAATTTCACATTATCAGGCAATTCATTCATTAGGAATAATATAAATTCGATTACTTCATCAAAATCATGTCAAAAGTTTTAAAGAGTAATTATTTTAAAATTTTCATAAATATGAGGTACATATGTGCTTACTGTATGTGCGCCTCTTTCTCCTTCTATCTGCTGTGCTTGTGAGTTTTGCTTGCACTGTAATGTTATATGAAGTTTTTGTCTCGTAATCCAATCCTGCTATCAGAGACAGTTTGCAATTTTTACTAACTGAATCAAATGAAATACTGAAAACGGCATTCTCATTCTGACTTATAATTTCACAAATGATGTTTGAATCTCCTTGGTTCTCTACATCCATAAACATCAGCTCATCCGTGATAGGCTGATTCTCAGCCAGATCCATACTACAAAAATATAACAAATATTTATCAGATCATCTTGTTGCTTATTAGAAGATCACAACACTATCACAGTCAAAGGAGGTGTAACCTATCTCCTTACCAAATCATATGAGTGAATGACTTTATTACATAAGGTACCTTGTAATGCCATGTTTCATGAGGATATCAGATGATGAATAATGATGGTGGGTAAATATAATTTTGGTTCATGACAAAAATAATATAATTCTGAGATATACCTTCATCACACAAGTGCATGTACTTTTGTGCAGCTAGTCAAAATATCAACAACTTTTCATGAGATTTATCATATAAACTCTCATAAATGGATAATGTTGGTACCATGCTACATGTACATCAGCAAGAGGAATATCTGCACAAAAGATGCCCTCTTATTTTACAAGAAAACTGTTGAAAGCGATAGATGTACTCTACTGGTAAACTTACTAGTATATGGGCTGTATGAACCCTAGTTCTCCTGGTGCAATGATTTGATGGGACAAGGACACAGCAATGTCAGTATCAACACACTTCTTGTTGTAACTTTTGTCACAGGCACGTACAGAAACCTGTGGAACACATGAAAAATGTAAAAAATAAAATCGTAATATAAAATTAAGATTGTTTAATGGGGCATGTGAGGCTTCCTATCCATTTAACAAAGTAGGACTCCTACTACACAGACGGATCAGGACAAGGTGACCACTAAATATCACATTACTGGTAACACAAAACGACAACGATCTATTATCACCACTATGAATAACAAGAACAATAACTCTTCCATATTTCATTTAGTCTAATTTCTCATTGTACTAAATTCATGACTGAAACCTGTCTAAATGATCTATAATGTCATTCATTACACTGTTTCTGACAATTTTCAAATTTTCTCTAAAAGCCATTACTGAGTAGGATGGTACATCAATCCTAGTGTTTGGAAAAGTGATGGAATAAAATACTTATATATAGAATAAAACCCTTATACAGAATAAAATTCATATACTGGATCATTTTTCAATACATGTATATCATGGTTAACTTACATCCAGGGACTTCCTAGAAATGTCACTTGGCAATGGCTGGGCAACATATACCAAACCGTTCTGAGATACACCATAAAACCTGGCATTGCTTGTTGGACCACCAACAATACTGTATTCAACTTCAGCATTTGGTGTCTGTAAAAAATGTTAATTTTGAAATTGCTATATTTTTGCATACTATTACTTTCACATTTTTTCGCTATATTTTTGCATACTTTTATTTTCACATTTTTTTTTACATACCTGTAAATCAAAAAACAAATTTTGATATGTGACTTTAAAATTGCAAACTTAGAAGATTTGCCACCCCTGTTTTCCAATATCATTATTTAGGGTCAGAATGCACATTTCAATATCCATATGACCTTTAATACTATTCTGTGCGAGGATGCGATATCCGTAATTCTTTTGTTTCTTCAACAAAATCATTAGAATAACTTACGCCTAAGTTCAATGGATTATTGGCATCAGGATCAATGGCTGTGACAGTAGTGACAGTGGTTCCCACCGTCATCGTATCATTGGCTTTTGCGGAGTAATTGGTACTTGTAAACACAGGAGCAAAGTTGTTACGGACAATATTTATGGTCAGTTTTGCTACAGCAGCTTTCGGGTTGTTGGATATATCCTTGGCAACAATCGTGAGCTGAAAAGAAACAAATACATGTACGTTTAATTTGCAGAGTGGTTGATGGTGATCAACTGAAAGATGGTAAACTAAATAGAGGCAACTGTGAACAGGTAAAATCATATTACATCAAGCATTATTGTTAAAAAAAGCTTTTAACTTATTTTAGATATTCTAAAGCTTTATGAATAAATCTAAATGTATGAGTCATGACATGTCATTAAATTCTAATGTGAAAATAAGGGATTTCCTCGCAAGACATGTCTCTGGTGTTGGTTTTCCTGAACAGACACCTACCTCATATTTATTGGTCTGGGCCGATTGATTGTTTGCAAGAGACTGAGCTACATAGATGTCGCCAGTGGTGGAACTGATGATAAAGTATGCTGTAGAATCAGTCAATGGGAGTGTTGCATTGATCAAATATCGTAAAATGCCACTAGCACTGGAGCTGAGATCTCCATCGGATGCTGCCACTTGATAGATACTTCTCTGAATAGGTGTGTACTCGGATATTGTGATATTGTATGATGGCTGACTGAACCTGGGTGCATTGATGTTTCTGTTAACATTTATTGTGACGGTGGCTGTTCCAGTAAGGGGAGACTGTGTACTGTCTGTTGCTGTGACAATAATCTAAAAAGCAGATATTTCAGTAGATATTAACATTTGTTCAGGTTTATGATTCAGAAATCTGAATTGCAAAAAAAGGGTGGACAAAGCAAATGAAATTGACAGAAGATTCAATTTATTTCAAGAAAACAGCTGGAATATTACTAAGTAGGAAAAAATTAACTGCAAAACAACAGAGGAACTAAAGTCGTACATACCACATATCGACTAGACTGGTCTTGATACAGATCAGTGGCTGTTTTAATTCTACCGACTTGGTTTCCACTGCTGAGGATCTTGTTGACCTTGAAGTAAAGAGATGCTGGTGGATCGGGAGCTATCCTGTAGGTAAGGTCATCCTGAAATGATACATTTACAGACATTAATTTCTGCTAGAACCAACCAACAGCCAGGGAACATTTCTGGAAACACTTTCTTAAATGACTTTGGAAACTAACTTTGCAAATTAAAACTATGTAGAAATATCAAACATATGATTTATCTCAACTTTGTAACAACTGGAAAGAAAATTCTGCTGAAATCTTGATGCGTCTGTGAGACAGATATTCATCATGCTCTGTTGTATGGTCTCCTTGTGTGTCATCCTGTGGTTTGTCGTACTTCTACATTAATGTCAAACATATTTCAACATACCAGTTCAACCTAAGGAATTTGATTGCCTGTGTCAAAATGCAGACACTTAAATGCTACATGAAGTTTGTCTCACTGTCATATCTTCAGTTTTGATAATACATGTACTTACATTGTCCCGATCAAGAGCAACAATGTCAAGCACATTTGCATCCTGGCCAATACTTTCGTTTATTGTAACCTCGTAATTTCTCTGAGGGAAGGTTGGTGGATTTGGATTCCTGACAATACTGACTGTAACTCGGACTTGGTTCTGTTTACTAGGTATACCTCCATCTCTTGCAACCACAACAAGCTGTAATAGATAAATTAAACATCCTAAATAAGCTTCATACATGTTCATTTACTGAAAGAGAAATAATATTTTCTAACCAGAATCAGTCTCTGTAATATTTTCTAACCAGGATCAGTCTCTGTAATGTTTTCTAACCAGAATCAGTCTCCGTAATATTTTCTAACCAGAATCAGTCTCCGTAATATTTTCTAACCAGAATCAGTCTCTGTAATATTTTCTAACCAGAATCTCTGTAATATTTGAATTTCTAAATGAATCTAATGTTAGGCTACAAAGGACAATGGACATGCCGAAACGACAGTGAAGGCGGGGAATCCCATCCTGTGGGAACTCTCACAGAGGTGTTCTGATGGCTATGAAATATGCCTATACAGCATGATTGAACACTTGAAACGACTGTGAAGGTGGGGAATCCCACAGTGGTGTTCTGATGCTTTCTCTCACTTGATATGAATGGTATCAATATATAGTGCTGGATTCAGAAATCTGGCTGATATCAATAACCTTATGTAATGCTGGGTTCAGAAGTCTGGCTGTAGAATTAATTTATGTCAATAATCTGGTCAAAATAATGACATTATGACACAAGTTAAAGAATGACCTTACAAAATAATTATGTTGATGTCATTCAGTCCAGGATTATAAAGTATAGCGAGATCATATGTCATCCTGGGGAGATGGAGAATTCTCTGTCTCAGCTGAGGAGATCTGTTTTACTTAAGGATTCATTTAATTACTTACCTGGTATTTAGGTGTGTTTGGATCACCTCTTATGTTGTTTGTCACCTGGATATCACCATTTGTTGGGTTGATAAAGAAGTAGTTAGTAGCATAAACTGGTTGTGATTCCTGGTTACTGAAGAAGTATGTGATCTTTCCATTGTCACCCTACAAACAGTGAATTATGTATACTGCCTGTTCCATAGTTTTTTAGGGGTAACCAATAAATATACAAGCATTCATATATATATATACACACACAAGATAAAGAGTGAAATATGTATTTGTTTATATTTGTACTATTCATACTCAAAAAATACATATACATGTAATTTTAATTAGGTTCAATTCACAAAATAAAAAGAGATCTCCCCTGGTTTAATAAATAATGAAATAAATTTGGAAATAATTAAGTTCACAATCAAGAATTGAATATTCCATTTTGTAAAAGAATGACCATTTAAAATTTAAATTGAATATAAATATAGTTACAGAACAATGAAGACTTACGGGATCGGGATCAGAAGCATTCACACTGATGATCTTTGTTGACAGTGGTGTGTCCTCATTAATCGTAACATCAAGATTTCCATGCAAGAAGGCTGGCACTGTGGGGTTTCTGATGACGGTGACCCGTACAAGTGTCATAGCAAGCTCCAATGGGCTGTTCTGGCGATAACCTACCACTCGAATCTGAGAAAAACATAAAGTACACTTCAATCCACAGAAACATTTTTCATAAATGATGAAGAAAAATATCAAATCATGTCAAATAAAAATTCAAATTTCATCTATAGTAAATCAAATGATTTTTACTTAACACATCAGAATATACATACTTTTAAGTATATTTTTCATTTTGTCATAATTTTATAGTCTGAATGCATTGTATAACATTTTCTTTGACAATTTACAGTGCAATAATATGAATGTTATAGTGTGGTATAAGACAATAAAACAAATCTTACAGTATAGATGGGGGTTCTGTTTCCATCCAGTACAAGGGATTTGTTGACTGCAATCACACCCTGGTCATTAATATTAAAGTATTCTCCTGCTAAACCATCTCCGCGAATCTCATATAAAATTGTGCTCTGTAAATAAACAGAATGAAGATATTACCACTTTAAATGAATACATGTGAATATATACTTCATCAAGGAGAATTAAAAATAATGTAAAAACCCAATCCCTTTTCAATCACTTGAGGCAAAGTATGTTTGAACCGAGATTATTGCATTCCCCATACAATGCTACTCTCTGATCCATTCCAATACACTTGTATAGTCTGATCCACTCCCATACACTTCTACTGTCTGATCCACTCCCATACACTTCTACTGTCTGATCCACTCCCATGCGCTTCTACTGTCTGATCCACACCCATACACTTCTACTGTCTGATCCACACCCATACACTTCTACTTGTCTGATCCACTCCCATACACTTCTACTGTCTGATCCACTTCCATACACTTCTACTGTCTGATCCACACCCATACACTTCTACTGTCTGATCCACACCCATACACTTCTACTGTCTGATCCACTTCCATACACTTCTACTGTCTGATCCACACCCATACACTTCTACTGTCTGATCCACACCCATACACTTCTACTGTCTGATCCACACCCATACACTTCTACTGTCTGATCCACTCCCATACACTTCTACTGTCTGATCCACACCCATACACTTCTACTGTCTGATCCACACCCATACACTTCTACTGTCTGATCCACACCCATACACTTCTACTGTCTGATCCACACCCATACACTTCTACTGTCTGATCCACTCCCATACACTTCTACTGTCTGATCCATTCTCATACACCAGTGTGGTTTGTTTTTTTATTCAAAGATGCCTGTGCTTTCTCATTTTGGGAATTTTTGTCCCATTTGCATAATGCTAAAAGATCAATGTTTTAGAAAAATTTAGACAAATATTGGGAAAAATCAATGAAATTTCCATTGGGAAAGGTCCTTATAACAGACCTGATTTAAAGAAAAAAAACCCCACTGTACACTTCTGATCCACTCCTATACACTTCTATAGTCTGATCAACTGTATGATTATTAATAATTGACTATGAAAAGTACTTAAGATATGATTTAGTACTTACCCCAGGTAGATTATTAATGATCTGCAGTGGGAGGAGTGTCTCGCCAACTGGTTTAGATTCTGGAATGGTTACATCATACAAAGAATTCTGGAAGCGTGGCATTTCTATTTTCTGGATAGTGATACTGACAGTTGCTTGAGCTGAAAGCCTTGGGTTACCAAAGTCTCGTACACCAATTTGGAAGGTCCAGGACTCTTTTGATGCATCTTTCAAACTTATTCTAGGATATATGGCACCTGTGGTGGCATTGATACCAAATACCTTTGCAGCATCTGCTGGTCCCACGAAGTAGAACTCATATAGCCCATTGTTGTTGGTCTGAAATGCAACAACAGTCAATGAAATTATTCCAGTATAAAGCATTGAAGATTCAGTGTTGTGGGAAGCAAATCAAAATTCCTAAAGACCTAAATCATATTTCTAAAATTCAACATACAAAAAATGAAAATAAAAAAACTTGATGAATGGAAACTTTGATCTAGATGTTGCCAATTACAATACTTAGTATGGAATCTACCGTGGAACCAGTTAAAATATCATTTTTAAAGATAATCTTTCATAATATTATTTGTATACGATTTGCAAATATTTCTATAGAACAGCATCAGGTGTCTCTGCATCTATGAGACAGATACATTTATAATACAGAAAGATAACAAGATGTGTTTGTGAAACACTGTGCCCCTAGGGGCAACAAAATACTTGATATTGACATTTTTCAAATGCATTTCAACATTGATGATCACAGTCACATGGTCATAATTTATGGTACCAATGGAAAGGTCTAGCCACAAGGAACACACATGAAATATGAAAGCACTGGCTGCTATGGTTTAAATTTCAAATGCCCAATGTAAAAGTTGTCCACAGAAAGACAAACAGACAGAAAGATACACGGGACAAAACAAATATGCTCTATCAATCCAGAGAAAACAATATCATTTGTTATTGTGTAACAAGGATTTGCAAGGAAATTTATATGAATATCTTTGTATTTTAAAGCAACTGAACTCCAATATCTTTTATGTGAATTTCACGTTAAGGCAGTTTTGATTCTAGAATAATTATGCAAAACTGAATTTTAAGGCCTTGCACCACTGCACCTATTTAGTCACCACATCTATGACAAGTGGTTTTAAATTATCATCTGGAATTTTCTCTTCCATTTTAATATAAAAATGAAAAACAGGAAAGCTGAGAGACAAATGAGGAACGTGATAGTGCATGATAATAGAACTGTTCTCACCGGGCTATCAGGATCTGTAGCCTGTGCTGTCAGGATAGTGCTCAGCACGTCAACGGCTTCCGATACTGAGGTCACCAAACTAGCAGGATTCACAAAGCTCGGTGGATCATTACGCTTCACATTCACAGTGATTGTAGAAGTTGCTGTCTTGGGTACTGGAGCGCTGTCGATTGCCAGAACATACAACTGCAAAATAATAAACTACATGAAAAATAATGAAGAGAAAATCAGCATTAAATCATGACAAACTTGGAGTTATTGAAGAGAAAGTGGATTAATACATAAACTGACCTGGCTATGTAATTGAATGATCACATGATTAAACACTAATTAAATAAATGATTGACATAAAAAGTAAAGGAACACAAACACTCTGTATTGCAAATTTTTGGCCTCACGACCTTTATCAAGCAATTTTTCAGATGAAAAATGAAAAATTTTTCATCTGAAAAATTGCTTGATAAAGGTCGTGAGGCAGAAAATTTGCAATACAGAGTGTTTGTGTTCCCTTACTTTTTATGTACCGGACTTCCCTTCGGAGGACTTCTTCAAATCTAAATGACTGACATTTATTGATGGGATGATTTTGTGAAGTCTACTATACAATATTTTGTTTATTACTCCATCTATTTGTGGGGGCATAGATACTAATGAGGCATGCATTTACATATCCTGTTAATAAACACAAAAATCATGGTCCATTGAGGGTCTTGAATAAATATTGAATACCCATGTTGTTTTCTAATAGAACATAGAACACAGGGGATTGGTTACTGTAAGAGTTCCCCACTTATGGCATTACATGTACATACAGTATATGAAGGTGGTCGAGCTGCATCTAATGAAACCATCTTCTTTACAGAAATCAGTCCACTGAAAGGATCAACAGAAAAATAGTCTGTGGTGCTACGGCCAGTGTCCAGTTTGTAGGTCAAAACATTCTCAGGAGTCTACAAGAAACAAATTTAGGCACGATGTGCATTAAGACAAGCTTGATCACTTTGGCTGAACAGTTTAACATAATGAAAATTCAAATGTTGAATGGAAATACACATAGCAAATAGTGACCATGAATATTTACTTTTAAAAATCTTCGGATAAGAAAAAAAATCATGGCACTGTAGTTACATTTTATAAAATTAAATCTTAAGTTAATATAGTTAACTACTGTAGAAATTATATTTTAGAATGCACTTTTAACATAAGAAAAATGTGGGTTTTGTATTACAGGAACATTTTGTATGAGAAAAAAAATCAGAAATCTTACTGTGACATCATCATCGACTGCAGAAACTGTGAGAACAGATGTACCACTAGGATCATAGTCATGGATTTCTGCAGTGTAGGTTTCTGGTTGGAATTTAGGTGGATGAACATTTCTTTGGATAGTTATGGTGATCGTAGCATAGCTTTTGTCCTCAGGAGAGGAGGAGTCAAAGGCTTCAAGAAGTAGCTAGAAAAGGCAAAAAATATCCAAACAACACTTTTTAACACTTTTTAGAAAAATAACTTGTGAAATGTAAATCACATCGATCTAGTTTCATTTGAGATCAGAGCTGATGTAGCTCAGTGTATGAGATGTTAAGTTTGTGACCCAGAGGTCTCAGGTTTGATTCCTACCATGGGTGTCCTGTTTTTTGTAAGAGACACTGAAAAACAAAGTCCCGTATTGTGGTAGGTGTGGCCTCTCATTGCTCTGGGTCAGTCTGTTGTAAAAATAATATTCCATGTAATGCATCAGGCAGATGCCATCACTATATACATGAAATAATCGTGGAGAGACATAAAACAATAATTAATCAATCAATGGAAACCAGATGCATGTATCAAATCCATTTAACATGGAAAGTACCAAGTCTGTAGTTCTTAAAAGTTCTGAAAATCAACCAGAAACTTAAAGAATTTTAATGTACACACAGATAGCTTTGAAATCCCACCAAACATTGTACACTGTATAATTTTAGATGACTTACGACATAAATGGGATTTGGATCCTGGTTGGTTAGTAAGCTCTGTTTGACTTTGATGACAGCATTTCCTCCAGTTTCTTCCATATAGAAATAATCAGTTCCTGGTCTGAAACCTACAACTTGGTATCGCAGAGTTCCCTGAAGGTCATTATCAGTGGCCCTAATGGTCTCCACCGTAGTATTAATACCCTGGGTGATGGGTATAGTCTTGGTATAGTCCTTCAGTGAGAACTGTGGTGGACCTGTCAGTTTAATGACAGTTATTTCCACTGTGGCTGTTGCTGATTTTATTGGTGCTCTGCTATCACTCACTACAACTTCAAACTGAAAAAAAAAATTGTCCGAACATGATTGTTAATATTGATTAATGTATTAACAATTACCATTAGTTCGTACATTATATTCATACTATATATCATCCTGTATATCATACTGTATCATACTATATATCATACTGTTTATAATACTGTATATCATACTGTCTCATACTATATTTCATACTGTATATCATACTGTATCAGACTGTATATCATACTGTATCAGACTGTATAACATATGGTATATCAGACTTGTCAGATGGTATATCAGATTGTAAATCATGCTGTATATCATGATGTATATCAGACAGCAAATCAGACTGTATATAAGACAGTATATCAAACTGTATAACATTTCACATGTAGAAATAGGAATTAAATGAAATGCCTATATATACATCAGCAACCAGATATTTACCACATGTAGAAACCAGATATTTACCACATGTTGAGTCAATGTATCTTTAGTTAAGTCACCAACAAGAACGATGGCTCCACTTTCTGGGTTAACATAGAAATATTGGTTGTCTATGGCATTTCCTTTGCTAGCATAGGTCAATTTGTCCTATAAAAGAAGATAAAAACTTTTACTGACAAAATTCAACAACAAATAAGTAAAGACATCACAGATACTAGTAATTCTTGTACAGTGAAAATTTTTCTACACTGAACTGATTTAACCAAACCCAAGGGTTTATTTGTTATTTAATGACACCTTCAAGAATTTTCATTTGTACAATGGTGCCATTCTAAGTGCACTTGTACTGTGGTGCCATTCTGAGTGCAATGGTATTGTGGTGCCATTCTGAGTGCAATTGTATTGTGGTGCCATTCTGTGTGCAATTGTATTGTTCCATTTTCAATGTACTTGTGTTGTGGTGCCATTTTCAATGTACATGTGTTGTTGTGCCAATTTCAATATACATGTGTTGTGGTGCCATTTTCAATGTACATGTGTTGTTGTGCCAATTTCAATATACATGTGTTGTGGTGCCATTTTCAATTGTATTGTTCCATTTTCAATGTACTTGTGTTGTGGTGCCATTTTCAATGTACATGTGTTGTTGTGCCAATTTCAATATACATGTGTTGTGGTGCCATTTTCAATGTACATGTGTTGTTGTGCCAATTTCAATATACATGTGTTGTGGTGCCATTTTCAATGTACATGTGTTGTGGTGCCAATTTCAATGTACTTGTGTTGTGGTGCCATTTTCAATGTACATGTGTATTGGTGCCTTTTGAGTGTAGTTGTACTATGATGCCATACTAAGCGTACTTGATTTGTGGTACACTTCCAAGGGCATATTTTACAGTTACCGTAGATTTGGTGCACAGAACCTTTTCTAGAGCACTTAACATTTCATTTCCCTGCTATTTTATTTTTAAGATAGATTCCAGTTTAACATCTACGATATTAATTATGTCAGTGGATCAGACATTATTCAAACCTACCATTTTCTGACATGAGCCACTCTTACAAAGTGATTGGCCACAATTACATAACTATTGGTACTGTGTAATATTTACTGTCTCAAAATAAGACAACAAGATGGTCTTACACATATCACTGAAATGACTTAAGTTACCCCAAAAATGCAATAAAAAACTGTCTGCTGTTGTTGAAAGAAATTATTGCTTTCTTTGATTCAAATAGGAATATATTGTATTAAATGATATTATAACAAATCACAAAGATGTCAAAATTATCTGACAAAAATCATATCTAAAATATTTCTTCCCTCTCTCTCTGTTTCTCAGCAAAAAAGATATAACTTACCCCATCATTGTCGACAGCATTCAGACTAATGATGACATCACCTGTAGGATGATCTGCTCTCAGAGTTCTAGTGTACCTGGTCTGGTTAAAGCTGGGACCAGATGGATTACGTGTGATAACCACAGTCAAATCTCCATACCCAGGATTGTTAGGCCAAGCATCATCAATGACTTCTACTCTTACCTGTAAGGAAATTGTGACAATATAATAACAGGTTGAACTACATTTAAAAATATAGTAATCTTTGCTGATTCATTTATGACAAATTTGTAGAATGATGGACACAAATCATATAAACAGTATGACAAAATGCTTTGGTGTTTATCAATCCATAGCTTTTCAATCCCCAATCCCATCCCTAAAAAAGATCACGACACAACACTAAAGATACTTACAGTATACGTCATTGTTTCTAGTCCATCTGATTTTGGTGTATTTCGCACAGTAATATTGCCGGTGACTGGATCAATCTGGAAGAAAGTGTCAGCAGGGAACTGGCCAACAATTCTGAATCTGAAATTGCCCTGGAGAGAGACAAAAACATAAACATGTTTGCTGTAGAAGTAAATGAGTTTTTGTTTTAAATTCTAAAGAATAAATTATATTACATTTCAAACAAACCTGCAAAATAAAATCATATGATAGCTCTGGGTACACATATTAATCAAAAGAAAATGATTTCAATGATGAAGCCAGTCTTCAACTTGGTTAACTATCTGAATTAAAGGAAATATTAGAAACACATACTTGATTATGAGTCAGCTGGAAAATACTTTAAAGAATCAAAACTTCAGAAATAAAAACAAAGGATGCCTTACTCTCTTGTCTGCATCTGAGGCTGTTACTACAAAGACATTGCTGTCTATTGCAGCATTTTCTCCGATTGCTACTTGAGATGGCAAGTTAGTGAATCTGGGAGTATTCTGGTCCCTTGGTACAATGACAGTGACGAACTTTGTATTTGTGTTTGGTGAAGGAACTCCATTGTCTGTAGCATCAATTTGGATCTGTAAATAGAACATTAAATTCAAGAAATACTGATGAAGGGGAAATAAAAGGAGTCATTAGTCTTTTTAAAATGCATGAACTCATACTTTAGTTTTATGCTTTTCCATAACTCTTGTTGATTTAATTCCAACACAAGAAGTCTCATGCTAACGTTTAATGCATCTAACACTAGATCTTGAATTAGTCAAATTTGAATCTTTCAACACACATTAGGTATTATGCCATTTTCTGTTAAATCTTTCTGCAACATCAAATTATTGAGAATTATTTTGAAGAGAAATAACTGATTTGAACCACTGACTTGTATAATATCATTCACTTGCTTACTCTATAGTAAGCCATATCTTTTAATATCTTGACTTGTATGTTAACAGTATTCTACACAAGCTTACTGTAGCATATCTTTCAATATCTTGAGTTGCGTAACATTCATCACAGACTTGCCCTTCAATTAGTCTTATATTTTAGTATCTTGTTTTGTATGTTTGCAGCATTCTTCACAAGCTTACTATAAACTTAGCCATACTGTATAATATCTTGATTTGTATGTTTACAACATTTTTCACAGACTTACCCTACAGTAAGAGATGTATTTCAGTCATACTGCTGAAATTCAAGTCAAACTTACTTCATATCGCTGGGTAAGATCTGGGTCGCTCTTCAAACTCTTTTTGAGTGACAATACACAAGTTGTAGGGTTAACTTGGAAATACTCCATTGCTTTAGCATTCATTCCCGTAATAGAGCAAGTCACCTTATCCTGTAAGAAGAAAATACCTTTATATCTTCCTTTTGGTTGGCTTATTTTCTCCAAAAAATATTAAATGTACATTAGACAAAAATCGCACTCAGCTCAAATTTAATATAAAAATTGCAGAAATTGATTGTATGAATATCTGAACAAACATTTTTTCAAAGCATTGCTCTATCAAATCCTTTAAATGAAATTAATCCAAAGTCGTTATTGTGAAGGCATCCTATTGTATATCATATAGACATAATGTAGGAGGTTAGGAGAGTTACATAAATAATATATAATATTGGCTCTCAGACTGATATGGTCTTGAATTAGTCAGAAAGTCTTAGTATAAACACAAAATGGAAAGTATGGAAGCTCAATTGTAAACACACTTACGCCTTCAGGATCTGAAACATTTTGGATCATTGACCAGAAAGTAATATCTGTGCTCTCAGGAAGAGTGATGGTCTCTAATGCAGGGAAGAACTGTGGACCAACCAGATTCCTCTGTACATTGATAATGTAATCGATTGTAGACCGCAAACTTGGTTTGTCTGTACCATAGGCGGCAACTCTGACCTAAATATGTGTAGCAAACGACATTCAAATTTAGGACAGCTGCTTAAGATATGATTGTCACAAATAATCTTATTCTTTACATCTCACTAATGGTACCAGGATTAGCATTTAAGGTCTAATGTCAAAATTCTCAAATTTAGCTCAGTAGAAAAGACTTCATTATGAAAATAAACAGAGGATTTTCAGCATCAACATATGTATTCGGCGAGCAAACCACTTTTTTACCAGACATTTTAAATTATTCCTGTATCTACTGATCTTAAAAGTGTGAAGGTGATCGTTCACCATTTAAAAGGAAAGAAATTGAAAATGTAGATTTAGACTGATTCCTATCACTTCATATTTCAATATCAAACTACATATCTTTTGATCTGCGAGTTGCTAGATGCATATTGTTTGTATATTAAAACCATTATTTGTAATACTTACGGTGTACTGTGTCTTTTTGAGGCCATCATTACGCAAATCTTGAAGGATGGAAATTTGTCCAGTGGAATTGTCAATTTTGAAAAAGCTCTGGGATGGATACAGACCAACTATCTCATAGAACATTCGATTCTACAAAGAAACAATTCAAAGGCTTATCTTAAGTTATCAAGAATATTGTCCATACAGAAATTACATTTTGCGGAGTATTATGGGTAGCTTGGAATCTAAAAATGTGCCAGGTCATCTATGTTCAGACACTTCGGCTAATGACTTAAACAAGCAATTGATTTCTCAATAATAGAAAGCTAAAGGTAAATCTAAAATGTAGAACACAAAATCTAACAATGATAACATATACTTACAGGAGAGGTTGGTGGAGGTACCCTTGTAGCAGTAACTGGTATGCCTACATTCAGGCCGACTGGGTCGGTCTCTTTGATGCTAGCACTGTAGCTTTGCTGTGAGAATGTGGGGCTTACTCCACGTATTACAGATATCTGTAGATTAGCCGTGTCAGTTTTTGCTGTGGGATAACCATTATCTGATGCTCTTATCTGACACTGAAATTATAAGCAGAAAATTTATTTTTTTTACATATATGATCTGAAAATTCAATTATGGGTATAATGAATAATTAAATAATGAGAATAAGATGGAATTTATATTGTAAGCAGTTTGACAAATACTGTCATAAATTTCTTTCATTCTTCCTGACATTTGTTATGGACAAAAAGTAACAAAGTGATATTGGAATTCAAATACTATGTTATACTATCCTCATATACTCTAGTAAAATGTTTTGGCCAGTGACCTTTATCTGATTGACTGACACAGCTCTGGTCAAGTCATTGTTAATTATTCAATAATTGATATCATTAAATGTATTTTACAACTATTCTGCATGTTTGGAGGCCATCATTGGGTAATAACACTTTATTAATATCTTACATGGTGAAGGACAATGGATACTCACATTGAAGGAGACATCACTGGTGGTGAGCAGGTTTTTGTTAAGGATGACTTCTCCAGTGGTCTCTATAATGAAGAAATTGTTTCTGCAGGCAGCATCTCCTGTGAGGCTGTATGTTATTTTATCCTACAGAACACAATAAATCCCAAACATGATACAGTACACATGTAACAACACAATAAATCCCAAACATAATACAGTACACATGTAACATAATACAGTACACATGTAACAACACAATAAATCCCAAACATGACACAGTACACATGTAACAACACAATAAATCCCAAACATAATACAGTACACATATAACAACACAATAAATCCCAAACATAATACAGTACACATGTAACAACACATAACAAATCAAATATCAAGGTAAGAATTAAAGAGTAATTTGAAAACCCCTCTCTCCACTACCTCTTCCTCCTCAAAAGTGATTTTCATAAGTGATTCCAAGATCGTTTGAAAAAGTTTAGTATGTTACAAAATACCTCCTCTTGTACATAAAAAATTGTTTTATAGAATTATGTATCTATATGAAAATGTTTCACTTTTTTTTTACAAGAATACCGAATGATAACGACTTATTTCAAATCTATATCAAAGCATTTTTATTTCAAATCTGTACTGATGTATTTTTAACATACCCTTGAATCGCTATCAGTAGCTGTCACTTTCTTTACAACTGTTCCAATTGGGTCATCATCATTAATGCTGGCAGTGATAAAGTCTGGAGCAAATATTGGGCTATTGGGATTTCTATTGACATTGATGATCACATCTTCATCTGTATACTTCTGGGGTGTGTTTCTGTTGTAGGCTCGTACGGTAAGCTGAAATAGCAAAAGACGCTTTTAAACAAACAAATAGATCATATCTAATGTAGATCTGTACATGTTCCGACTTATAGGAGATGCTTGTGTCACCTTACTTAATGGTATGATCCACCAATAAATCACTTTTCTCACATTTTTTTATAGTACATTGTATTGGTTACGTTATTTTCTTGCTGCTATATTTAGATTCATGTAACAGTAGAGACAAAGAGAGACTTCAAAATAAATTCTTCAAACATATGGAGTACTATGATATGTATACTTATAATCTACTGACTGTGTACTGCATATTTCTATCAGTTCGTAGATCTCTCTGTGTAACAATCTGTCCATTATCGAGAATTCTGAAGTAATATGGAGCGGGTGGCTGGCCGACAATCTCATACACAACTTCACCAGGTTGTAGATTTGTTCCTACACTGATTACATTTGATCCATTGACCACATCCTCTTGTACAACTGTGTTATAAGGTGTATTGGTGAAGGTAGGTGGGGCCAGTCTTATTACATTGATCACAACATCTGCTTCAGTAGATTTCGACGGGTTTCCTGTATCTGTGACTCGAACACGTAGCTATCAGACATAAAACAATGTACCTGATTTTCTGTATGTATTCCATAGGTAACAAGATTGTAAATGCAATGATGTGAAGAAAAAAAGTGTGCCAAGGAACTAAGGTAACAAAATGTTTAAGTGAATAGACCAAACTTTAAAATATAATCAGATGCTAGGATTATCAGTAATGTATATTTTCAGTAGGACAAAAAATTACGTGGATACAATCGGTACCATGACCAAGTTTATTTTGCCATTACAGGTAATTTCTCCCTTATTTCAGGTAATTTCTACCTTATTTCCACATTTTTCTGTGGGCTACTACTTTACAAAACCAAAATCACCATTCATCACATGCTAATCTGTAGTTAAAGCCTCAGTTTGAAGAACTTCTGTATTTTTATCAGTTTCTATGTATACTTGGCCACAGCAGAATCATTAAGTATGATTGTCCATCTATCCTAATGTTAAATCTCAATCATTATTGTATGATAATACCATATATTGTGTGTCTGTAGAATCAGCCAGTGGCTTCCTCAAATAAATAACCCCAGTGTTGGGTTCAATGAAGAAATATGTTAGTCCTGCACCACCTCCTACCAGGCTGTATGACACATTGTCCTATTACAAACAGAAAAATTTAAAACATTTACTTGTGT
This sequence comes from Pteria penguin, assembly GCA_035048485.1. NCBI lineage: Eukaryota > Metazoa > Mollusca > Bivalvia > Pterioida > Pteriidae > Pteria > Pteria penguin. The sequence continues at coordinate 90,300,754 of CM068580.1, forward strand.
AAAATATGCTGGTGATTTAGCTCGTTTCCTATAAGTCTGTTCATTGAATGGCACGACATTACTTCAGTAAAATGTTCATACTTTAACTTACATTAACAAGAGATTTAACAATAAAATGTATAATGAATGTGATAATGAATGACCTGTGTTTAAGATGAAAAATCATTTCAGTACTTCAAAAAAATCGGAAATTAGAACACTAAAATGGCCAAAAACAAATCTAAATAAGGAGATGCCTATATATTGGAAAGTATTTATTTGATCCCTTACCCCATCTCCATCACTGGCAGTAATATTTATTACTGGTACAGCCATAGCATGAAGTTCGCTTATTGTCTTTGTGGTAGGTCCAGTAACAAGTGGAGAATTCAAATTTCTTGCAACAGTAATGAAAACATCAGCAGTTGCTGATCGAGATGGGTCTGCAGAATCATAGGCAGATATCTTCAACTATGAAAAGAACACATATCATTTATATATAAATTTTCGGAAATACAAGAATAGGAAATATTCTATGGAGAATTTTTATGAGATCTGTTTATTCAGTGTGTGTATTTGTGATATGATATAATAAACTTCTCCTTAACAGCTATGTCAACTCACAAGATGATAATTATATAAACTTTATGCAAATCATGTTATCCAAAAAATAGAATACATACATAAAGCAAATATTTCAATTCGTTTTAGAAGATGTACTGTTTCACTGAATTTGTACTTGCTTCCTTTTATGTCTGTATTTTTCAAAAGTTCTCCAGTCTTTAAGATTTATTCTTTTTTATTGATTTATTATTTATCTGGCATTTAATACTTTGTACAAATCTTTCATTCAATATATGCCTTCACCAGCTTTGATTTAAATCAAATCAAATTGTAAGAACACGTACTACATAGCTTGTTCTAGCTGAAGTATCTTGCTTCAGATCTGTGGTGATTCTGACTTCGCCAGTTGTCCTGTTGACTCCAAAGAAGCTTGGGGCTGGATAAACACCTATCACCTCATAGACCATGTCTCCCTGAAATCGAAAAATTAGTAAAAAAATTTGTGAATTCTTCAGAGTATGAAATTTCTAACATCTTTAACTTAGTATGAGATAGGTAGTTTATTATAGGACATAGTTGAAAGTCATATGACTCAATATGCAATAGAATTTATCAAATTCTTACAAAACACCTCAAAAGAAAGTCAAATCTTTGTAAAATCTGTATGAAGTTTGACTTATTTTTCAAAATGATATTAGATAAAAGGTAAACATACTCTCAGATCGTTATCCGTAGCTTGTACTTTCTCTATGCTAGTGCCCACTGGATTAGTTTCGAAGATGTTTGCAGCATATTGGCGACTGAATATCGGCAAAGCTTCATCTCTCTGAACATTGATTATGACATTTACAGTTGCAGATTTTTCTGGGTTTCTTCCATCTTTGGCCTGAACATTGAGCTAAGGAAGTGAAAGAGAAAAGGAAGTAAGCAAATGATATGAACAAAAAGCATGAACAGTGATGAGGGACCTCATTCCCTATGGAGCTATCCTATGGTTAGATATACCTGCTGGATTTGTTTTGTTGGTGATACATGTATATATCAGATTAATATCATGTTTAACTGTAAAGTAATGATGCTGTTGTTTATACTTTAAAAGCTTTTCAGAATTTGGAATATCTAACTGTATTTGTGAAGTTAACAAAATAACAAACCTGGAATAACTTCAGATTGGTTGAAGTTATATCCTTGACCAGTATGATTTGTCCAGATACTGGGTTCAGATAGAAGAAATCTTGGCTTGGAGATAGTATTACATACTGGAGAGTATCCTGAAAATCACAAACATTATTGAAAAAATGAAACATTTAACATTATGGAATTTTCAGCAAATATGACTGCAATCTTGAATCTTTGACCTGTGACTGAGTATTGTTACTTCAGATAGCTAGAGGTCATTATGGTCCAAATATCCTATGCAAGTTTTGGCATTCCAGCCTTCAAATATACATTATATAAACCTTATAAGGGCTTGATTCTAATATTATTGATTACAACTTACATTTGCTAACTTAACTACTCACTCTCACAGGTCTTGGAATATTTTATAAGTAAGAGGAAGAAAAGGAACATATGTGTAAAACACAAGGTAAAAGATGTCTCTGAAATCTAAGTACATCAGACACACACATTACTCTTTCAAATGTGTGGTGAGACATATGTTCTGGAATCATGACATGGGGTGGGGAAAGACTAAAAACTACAGGCACAATGACATGAGGACAGACTAAAAACTACAGGCACAATGACACGAGGACAGACTAAAAACTACAGGCACCATAACATGAGGACGACTAAAAACTACAGGCACCATGACATGAGGACAGACTAAAAACTACAGGCAAATGCACCATGACATGAGGACAGACTAAAAACTACAGGCACCATAACATGAGGACAGACTAAAAACTACAGGCACCATAACATGAGGACAGACTAAAAACTACAGGCACAATGACATGAGGACAGACTAAAAACTACAGGCACCATGACATGAGGACAGACTAAAAACTACAGGCAAATGCACCATGACATGAGGACAGACTAAAAACTACAGGCACCATGACATGAGGACAGACTAAAAACTACAGGCAAATGCACCATGACATGAGGACAGACTAAAAACTACAGGCACCATGTACTTTATTCACAAAATCATGAATTGTAAGGATAATTAATCAATGGACCCAATAGCAAATCATGATATAATCGTTTGTTTGGTATTTAAAACAATTTTCAGTCAAAATGACATGAAAGCAGGAGGTAACCAAGCTATTAAACATAGTGGTATACTTCAAGAATCATGTTTTGATATAACTACATTGTATTTCAAGGATCAAATGGACAGACAGGGGCCAAAATGATCCTATGGATATTTGGAAATACTCATAGGTATTTTGACTCATTTACTCTTGGGAAACAAAGGACAAATGATATCCAATTCATATACTCACCCCATCTGCATCTGTTGCATTTACAGTTCCAACAAGTTGGCCTACATTGTGTTTATCAGTGATTGTAAAGGTGTAAGGACTTTGAACAAAGTTAGGCGAGTTCAAATTACGTTCCATCTGTACTTCTATTGTGCCAACAGTGTTTAGAGATGGTATCTTTTCATCATATACCGATATACGCAGCTGGAAAACAGAAAATTGAAAGTGAAATTATTGATTCTATCTATAAGTTTACAAAGGAAAGGAGTTACAAGTATGCCTCTTAAACATGCAATGCAAAAAAACCCCTAAATAACGCTGTACTATTACTTCATAATCCATATATACGGCGAGAAGAAAGACCAGCAAGAAATGTATATTAAGCACAATGTCAATTTGAACAGGAAATATCATGTAAACATGTTGTACTTACAATGTATGTAAGACCTGAATCTGTTTTCAAGTCTTTTTTGGGATATACTTCTCCAGTTGTACTGTTGATGGCGAACAAACTTGGGCCAACGCCATCACCGATCATGGTGTATATCAGTCGCGATCCCGCCTATAACAATGATGCCAGTCATTTATTAAAAAAATACAGAATTTGTACATCTCCCTCATTTGATAAATCCATGAACAAAACAAAATTAGACAAAAGCTAATAAATGTTTAAACATAATGGAAATTTCTCAGAACTACTCTCCAAAGATTAAAAGCTTCTTAATTTGAATTATATATCTGGCAGCTAACAGATCAAATTCTCTGAATTGGTAATTATATATCTGGCAGTTGACAGATCAAATTCTCTGAATTGGTTATTATAAAAACTTTAGTAATCTTACCACTAAATCTGAATCTGTAGCAGTAACACGTAGAACATTTCTGTTGATGGCTGCATCTTCCCTGACCGTGATGACCTGAGGAAGGGAGGTTACTGGCCGCTGATTACGTATGATGTTGATGATGACTCGTGCTATGGCCGTCTTTGGAGGATTCCTCTGGTCACTGGCCTGAACTGTGAACTGAAATATAAAACGTTCAAGATTAGAATATTTCTTATCAATCATTCAAATGAAGATGTAAATTAAATTCTTATAAGACAGCAGCACCATCCTTTCAATATCTACTCAAGAAAATGTGTTGAAGTTTATTGGGCATTTGTTTTCTGCTAGATTTCATCACTGTCAATTACAAAGTGGTCATGACACAAACTGCATGTTCTGTTTTGATATATGAAGGCGACCACTGGAAAAATTAAGGAACACTGTCTGTGATAAATTTATCATGACAGGAGCACTCCTTTTCTTTGCCTCATTCAGATAATTTATTGTAGAATTTTCAATTTTCATAGTATGGACTTGCCCCAAACACATCCCCTATATTAACAAAGTGTTGACTGGATTTTATCTTGTAATGGTTATTCTGTGTTTAAGAGTTGAATGTTCACCTACATCGAATTCACTGTTACATGTCTTAAATTCACTGTGTCTTAAATTCACTGTTATATGTCTTAGATATCAACACTTGATTATCAAAACTAATTTACACTGTGTCAATTAACTGCTTAGTTTTCACCTGACTACCAAAACCAACTTACATTGTATTGACTGACTGCTTGGTTTTCACTTGGAGATCTGCGTAGATAAATATCACCAGTCTTTGGATTTATATAAAAATACTGATCCGCAATGTTTGGTGTTACCATAGAGAATAAAATCTCATCCTGGAAAAAAGGAAAATGAATATTAGTTTTCAAATGACATTTAGCAAACAGCATCAACTTACTCAGTACTGTGTTGTGTGATTACCCATTATAACCATACACGACAACATTTCATCTTTGCTTTATGAAAACAAATCTAGAGTCATATGTATTCTATGCATATACTATATAGATTTTCTACTGTGTAGTTTACAATTAAAATGTTTGACATTTTGACTACCAAAACATTTGGTTATAAGTTGAGAGAATTTTAAGACTATTCATTTCAGTGATCGTACATAGATAAATTTGTTTACCTTATCTGCATCTGCTGCTGATAAAGAATCAATGGAAACTCCAAATGGATAGTATTCATTGATGTTGCTGACATACTCATTTGTGCTAAACAAGGGGCCGTCTGGATTTCGCCTCACAGTGATACTAACATTGGCATAGGCGATATTTTCTGGATAGAAACTGTCATACGCCCTTATTTTAAGCTAAAGAGAGAAACAGATTGAGTATTTTTAAGATTTCAGTAGGATAGGGTATTTACTGGTGTCTAGTGCTGTTGTTTTAAAGACAGGTCTAATGATCTCTCTCTCTCTCTCTCTCTATATATAATATATAGCAAAGTTTAGTATTTGACAAAGGCCAAAAGGCAGGGCATACTGTAAATGCTTTAGTGCATTGTTACAAATTGTAAGAGGGTAAAGTCAAAGAATTTTAATTCAATATAGATCTCAATTTTTAAAAATCTTAAACTTTAAGAACTGATTATGTCAGAATCCTCTATATTTTGGACCTTTCTATCCTTTGATGGGTAGTCTACCAGCTTACCAGGAAAAATTCTTGAGTAGTGGTCATCAGATCCTTCTGGACATAAATTGCTCCTGTGTTGTCCAGTCTGAAGTAGCCCATGGCTAGTCCATCTCCAACCTCCTCATACATCAACTGACCCTAGAATAAAATACCCATAGTCACTTAATGCAAGATAAATTGCACATGAACAAAACACAGTTCAAACAAAGAAAAAATTCAGTGCATACATGCACCCCATTCTATTTGCTTACTTTTCAAATCATTTCAATACTTATTGGTTTCCCTTCAATTTAATTGACTTTATTTCATTTTATATTATTTTCTTACAAATGGATTCATTCCAATTGAAGAAAAGGAATGAGATTTGATGCAGTAATGAAATACATAAAAGTGATAGTTGCATTAAGTTGTGTGCATAAACAAAGTTACAGTTTAAACCTGAATAAGTTTATCTACCTTACATTAAAAAAGAATATAAATTTGAATCCCACAGCAATAAATTTGTAGATAAACAAAAAGCAAAGGAAGTGCAAGTTTGAGCATGACAGGGGTGCCAGGGTGTATAATGGCTTTTATAGATTGCTTAATCAACATCTGAACAGAAACTGAATCGGTTATTTTGAAGGTTGTAAAACCTGGATGTGGGACTTTATCACTGGGACTATCATGCATAAAAAAAACCCAGATCAGTAGCTAAGTACAAAATGTTGTAATATCTATCTATATGAGAAAAAAATTGCACTTTTAAATTACCCCTTCATTGAGCTCTATAAACTGATATTAAATATTCAATTTTTACAATCCTTCAATGGATGCTTTGCATAAGCTCACATGTAGCTGTACAAGAATGACAATGACTTGGGTATCTGTAATGATGTCTGGTTTAGACATCCACAAAACAACAAGTATTTAAAGGTAAAGCATTCATTGATGTCTTAAATTTCCTCATCATGAATTCAAAAAGAAAATATGTAGCAGCGTGGTGACTTTGTTTTTAACAATGGAAGCACAAGGATGGACCTTTGTAATCTGAGAAAATCAGATCCTTACCTTCAGGTCCTGGTCTGTGGCTCTGGTCTTGATGACAGGTTTAATGTTACTGTTGACTGGTTCTGTCTCCAAAATTGTAACAAAATAGTTTGCTAAATCGAATGCTGGATCCCTGCTGTCTCTTTCAATATTAATGAGTACAGATGCAAAGTTGTATTTCTCAGGAATTCCCTGGTCTCTGGCTCTAACCATAAACTAGGAATAAAATCAGCAACATATAAAACAAATCAAGAATCAATTATAAAGCTTAAAGCATTAATGGAAGAATGAAAATTATTTTAATAGTTCTTAAAACAAAATGTTAACATTTTAGATTTCAGCCATTTCAGTCTTACCACTATTTCAAACAGAATCATTTAAACTGCTTTAATGACACCATTTCTACCTTATAAGGTATACATTACAAGAAGTTTTGTCCTTATCTAATAAACTTGTTTTTTTTTAATCATTGAATCAGTTTTATATACTTACACTGAAAGAACTTTGACTTGAACCTCTAAGATCTCTGATAACATATATGCCACCTCCAGTGCCACTTATGAAGAAGTACGGCATTGCAGCCTGACCCTGGACATCTTCCACAATGTTGTATAAAACTGTATCCTATATAACAAAGCATTATAAGCGACCAGTTTAACAGACTAATTAATTAACTTTACTTGTAAGGTGGTGGGCAATGACTTCACTTGTAAGGTGGTGGGCAATGACTTCACTTGTACAGTGGTGGACAGTGTTTAGCACCACACTACAATGACTTTATAACTTGTACGGTGGTGGATAATGACTTCACTTGTATGGTGGTGGACAGTGTCAGCATTGGAGGGAACTTGAGTCAACACGTTACATGTATACTGAGAGACTGAGATCTGAACCTATACTTGAGAAATTTGAATCTTTCAGTACTATGTGGTATGATTACAGATATTCATTTCATCTATGAAGGAGTGGATATGAGAGAAATCCTCTCTCCCTCTAACTCTCTACTTCCCCCTTCCCCTCCTGTTCACCCTGTTCACCTCCTTATCTTTGTGATGGCAGCAAGTGAATAGTGATAGTGGAGTACCATCTTGATTTAGCAAGTAATATTTGGTGGTTGCGCTACAAACATCAAACACAAGATGACATGGGTAATAAGAGTTAAAGTTTATACAACTCCTGTCTCAACAAACCAAAGATGACATGGGTAATAAGTGTTAAAATTAACACAACTACTGTCTCATCTATGTTATAAAGACTCATATTGGGCTTTAAATGGAACTAATTTGATTTGAGTCAATAACAGTAACAAACCTTATCTGCATCGGTAGCATTTACTCTTAGGACCAAGCCACCGAGAGCATACTTCTCGTTGATTGTGATTTGGTATCCTGTTTGTGGATTGAATACAGGCCCAGCAGGATTCCTGATGACATTGACATAAGCATTGATCTCTGCTTTAAGACTTGGCCGAGCTGAATCATATACGGCTAATCGAAGCTGTGGAAGAAAAATCATCAACTCAGTAAAATCATCAACTCTGTAAAGAACATTATGTGAAGAGATAAAGTTTTAATCAAAGCTGTTGTAGAAAAAATATCAACTCAGTGAAGAACATTATGTGAAAAGATCAAGTTTTAATCGAAGCTGTTGAAGAAAATTCATCAACTTTGCATAGATTATTATGTGACAAGATAAATTTCTTTTTTAAAAGGATTTCAAGTCTCAAGAGGGCAATGAATGAATCAGAAAGAAATGACTAAACAATAATACTATATTATCAAGTAAACTCACCGTGTATTGTAAAGTTTGGAAGCTATCAGTGTTAAGATCCTTTCTCAAGGTAATAAGTCCATTTGAATTGTTAATTGCAAAGAAATCTGGTCCAGGAAAGATTCCTATTACTTCATATGTTATTCTTCCCTAGAAAAATACATATTAGAAGTGAAGACATTGCTTTTCAATTTGATTCAAGACTTAATAATTAATATGAAAAGTGGAATGTGACTCTTGAATGCTGACAAAGTGTACCGATGTGTTCTTATGCTGAAAAAAAAAATGTTTCAAAACTTTTTGTGAAACACTGATATTTATGTTGCAAGGTCAAATGTCAAACCTTTCTGCCACACATACAGAGACCAAATAGTAATAATAATAATAACAATAATAATAATATAAATGCCCCCCTCCAAAAAAAAGTACCGGGGTATGCCTCTGATCTTGGCTTATTTCACAGCAACAATATAAAGTTTGATTTTAAGATTCATGTGACATTACATCTATAAAATGTTACCAGAAGTGACCTCAAAGTCAACAGGGATCCTCCGTTTTTGATAAGATTTACTACATCCAAATATGATTTGTATGAGATGCATAGTACTTGATTCATTATCTATAAACTATTAATTTCAGTCTATTATTTTACTTGTGTTGACCTAGACCTTTCACCTTTGACCCAAAAATCAAAAGGTATTTTCCCCTTCTGATTATGATCCATATATTTAAATTTGGTATTGATAGGAAGCAAGATCCAGAAACCAATAACTGCAATCTATTATAGCATTATTGACCTTGACCTTTGACATACTGACACCCAAGATCAATACGCAAGATCTTGATTACTGATTGACCGTTTTAACTTGTGCTTTTATACACACCATTCATTTGTTCTCCAGTGGGGCCAAAAATTTGCACAAGTTTAGAACAATAGATTTGGTAGGTGACTAAAATACAAAACATAAATGGAATGAGTATTTGCGATCTTGCGTATTGGCATCTTCAACTTTTGAGAAGTATCAATGTATCCAAATTTGCTTGGGACAGGATGTACCGTAAGTAAACTTAGAATTATCATCTGGAACCAATTGTGTGATGGAATAACGTAATGACAGAATGAAGAACAAGTCAAGAACTTAATGCTGCTAGCCATGCCTGATGGGGTTATAAAAATAAAAACAAAAACAGTAACTCATAATATTTTTAAATGGAACTGAACTGCCATTATCACAAAGAATTAACAGTTCAACCATAGATATTCATGGAATATATACAATGCATTTTCAATGGCACACTTACCTCCAGATCAGTATCCTGGGCTTGGATTTGAAGAACAGAAGTACCGACACCATGATTGAAGTTTATTGTGGTGTTGTATGGAGAGTTTACAAAGAAAGGAAGTCTATCACTCGGCAGTCGAGTGATTGTAATGCGAACTGTGGCATTAGATGCACGACCTCTTCCATCTGTAGCCTGGATGGTGAGCTATTAGATGGAAAAATTAAAGCATATACAGTGGAACCAAATCATTGTCATAACTACACTAAGGGGTTTGTTTTGAAATTATACATAATTATTTTAATATGCTACAGAGATTACAGTTAAAAAATATCTGTGCAAATATAAATGATACATACTTGATAGAAATTTGTAGGTGCTGATGTCAGAGGCTGCTTTGTTGAAATCAATCCATTAGATGTATCAAGGAAGAAAAGATCTCTACCGTCAGCTGGGAGAGAGTCTGCCATTGAATATGTTACTTTATCCTGCAATTAAATAAATAAAGAAATCTAGATATAACAAACATTCTGAAAGTACTGCCGCACTACATGTCTCTTACCTGTACCAGCAAGTTTCAAGTCAAAAGACGGTTAAATGTGATAACTGATATATAATCTCTAATTGACATAACAAAGCCATATATCAACTTTCAGTCAAATATCTGACTGCATCAAAAATAAAAATATTTCTAAAAACTGTTCTGTGATGGCCAGAAAACCTTTGGTCCATTCTGAGTATGCCAAATAGCTAGGAAACCTATGGCCTCTTTTGACTATGCCAGATTGTTAGGAAACCTATTGACTATTCGAACAATAGGAAATAGCTAGGAATCCTATGGTCCATTCTGACTATACCAGATAGACAAGAAACCTATGGTCCATTCTGACTATACCAAATAGACAAGAAACCTATGGTCCATTCTGACTATACCAGATAGCTAAACAACCTATGGTCCATTCTGACTATACCAAATAGGCAAGAAACCTGTGATCCACTCTGACCATAGCGAATAGCTAGAATTTTATGGTCAATTCTGACTAAACTAAATAGCTAGGACACATAGTATGGTCATTTTGACTATGCCAAATAGCTAGGAAACCTAATTTCCTTTCTAGATAGCCAAGAAACCTATGGTCCATTCTATATGTTTTCAAAGAACAATCTATTTTTAAATTTGAATCATGAAAATTAATTTATTTACCACTATAAGTGTTTGACTCCATATCTACTTACTCCATCACTATCAGTTGCATCAACATCTACTACTGATGAACCAATAGTAGCATTTTCTGAGATGACACGATTATAGTCATTACTGGGACTGAAGACGGGAGCTGCAGGGTTACGTTGTACTGTAATTATGACATCTGCCGTTGCTCTGTTTGTTGGTATCATAGAGTCGTAAGCAACCAATCTCAGCTGTAAGAAGACGAAACCAGAAAATCAATACAGGAAATAACTTAATAAAACAAGGACATGATTAATCAGTTACTTGTCAATTTATACTGCAAATGATTGATTCTATAAAAAGACAATATATTGTATAATGGTATAGTATACTGTATGATGTTTTGAGGTAGAATTACTCATTCAGTAGCTTTCTTTGCTCAGAGCTGAGCGTACTGGTGTTCATGCTACGTTACTGACTAGATAGAGAAGACCCTTGTTTTGTGTCATAACACATGTAAGACCACTGTTTTGTGTCATAACACATGTAAGATCACTGTTTTGTGTCATAACACATGTAAGACCAGTTTTGTGTCATAACACATGTTAGATCACTGCTTTGTGTCATAACACATGTAAAATCACTGCTTTGTGTCATAACACATGTAAGATCACTGTTTTGTGTCATAACACATGTAAGATCACTGTTTTGTGTCATAACATGTCAAATCACTGTTCGGTGTCATAACACATGTAAGATCACTGTTTTGTGTCATAACACATGTAAGATCACTGCTTTGTGTCATAACACATGTAGGATCACTGTTTAGTGTCATAACACATGTAGGATCACTGTTTTGGATAGGTCTGCTGAAGAGGGGTAAATTTCTTATAAGGCATCAATCAGATAACGTCATAATACAAGTAAATTATCATGATACTTTGTTAAACAGTAAACAAACAAAAAAAATTATATATATGTATAAATATATATATATATATATATATATATATATATATATATATATATATATATATATATATATATATATTAATGTATACATATATATATATAAATGGTTATTTACTCAAGTGTCCATTCATCATTTTGTGTAAATGTAGATGTATACAGTATACACAATTTGCTTGTTCATCAATTAATTCTCTACGAGGAATATTTCACCTACTTCAACAACTTAATAGTAACAAGTGACCTACTTGGTAGTAATCAATGACCTACTTGGTAGTAACCCAATGACCTACACATTAGTAATCAGTGACCTACATCGTAGTAATCAGTGACCTACATCCTAGTAACCATGGTACTTACCAGTGACCTACACAGTAGCAACCAGTGACCTACAAGGTAGTAACCCTTGACCCACATAGTAGTAACCATAGACCTACATGGTAGTAACCATTAACCTCATGGTACCAAGCAGTGACCTACATGGTAGTAACCCATGACCCACATAGTAGTAACCAGTGACCTACATGTTAGTAACCTATGACCCACTTAGTAGTAATCATTGACCTACAAGGTAGCTACCAGTGACCTACACAGCAGTGACCAGTGACCTACACAGCAGTGACCAGTGAACCACATTGTAGTACCGTGGGTAATCGGTGTGAAGAAGACCAAATTACTAGAAGACCCCTGGCCCTTGTCACTGGCAGAATTTCCAATGGACCCAATCAGAAAATCTGCTAAGACTTAATAGAAGTTTGAAGTTATACAGTTTTAGGGCTTACAGAGCTTTAGTCAATTCATTCATGGTGGCCATTTTTAAAATAACTTGAAAGTTTACACCAATAAAATAAGATATTTTGCTTAAAACAAATGTAATAAACTTACAGTGTAAGAGAGAAGATTAGAGACATCAGTTTTAAGGTCTCTGATCAGAGTGACTACACCAGTGCTGCTGTTCACTCTGAAGTAGTCTTGTGCAGGATAAAGGCCAATGGACTCATACACAATGGAACCCTGAAATTAATATTCAAAATTACAGAAAACTTACATTAACAAAATATTATAAAGGTTTTAAGAAAATATTGTCGACTTTGGAAAAATCTCAATTTTCATTGTAGAAATAGAGTTATTAGATATTTTTTTTTCTTTTTTAAACTCTGTTCTGCTTATTGCTCAACTCATAAATATAGATTACTTAATCACATGATCTAATAATCGATTAGACAGCTTTTTGCAAAATATATTTCAAATTACCTTCAAGTCGTTGTCTGTAGCTCTCGTCTGTATCACAAATGTGTTGACACTGAAGCTTTCTGGTAACTGACGACCATAAGTAGGTGAGTCAAATACAGGGTTTTCATCCATGTCAATCGTTACCTCTACGCTTGCTGCTCCTGTCTTTTCATTAACAATTCTTTGATCACGGGCAAAAACTGGGAACTAAAACAAATCAAAATACCTATGACTTTCCTGTTTTTAATAGATATTTGGTGTTTTTTATCAGTGAAACAACATCTCAGAAACCTCATAATTAGAAAGTATTTAAATTTGATATCTTTAAGAGTTTAAACTATATTATGAGGATCATGAATTGAAATATGCTTTTCAAAGAATTAGAGCGAAGTACTGAAATAATATTCCACATATCCATGACTTATATGCCAAAAAAAAAAAAAATTAAAAACATCGGAAATTTGAACTTATTCTACCCTAAAGAAAGTGGTTGGTGGAGTTGAAAGCATCTGTCTTAGGTATATCACTCCGTTGTCAGGGTTGATATCAAAGTATGCTCTTACAGTTGCATTTCCCCCAATGAAATAACGAAGGGTATCCTGGAAATAAAAGAAGTAACATTCAGTTTGTTGGTCTTAGATAAAAACAGCACTAGATTATGGCTTCATATTTATTTACATAAAACACAGAATTTAAGATTCATGCCTTATACTTACTCAGATAGGCCAAAGTGCTAGATTCCTTTGATAAGACACAGCACTAGATACAAGAAGGTCTCATATCTACTCAGGTAAGGCACAGCACTAGATTCAATAAGGCCTCATATCTACTCAGGTAAGGCACAGCACTAGATTCAATAAGGTCTCATATCTCAGTTAAGGCAAGGCACAGCACTATATTCAATAAGGCCTCATATCTACTCAGGTAAGGCACAGCACTAGATTCAATAAGGCCTCATATCTACTCAGGTAAGGCACAGCACTAGATTCAATAAGGCCTCATATCTACTCAGATAAGGCACAGCACTAGATTCAATAAGGCCTCATATAATTGTACAATGAAAATAAGCAAAATCATAAAAATTACATCGATAACTTCTCATTCTTTGAAAATATTAATCTGTGATAAAATTCTGTTTTTGAAAGAAATTTTGGAAATTAGATTTACCTTATCTAAATCAGTAGCTGTTGTGTTGACCACTGTAGAACCAAAGTTACTATTTTGATCTATCGTTACTTGATATGGATCTGTCAGGAACACAGGAGCGTTCCTATTTCGCAAAATGATAATCGTCACGTCTGCAGTTGATCTGTATAAGGGCTCGCCACTGTCGTAAGTAATCACTTTGAACTAGAAGATAAAACACGGTTTTCTGATACGCATCAATACAATGAATTCTGGCTTTAATATTAAGATTATCCAGCAAAGTACAATTAGTGCAAGTCACTACATAAATAAATTAAGTTTGTACAAAAATAATGTATCACATGTACTTATAGTATGTATCACACATACTGATATCATCTGTATAATAATCCACAATCTGACAATGGGATACTCACTACATCCCTGCCATCTCTACATGCCTCTAATCAACAATCTGACATGTACAATGGGGTACTCACTACATCACTGCCATCTCTACAACATGCCTCTAATCAACAATCTGACATGTACAATGGGGTACTCACTGCATCACTGCCATCTCTACAACATGCCTCTAATCAACAATCTAACAGTGGGATACTCACTATATAACTGCCATCCAGACTGGTAGTCAAGTTCTTTGCTATAGTTATATTTCCAGTGTCTTTATTCAATGCAAAGTAATCTGTACCAGGTGGCAGAATTTCAAATTGTAATGCTCCCTAAAAAGTAAATTTTCACTTTATATAATTAACTATTACCATCATAGAGTTAATTAATTAAGAGTACATGACTGAATGAAACAAAGTAAGAAATGAATTTACCTACAATAAATTTATAATAATTCACATGTACTTCATTTTAAGAATAGAAATAAAAATTTAAAATGTTTTGTCACTAAAAGAGAGAACTTTTGTATAAATATACTTACTAGCAAGGAATTATCCTGAGCAGTTATACTTAAAACCCCTTTATTGACAGGTTCTGTCTCAAAAATTGTGCGTACATATGGTACATTTGTAAAGATTGGGGCATTTTTATTTTGATCAATGTTAATAGTGACATTTGTTGTATCACACTTTTGAGGAACTCCGTCATCACATGCTTCAACTGTAACCTGAAAAAATTAAATGAAAATATTGGTAATTGTATATATTTACTTAAAAGAGATCCTGTAAAACATTTACTTGAGAAAAAAATAATCAAACATTTATTATATTCAAAAGAAAATAGATTGGTTACATATAGTGGCAAGCAATACTGAAAACAATTTCATTGTTGTTTGTGCCATTTACCACTTTGTCCCATTAGAGAACACATACTCAACCTTACAGAAAATAGGTCAAGATCTGAACAAAAAGTTGTCCAATCAGACTCCATCTCGGCAATTCAGCCATGTTGGGTATTATACAGTCATACATACATATGATGGTTGGGATCTGTTAGCATAATGATATTTGTTATTTACATCTTGGTATATTTCCATTAACACACTGTTAATGTATAAACATTTATCATATGTTATATTCTTGTAACATACTTATACTAATAAATTTTCAAATCTACGTGTTTATGCATGTAATTTTTAAAATTCCTTTCAGTCTATTTCCTCAGTAATATCTATGCATTTACACTTGTGATATTTTACATTCCTTTGACTCTATTACCTCAGTAATATCTATGCATTTACACTTGTGATATTTTACATTCCTTTGACTCTATTACCTCAGTAATATCTATGCATTTACACTTGTGATATTTTACATTCCTTTGACTCTATTACCTCAGTAATATCTATGCATTTACACTTGTGATATTTTACATTCCTTTGACTCTATTACCTCAGTAATATCTATGCATTTACACTTGTGATATTTTACATTCCTTTGACTCTATTACCTCAGTAATATCTATGCATTAACACTTGTGATATTTTACATTCCTTTGGGTTTGTTTCCTCAATCTCACACCATATTACTCAATTTCTCCTGTCCCGTTTTCTTATCTTGACTCTCATTGGTCGATTGTCTTTTTTTTTACCTTAATATTTATTTGCTGACTGACGACAGACTCCATGTTTATTTACACCACTACATGTATTTTTTATATGAATCTTGTGAAAGATTTAAGTCTAACAAGACCTCCTTCTTTTCTTAGCTTAGGCATTTTTGTTGTCATGCTAAACTAAATTCATAATTAAGTTTTGATTCTGAAATTTTTATTTTTCAAAGAATCTGACTAAAGATTTTTATCTAGAACATTTTTTTTTAAATCTTTATGTTTGTTTATTTTAGAAGTATGATTGATTTTTGTGTGATACTCCAGCAGAATTCTTGTGCTTGGGAAGGATGAAATCATTATTGGCATTCTTTATTTTGTATATTTAAAAATAGTTACACAGCAACACAGGGCGAAAATCCAAGAAATTTGAATAACAAACTAAAACACTATACAATCACTCACATAATGCTGCAAGGTGTAACCTATGATATATACTATATGAAGATTATGTTATATAATGATCTATAGTGTGAAAACAGTTAATTATTCACTGATAAAAAAACGAAAGAAAAAATATACATTTGCTACATTATATTCATGCAAATTTTTCATCATTCACTATACAGGAATTCAAAGTTTGCCCTTTCTATTTTAACTTCTACACAGAGCAAATGAGAATGAGGCTGCATATTGTCTAACTGCAGTAGAGAATTTCAATATATATCTATGTCTCTACTGTGGAAACAGTACTATAACAGTATGTCTTTATTATTCTTTGGTTCAATGCCTTGCCTTATATGTCCTTATTGTCCTATATGTCCTTATTATTCTATAGTTCATGCCTTGTTCTAGATGTCCTAATTATTTTACAATCCAAAGCTCTGCCCTATATGTCTTTATTATTCTATAGCTCAATGCCCTCCTCTATATGTCCTTATTATTCTTTGTTCAATGCCTTGCCCTTTATGTCTTTATTATTCTATAGCTCAATGCTTTGCCCTATATGTCTTTATTATTCTATAGCTCAATGCCTTGCTCTGTATGTCCTTATTATTGTATAGCTCAATGCCTTGCTCTGTATATCCTTATTATTCTAAAGCTCAATGCTTTGCCCTATATGTCTTTATCATTCTATAGCTCAATGCTTTGCCCTATATGTCTTTATCATTCTATAGCTCAATGCCTTGCCCTATATGTCTTTATCATTCTATAGCTCAATGCCTTGCCCTATATGTCCTTATCATTCTATAGCTCAATGCTTTGCCCTATATGTCTTTATTATTGTATAGCTCAATGCCTTGCTCTGTATGTCCTTATTATTGTATAGCTCAATGCCTTGCTCTGTATGTCCTTATTATTCTTTGTTCAATGCCTTGCCCTTTATGTCTTTATTAATCTATAGCTCGATGCCTTGCTCTGTATGTCATTATAATTCTTTGTTCAATGCCATGCTCTGTATGTCCTTATTATTCTTTGTTCAATGCCTTGCCCTTCATGCCTTTATTATTTTACACATCAATGCCTTTCATAATACTTACTGATGAATACAATGTTGTCCTAATACATCTTTACTTTCACTAATTAAAAATGATTCAATACATTCAATTTATTAACCAATTATATGTCAAAATACTTCCTATTACAAAGTATTACAGTGTGTTGCCCCCCCCCCAAAAAAAAAAAAAAAATTAATGTATGTCCCAATATTTCTACTTACTATAAATCTCCTGACTTGTGTGTTGACCAGACTAGCACCAAGGGATATAAGTCCTGTATCTGGGTTGATGTAGAAGGTATTTGAGGCCCCTGTTCCTAGATTTCTCTGCTCGAACTCATTAACAATAGCATACGTGATTTTGTCCTAAGAATATGAAAATTTCTATTCTATTTCACTAATTCAAAATTCAAACTAAGAAGCATATTCATGCATATCATGTCATGCCATTTCCTATATCCAATTCTAAGTGTAACAATTCACAAATAAGCCTGCTTATTGTTTTCGCATTTTCCTTGATTAAAACCACAAACAGTTCACCAATATGAAGGTGGTGTTTAATGTATGGTGGTCAAGGAAACAAGAGTTTACAAAAAATCATTAGTGATTACACTATTGGCTTTTCATAATGTTAGAAACATAAATTATACTCTTATTTGTCAGAGGTGAGAACATAGTGTTGCTTTATGCCTCTCAAACAAGAAAGTCTCAGTCACCAAATGCACAAAATCATCATCATTCATTAATGCAACAAAAAACTAGTAATAAAGTATAATGAAAAACAATTTCAAGAATATTTTACAAAAATATTTGTACATACATTTGGATCTTGATCCGAAGCAGTTACATTGATTACACCACTCAAAACAGGGTGATCTTCACGGATTGTGGTACTGAAGCTACCAAGGGTCCATTCTGGTTTGTTAGGGTTACGCTGAACAGTCACAGTAACTGTTGAAGTTCCTTTCGCTTCAGGTCGGAATGTGTCATAGGCCACAACTTTCAGCTATTTCAGTGTAAAAAAAAAAAGAAGCCTTCAGATCATTTAAGAATGAATGTTGTCTGAAAGATAGCCAAAAAATCTGCTTAAGAAATTCAAACCTTGCTAATAATAAATAGAAATTTTGAAATTGTTGTCATTTGAATTCTTTTTTGCTGAGAGTGTCAGGTGAGACAAATCCTTGATGACTGATATGTGCTGTAAGAAGTCCACCATTACTTACATAGTAAATACTGTTAGTTCTTATGGTTTCACTTCGTAGATTCTTTATCACAGAAACTGTTCCATTTATGGGGTTCACAGCGAACAGGCTAGGTGCAGGATAGATTCCATCCACATCATAACGAATCTGACCCTAAAATGAAGTCCCAAATTTTATTAAACAAGGCAAACAGATGAAAATTTGATATTCGTATGGAAAGTTCCTGACTGATGTCAGTCTTACAACAAGTGTGATTACAAAATGTAAATACAAAATTCACAGAATCATCAATAATGACTAAAAAGTTAACAATATTTCAGTCAAAAATAATAAATTCAACATCAATATGTTGATTGTTTGGTTGATTAAGTGATTAATGTCATTTACAACAATTTTTCAGTCGTATCAAGAAGTGAAAGCTTTAGGTAACAAACCTCTTGAACAAAAAGAAGCGATCAGGGAATCAAACCCTGATCATCTGCACTATTAGCCATGCACTTGATCACTACATCAAGTCTTCCCTGCTCAACATGAACATGAGATTTTCTTATATTTACAAAGTTCATTACTGACAATCTATCAAGCTTATAGAAGACATCTTATGACTGATGAAGGCATCAATCAGGAAATTCTAATCCAATCTATTGTAGCATGAAGAGATTGAATGTTTTGAAATTCAACATAAAGATAAAACACAGTAAATGTCCTTGAATGTCTGGAGCAAGTGTTTGAATAAACAGAATATTAAATAGCTATAGAGGAAGAGGAGAAGAGCTTTATAATATACTGGAATGTTCTACAAGTGTGTGACAGTTTAATAGATCTTTATTGCATAGAAATTTACTCAAATAGATATAAAAATGGGAACATCCAAGCTTAAACTATAACATTTTTTTTCTGTGAATAAAATATATGAATAAGAGGAACATAAGATTCCCTACACAGATTTGGTATTTTCATGATATATTCAAAAATTTTAATTAATCTAATGGCAGCACTGCAAGTACTACAGGGATACAGTATGTATCATGGGACACATATTTTTGTATAAAAGGTAATCATACCATATTGCCATTATATCATACAATGATATAATGTCCAAGGAAGGAATTTTTCTAATACGGCTGCAGATTCTTTTAACCAGACTCTTTTCATTAAACATATATTGCATTGCAAAAGGCTACTGACACTACAGTGTATGTTAAATCACAAGATGCAAAGATTTTGAAATAATTTTCTTGAGCCATTTTGATAATTTTGCCTATCTGAATATCAAAAACAATACAAAACCTACATGAATTTGTCAGACTGAATGAGTGTCAGTAGAAATTTCAATACCAGCAGTTTTCATACTCTGTGAAAATGTAACTTTACATATAAACTTGTATAGATACACAAATAATAACTTCCTTACACAAAAAGTACAGAATGTCAATTGCATGATTACGTAAAAAAAAATATGAATTAGCTATGAGGTACCTCGAGTGATATATCATCTAATTCTTTGTGTAAGATTTAGAAAGTTTGGGATTTCAAAATGAATAGAAGTCAAAAGAATGCAAGAAAGTATGATAAATTTCAAGCAATCTAGTTTCATTTTATACTGTGATACAAATCTCTCATCACACCCTGTAAAATGAGTTGACGTGCATTTCAGTTCATTTTCATAACATATTGGGGTTGGTTTATCTTACTACTTGGTTAAGAAATCAAACAGCAACATTTTGAATGGTGTACTTTAAAAACACTTTCTTTAAATAAATGTACATGTACTTGATTTATAAAATACTTTGTACAGAATGGGTAACTTTGACCACAAGCCCCTTGAAACACTGTCCATAAAAGTGAAATAAATGCTACAAATGTTATATGCTCGGGTCATTTCTTTCACTTGCTATATGGACAAGAATGTAGCACACTTGTTTTACTTTATCCACAGTGTTTCAAGGGTCTGAGCTTTGACATTAGCTACCAATCATATCCTAGCATTAATAACAACATGCCATATTCATTGGAGTCAAGGTCATTTTTCATCATGAGTCAAATTCCCTCCCATTTAGCAATAAGAGGGAAAAATATGCAACAGTTTTCAGTGAATTTAAGTTCACAATCAATTTTAGAATTTAATATTGTGTGTTAGGTACGATAGAAAATTCTTACCACCAGGTCGGTGTCTGTCGCTGATACATCTAGGAGCGAGTTTCCAGGAGGCAAATTCTCTGATACTGTCTTTTCATAGTTTTGTGTACTAAACACAGGTCTACTTGTATCACGATACACAGATATGATGGCAGAAACTTGTGTGGTCTTGGGTGGGTTGTAATTGTCTGTAGCCATAATGCTCATCTGTAATTGAAGTTAATAGATATGCAATGGAGTTATCAACATGAACTAGTTATCAACATGAGCAAATTATCAATACATTATAGTTTTGATTGATTGATTGATTATTGTTTTACGTCACTCCATGATTATTTCCTTATATGGTAACGGCATCTGCCTGATGCATTGCATACAAATTTAGACCTTTGCAACAGACCCACCCGATGCATTGAGGGATCTTTTACGTGCCATGCCTACCGTGACACAGGACCTCGGTTTTTACTGTCTCATCAGAAAGACAGAACACCGGGGTGCCCAGGTTGAGAGTCAAACCTGGGACCTCTCGATCACGAGCTGAGCACCTTATCCACTAGGTCACACTGGCTTACATTATAGTTATCAATAGTAGAATGTTATCAACAAAAAGTAGTAAACAATCAAAGATACATGTAATTATCAACAATTGTATCTAGTGATGAAGATCAGTAGAGAATTTGTGGCAACTTTTAGTTTTCACACTGACCTTTCCAAACAAACATACTGAGAAATGTACATGAGGCTTAAGTAAGGCCACAGATTACAGAGTTATGGTATGGTAGCTACTAAGACATTATTACTTACAGTGTATGTTGCTCCTTGGTCATTGGTCAAGTCACCTATGACGCTGATGATGCCAGATGATTCATCCAAAAGGAAAAAGTTGTCGGCAGATGAAGTTCCAATTTTTGTATATGTCACTCGATCCTAAATAACATGATGTTAACGTTTAAATATGAACATCATAACATTCAGATCAAAGCAGTTACCTGTTTTTCAGATCAGTAAATAGTCCTTTTCACACTAATCAAGTCCACATAAAAAATGTTCAGAAGAAAATGGTAAATACACGTATGGAATTATATTTCCTATGAATTAAAAAACTTACATTTTTCAGGATGTGAAATCGTTACTTTACCTGATCACGATCTGTAGCGTTGACCCGTAAAACAGAAACACCAATGCTAGTGCTTTCACTGATATTAGCAGAATAAGATATCCGATCAAAGATGGGGGAATTCTCATTTCTGCTGACTGTTATTGTAACTGTTGACTCTGCTCTGTCATTAGGGTACTGTGGATCATATGCCTGCACACGGAGCTGAAAGACAACAGATAACGATAAATAATATATTGTATAATACACTGTATGGCTATATTATTCCAACTAACAGTGAAATGAATATACAGTAGGTTAAAAAGGTTAATGAATTATGTATTCAATTCAGATAGGTTGTTTCATTCAGTCTTAACATTGCATTCATAATAACACCACCAATATATTTTTTATAAAATTCAATGCTTGCTGATAACTGGTTTAATCTGTTATGGTGTATTGGCTTTTATATCACATTCAGATGATAGAACTCAGATCACCTGCATCACAAGCCAAGTGCTTCACCACTACATCAAAACTAACTCTTATTGAACTCAGATCACTGACATCACAAGCCAAGTGCTTCACCACGACATCAAGACTGACTCTTATTGAACTCATATCACCTGCATCACAAGTCAAGGGCTTCACCACTTCATCATGACTAACTCTTACAGAACTCAGATCACAGACATCTTAACTCAAGTGCTTCACCACTACATCAAAACAAATACTCATTGTCTTTAAAAGCCCCTACATGATATAGAACAATACGTGGAAAATTTTGTTATCCACTCTAAATGTAATGTTTACCTCTGCTCATCATTATAAGATCATAATATGGGGTAACTTTCATTTTTTTTTGTTTTATCATAACAGTGCCACTTTCTACACTGCTTCATAAAATTAGTATAAAATCTCTTCATTTTCATACTGATAATATCATATTTACCAAGTAAGAAGTGACTCCTGGGTTTGTTTTCAGGTTATTCTGAAGTGAGATGTAACCATTGCTAGAATTCAATCTGAAGAAGTATGGTGCAGCTCCATCACCGACCACTTCATACACAAGCTGTCTCGGTGGCTGTAACAAAGAAGTGTATATACTGTGTTACACTCAATGATATCAGGAAAGACTTCAATCAGACATTTTGTAAATTAAGTATTGATCATTAATTGTAGGCAAATATGCTGTAAATCTACATCATCAATCAACAATACATCAATACCTGTATGTCATTATCATACTATACCTGTATGTCATTATTATACTATAACTATGTGTCATTATTATACTATACCTATGTGTCATTAGTATCATACTATCCCTGTATGTCATTATCATACTATACCTGTATGTTTTTATCATACTATCCCAGTATGTCATTATCATACTATACCTGTATATCATTATCATACTATACCTGTATGTCATTACCTTACTATATCTGTATGTCATTATCATACTATATTTATATGTCATTATCATACTATATCTGTATGTCATTATCATACTATACCTCTATGTCATTATCATACTATACCTGTATGTCATTATCATACTATATCTGTATGTCATTATCATACTATACCTGTATGTCATTATCATACTATATCTGTATGTCATTATCATACTATACCTCTATGTCATTATCATACTATACCTGTATGTCATTACCATACTATATCTGTATGTCATTATCATACTATACCTCTATGTCATTATCATACTATATCTGTATGTCATTATCATACTATATTTATATGTCATTATCATACTATATCTGTATGTCATTATCATACTATACCTTTATGTCATTATCATACTATACCTGTATGTCATTACCATACTATATCTGTATGTCATTATCATACTATACCTCTATGTCATTATCATACTATATCTGTATATGTCATTATCATACTATATTTATATGTCATTATCATACTATATCTGTATGTCATTATCATACTATACCTCTATGTCATTATCATACTATATCTGTATGTCATTATTATACTATATTTATATGTCATTATCATACTATATCTGTATGTCATTATCATACTATACCTTTATATCATTATCATACTATACCTGTATGTCATTATCATACTATCCCTGTATGTCATTATCATACTATACCTGTATGTCATTATCATACTATACCTTTATGTCATTATCATACTATACCTGTATGTCATAATCATACTATACCTGTATGTCATTATCATACTATACCTGTATGTCATTATCATACTATATCTGTATGTCATTATCATACTATACCTGTATGTTTTTATCATACTATACCTGTATGTCATTATCACACTATCCCTGTATGTCATTATCATACTATATCTGTATGTCACTATCATACGATATCTGTATGACATTATCATACTATACTGGTATGTCATTATCATACTATATCTGTATGTCATTATCATACTACACCTGTATGTCATTATCATACTATACCTGTATGTCATTGTCCCGTGCAGATACTGTAAATACAGACAGACCAACAAGGGAGTTCTCAGAAATGAAGGCATTATACGGTTGAGCAACAAATTGAGGTGGTTGGTTGTTTCTTCTGACATTTATCGTAACATCAGCTGTGGATGACTTTTCAAATGGTGTTTGTTGATCCCTAGCTTGGACTTTCATCTAGAAACCAAAAACCTTTGTCATATACCAATATGTTACACCAACAGAACCAAAAACATTGTTAATAAAACAAAGAAATGACCTAGAAATAACAAAATAATATTTACATTCCTATTTATGTGAAATTGAATTCTAAGCAATACTGAGGCTAAACATTAAAAAATAACAAAATGCATATAAAAAAAAGACCCCACAAGGTCATATATGAAAATTGAACTTATATATATCACTCATCTTTGAAGTTATAACAAATGATTCCCTACTTATAAATATTTAGATATCTTTAGTAATCCAGCCACTTACATTGTATTGTAGAGCAGTGTCTGTAAGTAGAGACTGTGCTACATAGAAATATCCAGTTTGTGCATTAATACTAAAGTACTGTAGACCTGTGGTGGAAGCTGATGTTCCGGAACTGATTAAGCTGTAGATCAAAGAATCCTAGAAAAGCCAAAGATCTGAACGTTAAAAAATGATGACAATAAAAGTAAGATATAGCTTTATGAATAAAACAAAGCCTTCTAAGTTTGAAATTAGAACTATTTTCTTTTCAAACATTGCGGCGCCGACGATCCGGGTTCCATTCCCGGGTTGCGCCACTATGTTTAAGAGGTTGGTAACCTCCTGCTTCCATGTCGCGATATAACTGAAATAGTGTTGAAAGCGACGTAAAACACCAATCAACCAACCAACCAACTTTTCAAACATATGAGTAATAGTTCAAATAATGCTATTCTTCCTTTTCCTAATTGTGTTTTCTCTAACTGTTTGTTTAAAATAAAATTATAACTTAAACATTTACTTTCTAAACTTTATTTTGAAGGGAGATTATGAATTACTGAACAACTTATGACTACCAAATTTACAAGTTATCGAAAAGGAGAATATCAGAATAAATAACCAATCTCATTTGCTTACTCCATCATTATCAGTGGCAGAAATGTTTAATATATTGCTGCCTGCTGGTTGATATTCCCATATAGTTTCAACGTAGTTCCGTGGAAATTGTGGGGTACTTGGATTTTTGTTCATTGTAATGGTCAAAGTTGCTGTTGCTGTTTTTCCAGGTGATCCAGAATCATAAGCAAATACTTCCAACTAAAAAAAATCAAAATGTCTCGATCAAAGAACGGATATGAATGACATACATACAAGAAAGACTCAAAGTTTTTGATTTAAATAAATTGTCTGTAAAATAAAATAAAGTACCTACCAAATACTGAGATTCCACGTCCACCTTCAGGTCATTTCTAATTGTCACATCACCATTAGTACTGTTCACCGCAAAGAAATAGGGAGCTTTCAGAAGACCTGTTACTCCATATACAATGCTTCCCTGAAAAATGTTACATAGAATTAAGGAGAAAATGTTTTAAATCCTTGAAATATAAAATGTAGAATGTCACAACTGTAACTGTTTATATCCAAATAAATAAAGAGTAATTTAAATGTAATCCAAAGTTTTGTTTCTTTGTTTAAAATCATATGAGATTCTCTTGCTTGTTAATTAGTGGCATCTGCAGGATGTATCTTGGTCTCGAGTCAAACACACTACCTTATGAGATTATCTACCTTAACTGTGATGATAGGCTTACCTTGATGTCGTTATCAGTTGCTATGACCTTGAAGACGGATACGCTGATGGCTTGTCTTTCATTGACTTGGGCATTGTATGGCAAGTTGATAAACTGTGGAGGCTGGTCTCGAATAACATCAATAGTGACAGTAGCAAAACCTTCCTTACCACCAATGTCACGTGCTACCACTCCGAACTGGCAAAAATCAAAATAATGTCAATATTGAGAATTTTAAATTATTTCTGGTTATAAAAACTTTATCAAATAGATACTTACTTCTTACTTAGATCAGTATCCTCAAAAAGTTTATGGATATCCTTAAAAAGTTATCAACATCCTTAAAAAGTTACCAATATTATTAAGAAGTTATCAATATCCTTAAAAAGTAATCAACATCCTTAAAAAGTTATCAACATCCTTAAAAAGTTCGTAACTCAGTACTGTCACCGTATATGTATGAACATTTCTTGTTTTCAACATCAATACATTTACTTTATGTGATACAGAAGTTTATCTATTTTGGCAAAGCAAATGCTTCAGAAAAACAATTTGTCCAAAACTAGTATGTCCTTGACCTTTCAGCACTGAAGGACAAAATCAATATAATATCTATTTCTGTAAAGCCATTGTAGGACTGATTGGTGTAACTTTCATGAAACCTAAGTCATTAATATTTGATATTTTTTTATATACTTCAACTGAAAATTTTGTGCTTGTTTTGCCTGGCATACATTAAAATATTTAACTGAATTAGACAACATCAATAATCAAATCTTACTTCAAATCTGTTAATATTATTAGGAGGAGTCAAGGCCTTCTTCAATGTGATAAGCCCCGTCTCAGGTGCAACGTAGAAAAATTCAAAGTCTTCTGCATCTGAACCAGGTTGCATAAAGAACTGCAACTTGTCCTGTAATGATAAAAGCAAATGAGCGAATTAAGGCTTCAAGTTTTACTGTAAAATAACTATAAACCCTTTAAATCATAACATATACTTCAAAATTAACCTAACTCCCACTTTCCCCTCAAATAAACTGTCTGTCTGATAGTAAGCTGGATCCAATTTACATCTTATTATACTTGTCTTATTTTGATTCTATATTTGTCACTTTATAGTATTTTTCATCAAGGTGATGTCACAGTTAAAAGTATATGGCATAAATTTTAAACACCTTGCAAGCATCCGACATTATAGCCATCTAGTGATGGTCAAAATACAATGTACCAAGATTTATCCGTGACATCGGTGTCAGCTTCACATGACAACCACAGAACATATACCTAAAATGACCAACAACCCGGCTCTGCTGGTCATCTTCTAATTATAAGCTCTTTTAACCACTCTTTAACACGAAAGTTACTGTATTACAAAAGATACTCTTACATTGTCATTATCTGTAGCATTAAGTTGTACCACACTGCTTCCAATGGGCAAGGACTCTGCTATCTGCTTATTATAATTGCCAGTAAAGGAAGGAGTATTAGGATTCCTGTTTACGAGGATGGTTGCTGTAGCCGTGGCACGATCCAATGGGTAAACCGAGTCATATGCTATCAACTTCAGCTGTAGGTCAGAAAATGTCATTACAATCTCATACCTTCTTTTACAGGAAAATAGTCATCTTTGAAAGTATTCTAATCTGATACAAAAATCAAGGAAATAAGGAATAATATGAAAACATCTGAAATAAATATGAATGTATAAATCATGTAAAGAATGTTACTTTTGGAAAAAGTTCATTGGAATTCAAAATATTGCCCTTTGTTGTCTGATTGAAATCTGTCTGTGCTTTACAAAGACTAGTGAATACTATTGTACCTGTTTTGAAATATGGTAGTACCAATGAACTGTTTTCTTCATATTATTTGAATTTTGTGTAAAAATGGACATCTTGTACACTTTGTTCCACTATACCTTATACTGTGAAGTCAAGAGACTATCCTGAGAGACTGCACGAATATATGTGATGGCTCCAGTGGTCTTATTTACTGAGAAGAAGGATTCTGCAGGATATTCCCCATCAGACTCGTATGAAATTTGTCCCTAAAACATAAATTTCAGATTTTAAACCATAACAGAACAAGCAAATGGACAATAGACCTTTATCCTCTTTATCTTTTAATTCATTCCATGCCAGACATATGATAATCTGAGGCAAAAATTTTCTTCATATCTTAAGGAAAATCCAGGCAAAAAGTAGCATGTCTGGCATTAGGCCCCTTACGTTATCTTAAAGTGGAAAAACGTCTACTGCTTTTAAAAGTTTGTCCGAATCATAGCTTTTTCTCATGATAATTGAACCAACATATACGATATCAAGTGTAATGAAAGATATAACATCACCCTGGTACTAATATTGTCATTTATATTTTTCATTGTTTCATGTCATTAATGAAATTTCTTCCTCTCCCTATTTCAACGGCAGTACTGACATGTGGTTTCAATTTTATATGCTGCCAAGTTTCTATACAAAATAAGGTAGGTATTGCTAGTTTTATGTCCAAACTACAAAAACAGCATTTCCAAGGGTCAATGGTTTGAACCCTGAAAGTGCCACAAAACTGGATGATCAGAGTATATGTGACATCATTATCTACACTGTTAAATGTAGATACTCGAGGCTTCGACTGTAATCGTTTGGGGGGCAACACCAGCTTTATTCTTAGACACCATTTATCTATTGGTTCTCCACAACTAGAGGTTTTTACTCACACAGCACCATCATGAAAGTATCCAAATATGATAAGTACGGATATACACATTAAACCTTTTTGTAAAATCACTCTGGGAAGTTGTGCTGTTCTCTATACTTTAATCTAAGAAATGCCCGAAATAAGGTTTCCGAATACCCGTATTCAAGCACACCATTAATACACCTTAAGAATGTTGAATTTATAAAAAATGGATACATAATACTGACCTTTAAATCTGTATCAGTAGCCAAAGCTGTTAATAGGACATTATTAGCTGGTACTGAAGCCTGTCCAAGACTAGATAAATATGGAAGATTCTGGAAGACTGGGGATTGCAGATTACGGAGAATGGTTATAGCAGCTGTAGTATCTACACAGTTCTGTGGTTCTCTTTGGTCACAGACACGCACTTGAATCTGAAAGAATCATACAGCAATGTCTTAATCACTTCAAATTCTACTGGTTTATATTTTGAGTTAGTAATGAAAGAAAACTGAAGAACTATAGTAATTCACTACCCAAAAGTTTATTGAAGTCTGAGCTTTCCAGTTGTTATGGTATCCTGTAAAAGGCATAACAGTTTGACAGCCAAAAGGTGGCAACCAAAAGGGACACTAAGGAATCTAAAGTTTTGTTTTTGATAGCAAATAATTGTGGACATTGTAGATAACAAGATCCTAATTGATTGCTTTAAAGGTGTCTTGTTCCTGTAGTCCAACAGAGGTAAAACTTTAACAACAGCAGAGGTGCCACGTTGTACAATATATAGTTTTTCTGTATTGGAGAACCAATACTTAACATGGAGAAGCCCTTTCATTCAGTATTTCACTGTTTGTCTTGGAAGTCATAGAACCCAGATGAAGCGTAGTTCTGTCACTAATACTTACACTGTCAGCATTTTGTGTTCCCTCAGAAAGAAGCTTCTTCAAGGTTATGAGTCCGGTTTCTGCATCAATGTAGTAGAAATTTTGGGCACGCAGATCTCCAATGATAGAAAAGCGAAGAGCATCCTAAAAAATAATTATACAAAGATATCAGGATTAGTTAAATACAAATGTAATAACAGAATCACAGAAAAGAAGATTAGGAAAAGAAAATTTTTTCCAAGGATAAAAAGAAAAGTTATTTACTAGACTTCAAATTTAGGATACCAGAGAACGGAACTTCTCTGTCTCATAATACAATGAGGGATTTTCTTTTAAACATGTTTGCAAGAACATGTCATAAAATTTTGTCTTCTTTAAGAATTCATAAAGAATAAAACGAAGTGATTTCAAATCAATGATGAAGAGTTTATGTTGAGGTTTGTTGTTTGTTTACATCTGGAAACTAATCTACGCTGCTGTGTGCAGAGAATCACAACAGCTTCATCACCACCATGACTATTATCTTATAAATTACCAATTTACAACTAACATCAGATAGGATAATGTTTCAGTCAATTCTCGGTTAAAAATAGTGTTTCAGGTTGATCATGGACTGAAAGATAATTTTGGTCATGTGACATTTGTCACATTTGTTGTTTTGCACCTCATTCAAGAATTTTCTAATTCTCTTTGGATTGGCTGATACAAGGTTTTGACTTTTGATATCTGTAGCTCTGGATTACTATCACGCTTAATCTATATCTCACAGTCCTGTCTGTTTTTGAGAATGTTTCCTCTAGGCTAGGTGAATTGTCACAGCCTATGTCTTTCATAATTGCAGCCTTCTTGACACAATGTTTTCAAGTATGAAATTTCACAAAGCTACAATGATGGTTTCATCTTCATGAATAAAGAGATGCATGCATGAGAAATATACCTGATATTCATCATTACTGCCAACATGGTTGTATACAACTATTACATGTATATATGTCCCAGCTGCCAGCTAGAATTTATAAATCTTTAATTAGTACTTACTCCATCAAAATCACTAGCATTTGTCTGCACTACAGAAGTCCCTAAAGAGGTGGTGTCTGGAATGATGGCAGAGTAAGGACCACCAATAAAGAAAGGTCGGTTCATGTTTCTTTGAACTTGGATGGTGACGGTTGCTGTGGCTTTGTTGTTTGGATACACACTGTCGTAAGCTAAGACACGCAACTGAAAAAAAGAAATAAGGCTTCTGAATGTAAGTAGAAGGAATTTACATATAAAATAATAAAAGAATAATAAATAAGAAAAGCTTACACTATATTACCCGAAAAATCCTGATTATTTTGATCAATAACTTCATGGTAAGTTACTTAATTCAATTTCTGCTTCACACCATATTTGTTCAACTCCTTTTATAATATTGTTTTATGTTTATTTCAGAATTGTATTAAAGATAGACAGAATCCCAAGAAACATCACCTTGATCTATATCAGCTCTACATTGATTATTATTCAATACTTCAAGGCTTATCAATTAAAAATTTGGAATACAGAAAAAGAACTATTAACAGACAAATGGAGATAGAATTTATAATCTCATCTGATATCGTTTGTGGGAAGTAATACTTACATAATAAGTCGTTCCGACATCTTTCCTCAGCAGTCCCTGATTAATGATAGAAATGTTGCCTTTTGTTGAATCTACATCAAAGAAAGCTGGAGCAACTCCTATTCCATCGACAGCATACATTATAACACCCTGTAATATAGGTGTGTCATTTAATATACATTATATTGTAATTGTTCATAATAAAATTTAAACTTTATTTATTTTACAACGATTAAGAAAAGGATCTTGTTTGTGTGGGAGGAAACCAGAGTACCACACTGTGAATCAAACCCAGGTCGCAATGGTGAGGAGCGAGCTCGCTACCGACTGCGCTACCTGGCACCCTTGTTCATAATAGACTACTGGCATCTTATTTATACTTTGAAATCTTAGAAATATGTTCACTGAAAGTATGTGACTGAAAACAAGCACAGAGGCTATAGAATTCAAATTCTTTTATTTAGAACAATATGAGAGAATCTTTTTTGAATGGTGTATCAAAATCCTATGGGCATACATTATCACTTGAATTCTGGATTTCAGAAGAGGTAAAATGCTGACAAGTGTGGTACTGAGAAATGACTTGAACTATCTTGTTGACATACAGACACATACCCGTCTATCTGGATCTGTAGCCTCCGTAGAATAAATGATACTATTATCTACTGTATTTTCGGTAGTGGTGGCATCATACGGCAAACGAATAAACTGTGGAGGGAACCTATCACGCAATATCCTCACATGCACTATCGAAGTTGCCACCCTCTCTGGAGTGCGCTGGTCACTAGCTTGCACAGTAAACTGCAAAAGTGATCATATGCATACAAGAAGTGTATTCAAATGGCAAAATGTTCTACAGTATGTATAATGTTTTACTGTATGTACAATGTTTTACTGTATGATTTCCTTTATTTGGAGATTGTTCTGAAGCATTTAAAACAGGAGTGGATTTATCATCAGAGAAAATTTCCAAAATAATGTTCAGTATATTTTATGTCTTGAGTGTCAAACATTGGCCATTGCTTGTTTAATTTGATACCAAATAATTGCCAAGATAATTAAAACTAAGTTATAGGTGTGATAGTTAAAAGGCAAACTGAACATACAGTGTAATTGTCAAACGTTGTTCCAAGCAGTACTCCTTTAAGAGTAATGGCTCCAGTTCTGGGATTTAGGTAGAACAAGTCAGTGTAAGGTGCTCCACTAATCATACTGTACAACATCACATCCTGTGGAGTAAAATAAACAAATGAAATAAAACAGAAAAAAAGAGGTTTCTCTTACAGCATAAAATACACCAAATTACATGATAATCCTCCACCTAAAACTGCATTTACAGTTATGTGTATATACTGTAGAAAAAAACAAGGTATGAATATTTCTTGAAAGAAAAGAAAAGATTTACCACTTTGTTAAAGGTACTACCTTTCTACAATCATGAAAAAAATGAAAGGAATGATTCTAAAGTTTAGCTCTACTTTTCCCTCTCTACATAAAAAATCCTTAATGACCTTAATGACCTTAATGAAGAGGCATGCATTATATCTTACATTATCACTATCTGATGCAGAAACATTGACGATGCTAGACCCCAAAGCAAGGGTATCTTCCACCGTTTCCTGATAATCTCGTCTTGTGAAGATTGGTCCAAATTGGTTCCTCTCTACATTGATGTTTACGGTTGCAGTGGCAGACTGAACTGACACCCCAGAGTTCACAGCCTGTACCAATAGCTGTAACACAACAAGAATGCAAGAGTGATATTATGTATGATTTTGTGACAGTCTTCAGACAAACAAGGAGTCTGTCATGTATATGGTTAATGGCATAGGAATCAAATATATCCAAAATAAACATAACCTAGTGCCTCTAGCAGGTACAATTTTCCAAATGATATGAAAATGATCCCTAACTCGAAAGACTGGAGAGACTGCAATGGGTTTAAGAGAGGCACTTTTGTTCACTAGGTCATAACTAGCAAGATGCTTCTTGGTAGAAAGTTTAAAGTAAAGCACCAGATACTGAGTGGTCATCAAAGAAGTGTATCTATAGTACAAGAGGTATATCCACAGTATACGACTACAAAGGGCAATCACAGAACATTGAAAGATCAGATGTGGCATCAAGGACCTTTGCCATATACTGGGCACATACTCATGGTAAGCTATATTTTCAATTTTTCTATTTCACTGAATTAATATCTAAGAGCTGGGTTTTAGTGAATTTTATCTCATTGTCACATTTGGATTATCTCACCTTTATGGTGTCTGACCCAGGTACCATACAGATTAACTGATTTAATCCACATCTGGATTATCTCACCTTTATGGTGAAGGCACCTGTTTGATGCATTGGTCAATATATTTTGAACAATGCAATTTAACTACCCAATGCAGTGAGAGTTCTCCTGTATGCCAAATGGGGATCTTGATTAAAACTGTCTCCTTATAAGTGAAGGAAAGAGACAAGTGTCCTTTGGGAATCAAATCCAAGGACTAATAAGTGAAGGAAAGAGACAAGTCTCCATTGGCAATCAAATCCCAGAACTTATTCACTAAATGAGCTAAGGGATACTTTGGAACTGAATGAAAACATATGAAGTGAGCTAAATGTAAGCATACATGAACAAAAGAAAAAAGAGTATTCAACATTAAAATATAGCAATATGAAAGTATCAGCAAATATTTGACAAGATTTTGGTATGATCCCATGCACCTATACTTGCAAGTCTGATATCATTCACTAACTTTTTTATTTTATAAATATGAATAAATGGAAAATTGATCATTCATTTCCTATATATTATCATGAGCAAGAAGCTCTATCATGATATACTCACACTGAACTAATACTCAACTTAACTTACCCTGTAGAAAGTCAAACTTGCTGGGTCATTCCTCAGGCTTTGTTTAATTGAGATCTGACCACTGGAAGCACTTACAGAGAAGTAGTCTGGGCCAGAGCTAAATCCTATCAGAGAGTACTGGATGGCAGACTGTAAAGTACAACAAATATTCCACTTCTATCAAATATGAGCAGAATTTACTATAATTAATGATTTATTTAGTTAGCTTTCTTGCTTGGTGACACTTCCATGTTTTTGATCAGCATTTTCACTGCCCTGCAGTATATTTTAGAATATGTTTCAATACACATTCAACAAATACATAATGTAAATGTAACACAAGTACAATGGTAAATTAAAATGAACAGGTTTTAACTTTAACATTCTACATTCATTATGGCATAAATACAACAAAGAAAATTGAAATGTATAATTTCCTATTTTCAAGTATAATTTGCTGTATATATGATTCAAAGTAAGTCTTAAAACACATCAAATCAAATTAAAAACTTCACAAAACTGCATATTCAGACAACTAAACTTAGGAGAACAACTCACCCCTGGTGAAGCAATGGTTTGGAGAATAAAATCTCCAACATTTCTATTTTCTGTAATGTTCACTGTGTAATTTGGAGCACTAAATGAGAGGGTACCATTATCTCTCTGAATGGTAATTGTTACCGTGGTTGATTCCTGCTTTTGGGGAACTCCTTGATCAGTTGCAGACACTCTCAACTGTAACAATAAAAAGACAATACTCCTACACAAAATACTCATGAACCTGTTTGCTGTTAAAGTTACATCAAGATAATATCACCCAATATGTGGCAGTTAGCTATAGAGTAGGAAACCAGAGTTCCTGGAGAAATCTCCAGACTCGGGCATTTATACTCCTGGATCATTCCTGACCAAGATGGAACTCGGACTTGACAGATATGAGTAGTTGTTTTGAGATATTGATGCGACAGGTTATATTTATGACAGTGGTATGTAACTTGAAAAGAACCCCCAAAACCATCATTATAAGTGTCATCTTTCTAAAATATCTCACATTTAACATAACATAACATAACATGTCAGTGGTAATTAGTGTCACACTGAACATATGTATCTCAATGGTGATTAGTGCCACATTTAACATAACCTGTGTAACTTGATGGAAATCAGCATCATATTACACACAAAACTTTTTTCACAGACTTACCAGGAAGCTATTTTGCTGAATGTTCTTGACAGACTTCAGAAGAGTGATAACTCCAGAGCCAGGATTAACGTAGAAGTAATCTGGAGCATTCAGGTCTCCAACTGCTGCATATCTCACGATATTGTTGGGTACCTACAGGGATAAAGCATTTGGAATTTAAAATGCCCTTATTTTTCTTACTGGCTGTAACAAACCATTTATAAGCTGGCTGGAATTTAAAAGTTGCTTTCAACAATACTTAGTTACTATGCTTCACTTAAACTGGTTACCAACATCTTGGACATAATCGTACACTCTGGGATGACAGATCCTGGATCAGCCGTACCATCTATATATTTTTATTGGCAATTATAAGAATTACTCACTTCTAATGTGGCACAATGTAGTACTATCTATACATGGTCTCTAAATCTTTGTTATTTACTAAATTGTCTTACAATGGGTAAAAGAACTAGATGCCCCCAAATTTTTAATTCCAGGGGCGTAAAAAGTGATTATTATAAGTGTTTAGGTTTTGGACCTTAACAAATCAGATGTCCACCTGATATGATCAAGAACCACTGAGGTCCATTATGTGGCAAAATGAACTTGTTGATCATTTCACTAAACTGAGTATCAAATCCATATTGTAAAATTTATAATCAATGACTATGCTTTATGTCATATCTATCATTCTAGACACAAGTATCTTACTGGTGCATCTGTAAGTTTTTTTTTTCTACTTTAGAAATGAATGGCTTAAAATACTCACGAAGACATCAGCATCTGTTGCATTGACTTGAGTAACAACAGATCCAGGGGTCATGATCTCAGGAATAACAAGGAACAAAGCATTGTGGGTAAATCGTGGGGTTTCGAAATTTCTTTGCACAGTAATTTGGACTGAAGCAGTATCTGAGAGAGGGGGTGTACCACCATCTGTAACCCTCACTCGGGCCTAGAAAAATAAAGTCAAATACCACAAGTCTTTTCAGGATACATTCAAAATATTCATCAGCACAAACATAAGCACGAATGTACAAATGAAATTAACTTTCAATTAAATATGGTAGGCAATTCATACTACAAACGGAATTACATAATATTTTTGTGATGTTTGCAAGCATAGTAGCATGTGGTAAAATATCAATTTTCTGCTTACCACGAAGTCATTAATTGTATTAAGAGTTAAGTTGGTTGATGCCTTGGTCTTTACTCTTCCATCGGCATCTACTTCAAACAGTTCAGGAGCTCTATCATCTCCAATGAGTGAGAATGTAAGGTCTCTGAACGGACTCTAAAAAATAAAAGAAATCTCCATGGATATTATCTGGCAAAGACTTATTAGATTTACTGTTTTGTGCAGTAGAATGTTGTTACACTTATATTACACTTAGTAGAGTTTCTAGAAGCCCTTATTCAAGCTGAAAATCTCAATACTGAGATGCAAGGGATTGTTGATGATGTGGGTTATTCCGGGATATGTACAAGCTAAAAAGTCTGACAACTCTTTAAAAAATCTAACTCTTCTGCTGACATCTGCTGGCAGCTTACTGTCTGACAGAACTCTGTAAAGGTTAAGTGAATATTATTCCTCATCTCTACATTAAAACAATTTTCTGGAAATAATCATCTATAGAACAGTTCTGCATATTGAAGAACTGTGTGAAGATTTTACATTATATAAGATGCTGTTGCTAGATATCATTGATATTATATTTACTAGACTTACGTCAATGTCATTATCTTGAGCTGTTGTAGAGTACACTATGGTTCCACCTACAGTAAACTGGGAAATCGTTGCAGCATAACTTCCCTTGTTCAGGAATGATGGTGCTGTGTTACGTACTACAGTTATGGTTACTGTCTGTGGATTGACAGCTCTCCTGGGTACTGTAGCAAGATCTTCTGCATTTACTTGGAACTAGAAATAAAAACTATCCTTTAAATTCCATCAATAACACATAGATGAATCTAAATATTTTTGACTTAATGATATCATAATTAAAATTAAAACATTTTACTACCAAAATTTCCATTTGTACAGTATCTATTAATATGATAACAAAATTTGCATTTGTATCATATTAATACATGGATAACAGCAAAATTTGTATTTATGCAGTACTACAGTATTCATACAAATCGCAACAGAGAAAATTTGTATGGCAACAGTTTTCATACAAATTCTGCAGTTTTAATACATACTGTGACAGCAAAATTGGTGTTTGCATTAGGATAATCTATCATAGATCTGAGGAGCTTGACTTCACCAGATTCTTCATCAACCATGAAGAAGTTGTTGACATTTACATCTGTACTCTCTATGAAAAACCTGATTTTGTTGTTTGGATCCTATAAGAAGATACAGAGTATTATACATTTAAACAGGGTTCACTAAAAAATTTAGTTTATTTTAAGTTGAAAATATCAATTTCATTCATCAATAAGCTTGGAAATCCTACTTATTATTTTCACCATTTCCACTTTTTTATCTTTATCTTTATTTAGTAAATAAAATACCAGTTTTTCTAGAAAAATAAATACAATAATTATTGTAAATATCAC
The DNA here is from genome assembly GCA_035048485.1 of Pteria penguin. Classification (NCBI taxonomy): domain Eukaryota; kingdom Metazoa; phylum Mollusca; class Bivalvia; order Pterioida; family Pteriidae; genus Pteria; species Pteria penguin. The sequence continues at coordinate 90,338,792 of CM068580.1, forward strand.
TTACAAATCTGTCAGCGTCTGTAGCCTGTACAGTGACCAAAGCTGTGGCTATTGGTTGTGTTTCCAGAATACGCTTGTTATATACACCTGCAACCATTGAAGGAGCAAAGAGGTTGCGATTGACAGTCACCGTCAATACTTCTATGTCATTGTATCGTTGTGGTCCATTATCCGTCACACGGACTCTCAACTACAAAAAAAACCCCCAGATGTATCAATCTTAATCTTGTAATTATTCTATTTAATACAAATATTGTAACTTGTAGTCCAAAATAAAATATACATCATACACAAATTCAGCTTTACTTATACTACAAACTGAAGAAACAATAGATAATCAGTTTCATCATAGAACCTATTTTTATATCACTGGAGTTAAGATATTCAGGGGTATAGTGAATTTGGTTTGTCTGCTTGTAAAATATTCAACATTGACCTAGTTTTTAATATGCAATTAACATGATTGCTGTAATGATTATTTTATTGATATAATACTAATGTTGTAACATTTAGTAATATAAATGACAGTGTACATAATTATAATGAATGGATGCGAGATATGGTTATTTTGTACCAGTTATATCGTGGTTATAAGAATAAGAGTATGAATTGGTCTGAAATAGTCATTTGTGTTTATTCTGTTCATTTATGATTGTGGTAACTTGTATCAAAATAGAACAGACTATTTAAAACAATTAACTCACATAGAAAACTCCTGTGGGCTCAGTGTTCACAGATCTGATAAGGCTAACACTACCAGTTGAAGAAATCTGGAAATAGGTGGTGGCAGCATCATCGCCAATCAAGTCAAAAGAGAATGTATTGTAAGGATTCTGAAATGCAATGGTATTCAAATTAATCCAATAAGTTTATATGGCTCAAATACAAAGTGTAAATGACAAAAATTTATTTTGGTGTCACACACAAAGAATATTGAAAAACTTTATTAAGGTACAGAAGATAAACCTGGGAAATTCTTTAAAAGGTACACTACAGTTTTGATCATTACTTAATGTAACATGAATCACATTTTAAGTATGAAACATTAAATCTAACAACAAATACAGAAAAAAACCCCCATATTACAGAAATTAAATGAACAGTTAATACTTTCGAAAGTGAAGAACTTTGATATCTTACAATAGTGTCATTGTCTCGTGCTGTGACACGGAAAATTTCTGTATTGAGAGCTTGGTTCTCATCAATATTGTCTGTAGCTGGTAGATTGGTTATTTCAGGTGGGAATCTATTGCGGTTGACATTAACTGTAAGTGTGGCTTCAGGACTGCTTCGTGAAGGATTTCCACCATCTACTGCCACGAAACGTACCTGAAAACAGTTCCATTAACAGGAATTTTAAATGGCAATCTAACCTGGTCTGTTAAAGTTTTACTACTAAAATGCTGGTGCTTTTCAAAATAATTAAAGATATGGAAAATAGGTATATTAACTAAAGTTGTTTCCTTTTTTCATAAAAGTCTTTTATAATCACCAAATAATCAATTTTCTGTAAATATTTCCTCAGTGTCATACATTATAGATCCATTGAGGATCTCATCTTGTAACTACTCACAGTGTCATTTCACTGCAGAGATTTTCAAATTTGAAAGAGAATTAATTGAAAACTTTTTTTAATTACTATTTTCTTTTTAACCTAAACTTGAAGCAGACCAAACATTCAAACATTTGTATCCACAAAATGATTGAATTCTTAAGATGAAGGTTGCTACAAGATCTTACGGTATAGGGGTCTCCTGTTCTTCCCACGAGACTGCTTCGTAGGAATACTTGTCCCACAGCTGCTGACCCAGATCCAACAGTTTCCACAGAAAACATGTTACTGTTTGGTGAACCAGCAACAATCTGGTAACGCACGTCCCGATATGGTGACTGAAAGCAAACAATGATTATGTTAAGTACCAAAGATTATATTGTTTCTATCTATATTATTTCCCATCCAGCTGGTGCATGGCTTTATTTACTTTTTACCAATGTAACAGACATACCCAAAGCAATTAGGCAAACTTTTGTGTATAAAGGACAGATTGTGGGGGAGGGTGGGGGTGGGGGGAGGAAAAGATGATAAAACACATTGGAAATATTCAAACTGACTCAATCAACCCCTTGGTTGTCAGATCCAGTGTGATATCACAGGAGCATTCACATATCAAGGCTTACAACACACGTATATCTGTATAGGAATTATAACCAATGCCATCATATTAATATTGTTTCGTTGGCTAAGTTTTTCTATAATGACACAACAGCAAAAACTCAAAAAGGATAATTGATATTGTTGATAGAGACATAAAGTAGACTGTTTTTGTTTAGTGAATTTATTGTATGACTATTAAACATTAACATTACTATAAACCAACTAAATCTAACATTACATAAAACAAGTGAGAGATCAGCAGTAACTCTATGATCTCTGATTTATTATACACAATACTATACCTTACCTTGTCATCATTGTCTGTAGCTCGAACTGTTATGAAGCTCTGTGTCACAGATTGGGTTTCCATTATAGTGACCACATAATTATTGGGGGTAGAGGTTCCTTGCCACACAGGTGCATTCAGATTTCTGTTCACTGTTACTACTACTACGGTTGACCGTGCACAAGGAGGAGTGCCACCATCTACAGCCTGGACTCGCAGCTGAAGTGAGACACACACAGTGAGATCATACATGTACAGTCTACCGAAATTTGTAGGTGTAAAATCCATACCAATATCATCTAACATAACTCACTGAAAAGTCAAATCACTTATTAATTATAGAAATGCAGCTTATCAAATATTATTGGTCTCTGCCACTTTTGAACCAAACTTGTATAAAACTTTTTGTGTAATGTTAAACATTCCTGAGAAATGTTACCTGATATGTTGTCCCCGTGTCACCTTGGAGTCCTACTCGATTACTTATTTCTCCATTTCCTGGATTGATGGTGAAGAAAGATGGCGCTGTATCATCTCCAATTAGGGAGTAGGTGATCTGACTGAATACAGTAGACTGCAAAGATATGTGTGTACAGTGTCACTGACTGTCAATACCACAAGGTCACAGATATATGTGTACAGTGTCACTGACTGTCAATACCACAAGGTCACAGATATATATATGTACAGTGTCAGCGACTGTCAATACCACAAGGTCACAGATATATGTATGTACAGTGTCAGCGACTGTCAATACCACAAGGTCACAGATATATGTGTACAGTGTCAGCGACTGTCAATACCACAAGGTCACAGATATATATATGTACAGTGTCAGCGACTGTCAATACCACAAAGTCACAGATATATGTGTACAGTGTCACCGACTGTCAATAACACAAGGTCACAGATATATGTGAATACTGTCATCGACGGTCAATAGTATAAGGTCAAAGATATATGTGTACACTGTCATCGACTGTCATTACCACAAATTCAATCATATTTTAACAAGTTTAATTTGATGCAATCACAAACTTTCTCTGAGGTAAACCTTAATACCATAAAATTAGATACTAAATAATTCTACTTTTAAACATGAAACCTAATTCATCTCCTAGGAAATACACACTGTTCAGAATGCTTATTAATATATTAGTAAGATGTATCACAGAGTACATGGATAAATATTTAATGTACATTTGTATTCAGAAATATTTGATAAAAAAAAATTTACCAATGAATGAAACCGTTTTTTTTTAATGTGAAATTCTAGGTTTTGATACAAACACCATACATCAAAGGCATTAGGTATTCATGCTATATATTTCATACACTACTTGAAATATCATCATAATAAAACTATGTATACTGTTTGTGATACTTACAGAATTGTCACTATCTGTGGCATCAATATCATAAAAGACAGCCGACTGTCCTGACTGGTCAATTGATGTGCTTCCAGTATGGGGAGCAAATGTTGGACAGTTAATGTTACGAATTACAGTAATTCGCACATTGGCCTGAATATTGCTTGACCTCTGAGGAGTACCGAGATCTCTTGCTAAAACGCTCAGCTGCAAAAATATTGATGATTTTTATATAATAACCGTCACGATAAACACATTTTTTGATGTTTCATTATTTTCAGGAATCTCAACTACAAGCCTGCCAAAGTGATACATGGTATAGAACAAATATCTTTATCAGTTTTCCTTTCATACGACACATACTATAATGCAATGTCACCACACGAGAATTGTACAGTCTAACCTTTAGTCCAGCCTCCTGATAGTTATAAATATTACAGAATTATTCTTTCTATTCACTTCCGCTGTACATCCAAGCCATCAGATATACGTTTAACATAACCAGAGATTTGAACCTATCACCTGATCAGGAACTACACTGACTACTCACTCCGTCACATTCATTTTCTTCAGTATGACAGTCTTACCGTATACTGTAGTGTCCTAGCCGTATCATCAGTCAATGGTATTCTGACAAAGATTTGTCCTTGGTTGTCAATGTAGAAATAATTCTGTCCAAGAGGGTTTCCTGTTATTTGGTAGGTAACATCTCTGTAAGGGGACTGAAAAAAAATTTTCATTATATTGTCATAGGTTTTATTCTACATCAACAATATTTCTGCTACAACATAATAACACCTGCCTTATGCATTACACAGAAATTATAACTTTTGAATCATTCATGTGATCAATACATTTCATAAATGACTTATCTATTTTGAATCCAGATGTGTCATTTTCCACTGACCTTGGTGTCGTTATCTGTAGCCGTCACACGAACCACACTAGTAGCTAATGATTGGGTCTCCATTATAGTTACTTCATAATTCTGCGGATTGAATACTGGATCAAAGAGATTTCTCACTACGTTAACTAAAAGCGTGTCTGTATCTGATTTAGGTGGAGTACCGCCGTCCGTTGCCACTAGTCGCAGCTGTAATAAGGATGAAAAAGTGTCAATACTATCTATTGAAACAAAACTCAATTTCATTTGTAAAAGTAACTTTTGCTAGTCAGAACAAACAAGGGTATGGTCCTATGACTTGGTTCTGTATTTCATATTGTGACAAATTAAACAATTAATGCTAAAATAGTGTAAAAATGTCTGGCATAAGCAAATGAAAAATTTGTCACAAAAGTTTAAACCTAAACGGCAATGATATTAAATATGTATGCTTTACTACTGACTTCATTTTAAATGAAGAAATAATCAGAACTCTAACAATGCTTCAAGCTTTGATCCTCTTATTGCATGCTTGTAGCTCACTAGGCTATACCCAGTATAATAATAACATAAAAGTACTCACCCTATAAGAGGAGACAGTATCTGAAGACACACTCTGTCTTAAAGACACCACGCCAGTACTGGGGTCCACTTGGAAATACTGAGATGCAGTGTCGTCACCAATAAGTGAGTATGTCACCACATTAAAAGGATTCTGTAAACATCAAAGAAAGAGATCTTTCAATAAAAACAATGTGAATAAATTATTTCATGTTCGTTTACAATTCAAATTAACACAATTACAAAATACAAAAGCATTCAATTAAATTATTCTCTGACTTGCATAAAATTAATAAATATTTGTTTCTTGTTTGATGACAAATTATTCTAATTATGAACCGTCTTTACTAGTGACAGATTATTTACTCACCACCACATCTTGATCCGTAGCATTATTCTAATTATGAACCGTCTTTACTAGTGACAGATTATTTACTCACCACCACATCTTGATCCGTAGCATTATTCTAATTATGAACCGTCTTTACTAGTGACAGATTATTTACTCACCACCACATCTTGATCCGTAGCATTATTCTAATTATGAACCGTCTTTACTAGTGACAGATTATTTACTCACCACCACATCTTGATCCGTAGCATTATTCTAATTATGAACCGTCTTTACTAGTGACAGATTATTTACTCACCACCACATCTTGATCCGTAGCATTATTCTAATTATGAACCGTCTTTACTAGTGACAGATTATTTACTCACCACCACATCTTGATCCGTAGCATTATTCTAATTATGAACCGTCTTTACTAGTGACAGATTATTTACTCACCACCACATCTTGATCCGTAGCATTATTCTAATTATGAACCGTCTTTACTAGTGACAGATTATTTACTCACCACCACATCTTGATCCGTAGCATTATTCTAATTATGAACCGTCTTTACTAGTGACAGATTATTTACTCACCACCACATCTTGATCCGTAGCATTCGCGGTGTAGATTGTCCTACCAACTACTTGATTCTCTTGAATACTAATAGTTGTAGGAAGATTCTGGAAAACTGGTGGGTTCAAATTTCGATCCACATCGATTGTGACAAGGGCTGTGCTATTTCTCTGAGGAGACCCCTGGTCCATTGCCATCACAGTCATCTGAATTTCACAGGTTTATTTAATTAAATGATTCATTTCAGTTATGTTAGTGCTTGCATTTTGTTAATCTAAGTGGTTTTTATTCTGTTACTGTTGGTGTTTTATACACCATTTCCTTTAAGACATCATCTTATTCCACAACTTTCTTAGAATTGTGTATTTTATCATCATTGCTGATGCTAGTTGTATTGAAAAACACTTTTATTGAACTAAAACAATGCTTTTCCCATTGATATTTCTCCAATACTAAATAAATAATATCTTAAATGTAAATGTACAATATTTTGTTTGGACTCAAGGTCCTCATGCAGACATCAAAAGTTGTGTATTTGTGTTTTATAAAAAAAATCTCAGTACATCATGAAAAAAGAAAAATGTGCAATGGTCTAGAAATTACCCTGTATCTGACTGCAGTACATGGATTATATAAAAGTGATCGTTTCAATGCAATCTGAGCTGTATCTTCATTAATCAAGAAGCATTCCATATCATCTGCTCCTGCGATTATGGAGTACTTGATCACATTATTTGGTGCCTGAAACAAATGATTTTAAAGATGTAGAAAGGAAATAAATACACCATGTAGCTTGTAATAAAAATATACATACACTTTGATCTATAAAGAAATATTCACATCTTAACATTTGTCATCAAATTCAATTTTCAAGAGCACTTGAAAAATGGAAAGTGTAAGGTGCAAGAAAAACATCAGAAACACCTTTAATATTTGTTTTTTAAATGTGACTCAATTATACCTATAAGTAGGTTTTCTTTTTGTATTCAATTTTCAGAATATTGTTTTGTACAGTGAAATAGATTTCACACCATACAATATAATAATCAGTCTATCAAAACTGAGATTAAGCACTATCATCAATTTTCTGTTTTGCATTTTCTTGTTGCTTATTTGAAGCTACAATCTAATGCTCCCTTACCAGGGGGTCAGAGTCAGTAGCGTTTGCTCTCAGAATTTCAGATCCCAGCGATCTTGTCTCCAATATCCTTTCAAAGAAATTGGTCAGTCTAAAGACTGGACTTTGGAAGTTGCTGACGACTGTCACTGTGATGATACTTGTATTGGTACGTGAAGGTGTTCCCAAATCGTATGCTTCAACTCTTATCTGATATAGAAATTTCTTGGCATTATTAATGAAAGTAAGGAAAATGAATCTTACAAATCTATTGATGATCTATCTTGGTATCTTTTGTGAAAGAGATAATGTATAATTCACACACACACAAAAAAAGATCCTTTGCAAATGTTATTACAATGAAAAACTTTGTTCTTTGCTGTATCTGGTCAAAAGATACTAAACTGTTCAGTTATAAGATTATACAAAAAGAAACCAGAGAATATTGCAATGTCTCCTGCCAAAGCAATCAAACATAATGCCAGAATGAAATGATGTGCTAATTGAAATTCTTTAACAACTTACGTTAAACCTATTAGCATTGACTCCACTCAAAACTCTACTTATTTGTACCAATCCAGAAACCGGATTGATTTTGAAATATGAAGGAGCTACATCATCACCGATGATCCTGTAGCGTACAGTTGCAAAATCGCTTCCCTGAATAAAAAAATTATGAAAATTTATGCATGACCTCACTTCCTGCATATTTAATAATTCTATTTAGATTTCTCATTTTGGTTTACTACAAATATATACTATTTAATATGTTATTTAACAATTCAATTATAATAGCAAATGTCACCTTAAATGTTTTCATAATTACTGCAGAACTTTAATTTCAAATGAAAAATTATGCACGATCACTATTCAAATATAAATTTAAATTTTTTGCATTTGAATTGTATATCATAAATCATAGCTAAACAAACAACACTATAACAGGCCAAAATTAGTGTAAAGACTTCATACCCATAACTGAATCTCTACATTACGAAACAAAAGTTTACAACCATGAAGATAAGGAATTTTTCAATAATAGAATACATCTTTTAGATTTACCGGTCTTGCAATTTTGTCGTCGTCATCTGCATCCACATCAACAATAGTGGTGTCAATTCCAACAGTCTGATCCAAATTTCTAATGTAAGGTTCATTTGTAAAATAAGGTGTGAACTGATTCCTGAGGATGTTGATTGTCAGGTTAGCAATAACTGAGGAGGATCTTGGGGGATTACCTCCATCTTGTAGAGACACTCTTCCCTGTTAAATGATAGAATAAACGTGAAAATATCATGGAAAACAAAATTTGATAGTGAAAATAAAATGCATTTAGAGAAATCAGAGTATCTAAAAGTTTAATTTGAAATAACCAAACAAAAGAAAAATAAAATAAATAAATTAAATTAAAAAAAAGTGTCAAATGTTACAGATTTCATATATATACAGTCAATATTGTATAAGCGACCAGTCCACGGAAAAATCTTAAATGGTCGCTTAAGACAGATGGTCGCTAATTAGAAATTGGCAAAAAGGATCGTAAAATACAAAATACAAGTTCATGTACATGCAGAAGAACCTTTATTGAATTAATATATACAAGCGAATACGAAATTGTTCGACTAACGTGCGTAAATTATAACTGTCATTTTCTCAACTTCAAACTACAGAGCTATATAATGTATTGAATGATAAATGCTATGGAAATTTTTCAGTTTTAAACCTTAAAGAACGATCTTATATCAGATTGCTTTGTCGCTTTAATAGTCTTCCATAATTTTTGCTTTACGTTTGATAATTTGTCCAACTTGAGTTTTTCCTACGCCATATTCTAATGCCACAGCCCGTGCACTTTTTCCTTGTTCTATAAGTTTTAATACACTTACACGTTCCTCTAAAGTCAAAAACTTCCGCTTTGAAGCCATTTTAAGTTTTGAATATTAACTGACGACTATAATGTTTGGTTTGAACTCATATCAGTAACTTTCTTTCAAGTGCTTGTGTTTTGAAAACAATTGCAGCAATTATACGCCGGGGCATGTTTCGCGGTACGAACGCAAGTTGTTTTAAATGACCGTCACGAAGACCTTAATTGGTTGCTTAATATAGATTAATTGACTCCGTAAGTGGCGTGTAAGGTGTTGGCTGGTCATGTTAGACAGATGTCCGCTTAATACAGATGATTTTTATAGCAAAACCCGTTGGGGGGATATCAGACTGGTTGTATACAGCAGAGGGACACTTAGTACAAGTGGTCACTATAACAGTATTGACTGTATATACATACATATATATATATATAAATATACATGTATATATATATACATGTATAACAATATGAAACAATTGTACAGTTTTAACACATGCAATGATAGTTTAAAAGGTGAAATCTGATAGCCAACAGATATAATTTTGAAAAACTAAAGAAAAACTGCTAAGATGTTAAAAAGATCTGACAAAGGAGGCTAAAACTTAAATACAGCTGTTTTCTTACTTCTTTAACAAAATCAAACATATTATGAAATGTCGAAGACAATCAAAATGATGAATGAACAGACATACAATGGGCAATGTAATCCCTCAATGTACTTTGTGATTGATATCTGCAGGAGAATCTACTTAATCAAGTTAGTGGTATCTCACATTCGAAAATTTCACATTTGAAAATTTCTGTAAATACAGACACATTTCCTATATAGGCAACAAATACGATTATTAAGTTTATAAAGACGATTACTCACAAAGAAGGTGTTTTTATTGTTGTTTAGAAGGGAGCGTCTCACGGCTACCTCTCTACCACTGATAGAGAAATACTGCTGTGTGTCACTGTCTCCAATGAGTGTGAATTGGAGTGTATTATATGGGCTCTGAAAACACAAAAAGTTACAATATCAGAAAATACAAAAAGTCACAATCTCAGACAATACAAAAAGTCACAATGTCAGAAAATACAAAAAGTCACAATGTCAGAAAATACAAAAAGTCATAATGTCAGACAATACAAAAAGTCACAATGTCGGAAAATACAAAAAGGTCACAATGTCAGACAATACAAAAAGTCACAATGTCAGAAAATACAAAAAGTCACAATGTCAGACAATACAAAAAGTCACAATGTCAGACAATTCAAAAAGTCACAATGTCAGAAAATACAAAACATCACAACATCAGAAAATTTGGAATATATAAAGTCTTAAATATAAAAATCAGTAAACAGTCAGTATGTAGTAGAGTTTATTTTCATTGTCTTGTTGGTATCAAGTGTATAGAATCTAAATTCACTTGTAGATCCTGTTCATAAAAAAACTTGCTCCCATCTCTAGACTCTGTGCAGAGAACTTACACTCATCCCTACATCCTATGCATATAATTTACACTCATCTCTAGATCCTGTGCAGAGAAGTTACACTCATCTCTACATCCTATGCATATAATTTACACTCATCTCTACATCCTATGCATATAATTTACACTCATCTTCAGATCCTGTGCATAGAACTTACACTCATCTCTACATCCTATGCATATAACTTACACTCATCTCTACATTCTGTGCATATAACTTACACTCATCTCTACATTCTGTGCATATAACTTACACTCATCTCTACATTCTGTGCATATAACTTACACTCAGATCTTGATCTCTAGCATTGAGATTAAGGAATCCAACTCCAAGCTCCTGAGTCTCAAATATAGTGACAACATAGTTGCTGGTTATCCATTCTGGTGAAAACAAGTTTCGCTGGATAGTAATAGCAACAGTTGCCGTGTCCACAAGTACAGGAGTACCACCATCCTCAGCCAATACACGTACCTGAAAGTCATAATTATAAAATAGATATAATTAACTTAACAGAAGAAAATGTTTATTTTTACAGGATTAAATTTTTGATACAGAAATAAATTTCTGAATGGAACACTTGATACAAAGCTTTATCTATCATATTGGTAGTATATGAATGCTGAAATTCTGATCAAAATATTTTGTAAGTGGGAAATCAGTTAATCAATGGTTACACACAAACCGATTTAAAAGAGACAGGGAGTATAAGAAATAGTATTCCTACAATGGCAATAATCATTATACATTACTCTGAAAGGTCTAAAAATCAGACGGATTTTGATCATTTATTACATAAAAATACCTTTCAATGTAAACTGTCATCAAGAGAATAAAATTCTTCATATTTAAACAAATGTTAATGGACACACACACAAAAAAAGCTTTTTAAAGGTTATATCAAATGGTAAAAGATTCAATGATGAAAAATTCTTACAGTATATTTTTCAGCTGAGTTCAGTTGTAGAGACTGTTGCAATGTTATACGACCCGATACAGGATTAACGTTGAACAGAGACATGGCAGTGTCATCGCCAATCAGTCTGTAACGCACAGTGTTGTAAGGTGCCTAAAACAATACAAGTCTACATTTAGATAGTGTAAGTCTCTGATTTGATGACATAATATTAAGTCATCAAATAAAGTTTTTAACATTCTATAAGTACACATGTCTATGAATATGAAAGACACCTCATACACAAGCATTGCATTAAACTTTATAATGTAATCAATCTCTCTGCATGCTAAAAAGAAATTTTCTTAAAAGATATTCAACTTATAGATCAAGTTTAAACAGTAACAATGTGTCTGTAAAGTCATTTATAAATAACTTAGAATCATCTTTAATTTTAAGACAATTGATTTTCTTTGTTGTTTCATGTCACACGAAAGATTTTTCACTAAAATGGTGACAACATCTGCTTGATACATTGCAGAAACATTTAGTCTTTTAGACCTATGCAACAGACCCACCAAGAGCAGTGAGGGATCTTTTGCGTGCTACGTCTACCGAGACACAGGATCCATCTGCACCACTGAGGGATCTTTTAATGCCACCACTACCGTGACATGGGGCCTACCTGAAGCAGTATTTACGGAACAGAATTTACATATTAATGTCCTTTTCTTTACTATGGGAAAGTTTTGTTAACATGGAAAAAAATTCTAATATACAACTTACAAATAAATCTGCATCTAATGCTGATACATCGTACACACTGCTTCCAATGGCAATACTAAAGTCCAGATCCTTGGCATAAGGTTCATTTTGGAAGACTGGTGGAAACAAGTTACGAATAATATTAATCCGGACCGTAGCTCTAACACTGGACGTTCTCTGAGGATTCCCTCTGTCAGTTGCCAATACAGAAAACTAAAATAAAAGTAATTTTACTTTACATCCATTTCTCATACTGTATTGTTAATACAGAATGGTCTGAATATGTGGTATGCACTTATTGAGATTATTACCATGAATAAAGATTATAGAAACATTCAATTCAATGGCCTTTTCATTTTCACTATGTGCAGCTATATATCATATATAATTACCATCATTGTCAGTACTCATGCTGTTAATTTGTTTTTGGCATATAAAAATTTCAAAAACATGTTTAGATAAAAATTCAGATACATTTTAGCATTGTTCTATTCTAACAATATCATGGTACAATAAAAGATACAATTAACATTATTTATTTACTTTTTATTTTCAGAGATTTTTTAAGGTGACACTGAATAAAAAGTGTGCCGGGTCATAAACAAGTGTATTTCAGTACTGGTAGTTATCATTTTACTTACTGTAAAGAAAGGTGTGTCAGAGAGGTCTGAGGTCAGAGGCAGCTTGATTCGAATGATACCTTCATTATTTAGACTACTGATGTCAAAAAAGTTTGAACCAGCACCATTAGAATTTGGAGTTGTATCAGTCATAGTAAAATCAATTTGGTTGTTTGGAGCCTGTAAAACAATAGGAAATACATGTAGATAAGGAGGTTGGAATGTCTACAACAGTTTAACAAAACAAATAGGAATAAATTAAGACTTATAGACAAAAAATAGTTTTATACAAGATCAAGAAAAAACAAATATAGCAATTACTTAATTATACAGACTTCTCAACAAAAATAGTTATGGGACATTTACATATGCTTGCTTATATTACTAAATCTGAATACTCTGAGACAGATCTAGACATGATATTGTTGCTACTTATCTAAGACATTTCTCTTGTTACCCCTGATATGAATGAAAATGAATCCTAACTTTTCTGGACATTTTCTTTATCTTTGATAGACAACAATGAAGCCTAGCTTTTCTGGGTATTTTCTTTATCTTTGATACACAAGAATGAATCCCAGCTTTCCTGGATATTTTCTTTGCAAGGTATATTAGGAAATGCTTACACTGAATTTTTGAGTAAACAATGCATACACAAAACAATTTAATCAAAATTTGTCTCCAGTTCTTTGATGGTTAGTAAATAAGAATACATTTGTACAATGACTTACAATTCTGTCATCATCCTGGGCTGAAACCCTGATAACTTCTGTATTGACGGGAAGTGTTTCATTAATAGTCACATTATAACTTAATTGTCTAAATTGAGGATCCCTCAGGTTACGGTCAATGAATATAGTCGCCACAACAGTAGCAGTTTTTGGAGGGGAACCACCATCAGAGGCTAAAATTCTTCCCTGAAACAAAAATCATAAGAAACAAGAGATCAGTATTTTTCTTCCTATTAAGTGAAATGACAATACTTTTGTTAGCGATAGAATTTTCTCTTTCATTTGCACATTCCATTTATGAAATTTACAATTTATGACATTTTGTATAATATAACAATCTGCCAAACAGAAAAGCTCAAATCAGTGATCATTTAGACTATCTGTAGAAAAACCAGATGTATTGATATACCAATGAATGCCCTGCCAACAGCAAAAAAGAAATATGACATTTTGAACAGCACATTTTTCAAAGGCAATTAGTCCTGTAAAAATTTTGAACAGTATTCCCCCTACAATATACACATCTACATATTGTGATCTATGATTGTACCAAGTTTCATTGAAATCCTTATAAGGATTAAGGAGGAGTTGCGAAGACAAAGGGAACTTACCATATATGCATAGACCAAGCCCAATGAGCATAACTCCATCAAATCTTATTCGAATGTCACCAGATTAAAGGCGACATAGATGTTTATATGATGTATCTGTATACCAAATTTTAAGTCAATATGTGCATTTATTGCAGATAGAGCATGGAAACTTAATTATTGGAAATTTTCTGAGTCCAAGGGGCATAGCTCTGTTAAAAAATATTTTACCATCATTGGAAATTTTTTAAGCCCAAGGGGCATAACTCCGTCAAAAAACATTCGACTTACAGCAAATCAAAACTTGATTTAGATTATCTTGTGATGTATCAGTATACAAAATTTCAATTTGATATATGCACCTGTTGCAGAGATAGATGGAAACGAAATGATGACAGACTAACAGAAAAGGGTAACAATATACGCCCTGACCATTTTCAAAGGCAGGGCATAAAAAATTAAGCAAATTCTAGATTTTATTCTAGTAAATGAGAAAAATTACCCAAATTGAGAACTTTTAAAACATATGTAATATGAAGATTACCTGATAAGATGCAACATTATCATTGGTCAGTGCTTGTCGGACTGTAATATTAGCAGTAACCGGGTCCAAGAGGAAGAAATTGGGCATGCTCCCATCTCCAATCAAAGAATAGGAAAGTACTCCATAAGGTGAAGACTGAAAAGTCAATCAAAAGCATCAGTACATTGAGTGGAATCATAAAATGAAAAAATACTCAAGTAGTTGTCACAAGTCAATGTTACATTTAAGAAAAAACAGAATGGTTAATTTTCCATTTTCGAAAGATTTGGATAAGATTTCTGTTTCTTAGCCTAAGTTATTTAAGAGTTAACAATTCCACAAATCTTTCCCTCTTTCCACAAAATACAAGGAGGCATAAAATCTGCAACTACAAGTAAATATAAAGCAAATCCAAAAAAATATATATAATATACATGTATATAATAATATATCTCAATCTGGGGGTATAAAAACATTACAACAATGTTTGCTCTTCAAGAAAGTTATAACAGACATGATTATTATAATTCAGTTAACTTTTCCTAAATTCAGTTAATGAGTTTAAGCATTTCCATATTATTTTCAATTCTCTTACATTTCCGTCGCTATCAAATGCAGTGGTAACGAGGACTTGAGATCCAACTGTCCTAGTTTCTGGTATTCTAACACTGTAAGCACCCTGGAAGGCTGGACTGAATCGGTTTCTTATAATGTTAATTGTCACTGATGCTGTGATAGCTGATTGCTGAGATGGTACCCCATTGTCCCTCAGTCTTACTTGTAACTTAAAAAATTATTTATGTCTTTTATGTATATATTACACAATCACATTCCAACTCCCATTCATGAGATGGATTAAACAACAAATTCATAGATTCTATATGTGTAATTTACCACACTGAATATTTTAATTGATTATTGTTTTTTTAATTTTCCAGTGATGGAGCTCAAGGATGATTACAATTTGTAATCTATCACATTTTTTTTCAAATAGTCAATGCCCATCACTAAACCAACAACATGATTTGTTTGATATTCTATTCTAGCCAGTAGCTATTTAACGAATACAAGAAATTCGGTATCAATTGGCTGTAATTCAATGGGTATTACTAATTCAACCCATGGTCCAGTTGTTTGATACTCAAAATGAATGATATCTTACTCATTCCACATCAGTTGAGTGTTATTCAATGGGAAGTACTAATCCAACCTCAGTTATATAAGGAAAGAATCTATACCGTATTGCCAAAGGCTGGTTTACCCAAATTACCCATAGGCCAAAATTGAATGATTAAACTCCAATGAATATTTAAAACTCAGCATCTATTCACTAATATTCAGCAATTAATAATGAAATATTCAAGCAACTGCTAGAGCAATTCAATACACACTTACTGTAGTGACATTGATATTGGTTTCAGTTAGAGGACGAGAAACAGTCAACAATCCTGTTAATTGATTTAAGAAGAAGAAATTCACACCATCAGTCGGTTGACTGGATACAATTGTGTATTGTATCTGATGCTGAAATGTAAAATACACGAATTTAAGATTAATGTGAAGTGGTTCAAAAGAGTCTGGATTTTTTTTAGCTTTTGAATGTAATATGTAGAAATTTCCATCTAACAAATCTGTAGTAGAATGAACAGATGTACAATTAGATTCAAACCTACATCCCTCTGACTACTAGAGGAACCTGCCTATTGCTCAAATGATCTGGGGTTATGACTTCACGCAATCTGCTGATTATTACAATAATAAATATCAGGACATTTTATACATGCATAAATTTAGTACACCATATATGCATTTCATAAACTTATGTCTTGACAGTGAAGCTCAAAGCTGAAATTGTGGAAACGATGCACTACATAAACAAGAATGTGCTTAAGAAAACCCAAATATTCAAGGAATAAAAATGAAGTTTTCTATTTTTCTTTTATTTATGGAACCATGATAAACATGGTATAATTATATGCTTAAACCAGGTAAACCAGGTAAAGATTTATGGACAATTTTGCAACTAAAATGAATGAGGCTAAATCAATATCAAATAAAAAAAAACTTTGACTATACCATTATATACCAAAAGAGACAACCTTTGAAAACACAATTATATACCCTCTATGACAACAAATTTATATGCAAAAGATGAATGTCAAAATTAACAATTAAGACAGAATCTTTTGCTTTAATTTGACTTCTTAACACAAGATTTGTACAATGAATGCCTGCATCTATATACTTACATTGTCAGCATCAGTGGCTAAAATCTGCTCTAGACTGACACCCAGTGGGTAGCTCTCGTTGATTGTTTTTGAATATGTAAGTGTGGTGAACTGTGGAGCATTAGGGTTCCTATTCACAGTGATTGTGGCATTGGCATAGGCTACATCATTTGGATAGACTGAGTCATATGCTTTCAGGCCAACCTATAGGTTACAGAGAGTTTACATTACTCAAGACATGTTCTTCATTCATTCCTTTATTTAAAAAACTTCAGAAATGCTTAAAGTCTGAATGAAAATGAGAACACCATACATAAATCAAATTATTTTGAAAATAAAAAACAAGTGTACTCCTTCAATTCTATTCAAATATAGAAGGAAATAAGGCATCATAAATTTCGTCTTATAAGGACGATACTCACTGTGTATGTTGAGGCAGTGTCTGCTGCTATACTCTGAATGAGGTAAATGTCACCATTGGCATCCACATCAAAGTATCCTGGTGCCGAAAAATAACCAATCATTTCATACATGAGGGTGCCCTTCAAATACAAAACTATACATTATTAACATATTAAGGGTTTATGTTACATTATTAACATCATGATATAACTGCTTATGTTATGTAACACTGAACACATATATAACAAGTACATATTACATTATGCATTTATAATTTCCTATTTTGCATATTTTTCTTCTAAGAATAGAAATTTTTTAAACATTTGACTACCAAATCCCTGAAGATGTTTCTGTTTTATATGAAACCTTCTGATCAACAAAAACAATTTCTGAATCTAGTTGCTTAATTACTATAGCACTTCAAACAATGACAAAATAAAACAAGAAATAATATTCTCTTAAACTGAATATACCACAGTGTAGATATATTCCCTTCGAAATAACAAAGCACTTCCAGGTATGACATTCCCTCCCAATAAACAAAGCCCTTCCAGGTATGACATTCTTTCCCACTAAACAAAGCACTTCCAGGTATGACATTCCCTCTCAATAAACAAAGCACGTCAAGGTATGACATTCCCTCCCAATAAACAAAGCACTTCCAGGTATGACATTCTCTCCCAATAAACAAAGCCCTTCCAGGTATGACATTCCCTCCCAATAAACAAAGCCCTTCTAGGTATGACATTCTCTCCCAATAAACAAAGCCCTTCCAGGTATGACATTCTCTCCCACTAAACAAAGCCCTTCCAGGTATGACATTCAATCTCAATAAACAATGCACGTCAAGGTATGACATTCCCTCCCAATAAACAAAGCCCTTCCAGGTATGACATTCTCTCCCAATAAACAAAGCCCTTCCAGGTATGACATTCTCTCCCAATAAACAAAGCCCTTCCAGGTATGACATTCCCTCCCAATAAACAAAGCACTTCAAGGTATGACATTCCCTCCCAATAAACAAAGCACTTCCAGGTATGACATTCCCTCCCAATAAACAAAGCCCTTCCAGGTATGACATTCTCTCCCAATAAACAAAGCACTTCCAGGTATGACATTCCCTCCCAATAAACAAAGCCCTTCCAGGTATGACATTCTCTCCCAATAAACAAAGCACTTCCAGGTATGACATTCCCTCCCAATAAACAAAGCACTTCCAGGTATGACATTCCCTCCCAATAAACAAAGCCCTTCCAGGTATGACATTCTCTCCCAATAAACAAAGCACTTCCAGGTATGACATTCTCTCCCAATAAACAAAGCCCTTCCAGGTATGACATTCTCTCCCAATAAACAAAGCACTTCCAGGTATGACATTCTCTCCTAATAAACAAAGCCCTTCCAGGTATGACATTCCCTCCCAATAAACAAAGCCCTTCCAGGTATGACATTCTCTCCCAATAAACAAAGCACTTCCAGGTATGACATTCTCTCCCAATAAACAAAGCCCTTCCAGGTATGACATTCCCTCCCAATAAACAAAGCCCTTCCAGGTATGACATTCCCTCCCAATAAACAAAGCCCTTCCAGGTATGACATTCCTTCCCAATAAATAAAGCCCTTCCAGGTATGACATTCCCTCCCAATAAACAAAGCCCTTCCAGGTATGACATTCCCTCCCAATAAACAAAGCCCTTCCAGGTATGACATTCCCTCCCAATAAATAAAGCCCTTCCAGGTATGACATTCTCTCCAAATAAACAAAGCACTTCCAGGTAGGACATTCCCTCCCAATAAATAAAGCCCTTCCAGGTATGACATTCTCTCCAAATAAACAAAGCCCTTCCAGGTATGACATTCTCTCCAAATAAACAAAGCACTTCCTAGTGTGGCATCTCCACCCAACAAAGACATCTCTTCGCAGTGTGGCATCCCTACCCAACAAAGACAGCCCTTCCAAGTGTGGAATCCCCTCATATATCTCTTCAAAGTGTCAAAACAGAGCCCTTCCAAGTGTGGAATCCCCTCATATATCTCTTCAAAGTGTCAAATATCCTTCCAATAAACAGAGCCCTTCCAAGTGTGGCATCTCTTCACAATAAGCAAAGCTTTTTTAAGTGTAGCATAATATCTCAGTAAAATAATTTCTTTCAAGTGTGGCATCACTTCCCAATAAAAAACGCTCTTATAAATGTGGCACCCTGTCCAATAGAATAATTTCTTTCAAGTGTGGTATTCCTTCCAAATAAGCAAAGTTCTTCCAAATGTGGCATCCCCTCCCAATAAATTCATCTCTTCCAAGTGTGACATCCACTTCTAATATACAAAGCACTCCCAAGTGTGGCATGCACTTCTACTAAACAAAGCTCTTCCAAGTGTGGCATTCACTTCCAATAAACCAATCCCTTCAAATGCCTTACACTGCTCTTTTATTTTCTTATTACAAGTCTGATGTGAAGTACACAACTTAAACAAAGGAAATGAGTATATGGTTTTAACTGTATTACCTTGAGATCTAAATCTCTGGCAGTGGTATCGACGACAATATTTGATGGACCAGTATTCTGATTGAAGTTGATCAGTTTTGAATACTGAGGAGGATCAAAGAAAGGTGACTGTGTATTTCTCTCCACAGAAATATCAACTGTTGATGTATCAAACTTCTCTGGTCTTGACTGATCTCTTACTTGGACTGAGAACTGAAAGTTTCAATATTTGAAAATGAAATATCTAAGCATATGTATATTTATTTGCACAAATATATTCCACAAAAATGTTATTACTAAGATGTTATAAAGTCTGTATTTACCTGATATCTATTTTGAGAATTTCCAGTTAAAAGTTGTTTTAGACTGATTTGTCCAGTTGCCGGGGTGATATAGAAGTAATCTGTGATTCCAGCTGATTCAATGATACTGTATACCAAAATATCCTACAGATGGAAAGAAGCACCTCTACATATTCATACAGCACAGGCATGTAATAAATACATATACATACAATACACATATGTAAAAATGCATACAATAATACATGGATAACGCCATGCACATGTGGCTCTGATATTGCTCGCCACAATTTGCTCATTCACGAACAAATAACTGCTTCTAAAAATCAGCAAGTAAAATTTTCAATTTGAATTATTTTACGGCAAACAAATGCTCTACCACCTGTTTTTGGTGCAAAATGAAATTTAAAAACGTTTGTTACCCTTCACTATGCCAGTATTGGTTCAAACAATTTTCTCTAGTGTACATGTATCACAGTATCATTTCTCAGATAATATTAATCAATGTTTTTATTATTTCCTACACGATCAATATATCGATGTCTCTTCAATAATGCTAAATGCTGAAAATAGTTATCATGGTTCACAATATCTTAGATAGCACCAATGATTATGGTATGTATGTTACCTTGGTTCACAATATCTTAGATAACACCAATAATAATAGTATGAATGTTACCTTGGTATCAGCATCTGTGGCAAACACTTGTACTACTGGCTGACCTAATCCAGTTCTTTCACTAATGACTTTTGGATATGTTGAAGCATTGAATCTTGGTGGATTCAAATTTCTCTGTACTGTGATATTGACAAGGGATTTTACTGTCTGGACTTCATTGGCAAAAGTCTTTGTTGCTGTCACTTCAACCTATGGTTTTAAATTACATACATGTATCTAAACAAATGTGTGAAGGAGATGATGCATTCACTAAGCCGTAACATTTACTTATCAGATTAGTCTGACTGCATTAAAAACCTTTAATCATTGAAATACAAAGTATTTCTTTAAACTTACTTAAATTTGCTTTTAATCAAATAATAATTTAGTAATGTATATACATCGATATCAAAAGCTTTTAGGATATGTTATGTACTTACCAAGTAATTAAACCTTTTGGATAAATCTTCACGCAAGTCTTTTTTCACAACAACATTTGCCCCGTTGGTCAATCCAGCAGTTGATAGGGCAAAATAATCGGGGGCATCACTTAAACCAGTCATTGTATAGACTATGCCAGGCTAAAAAGAAATAGAATTATTACTGAAAATACTGAATATTGAATGCATTCTTACTGTAAATACAAAGCATTGAATGCATTCTTACTGTAAATACAGAACATTGAATGTATTATTACTGTAAATACAGAACAATGAATGCATTTTTACTGTAAATACAAAGCATTTAATGCATTACTACTGTAAATACAGAACATTTAATGCATTCTTACTGTAATTACAGAACATTTAATGCATTCTTACTGTAAATATAGAACATTTAATGCATTATTACTGTAAATACAAAGCACTGAATGCATTCTTACTGTAAATACAAAGCATTTAAAGCAAACACTAAATAATAAAACATAATATTTTAAAAGAGAACTGCTTTTAAATAATGCATTCCTGTATCATGCTTATGCACAAAACATGTGCTGTATTTAGAAATACTGCATTAAGTGAGGATTACAAACCTTTTTCACCTTAATAACAAATTCAGAACAAGAAAACCTTTCCAATACAGATGTATTAGCAAATTTTCTTGATACTTTAAAAATGATTTTACAGAATCAATCTTAAGTAATATTTATTAACAATTGAGTTCATCAAATTCTTTTATATTTTTACCCCTGGGTTTGCAATAACTGTTGTGAAAGCTGTATTCAAAGCAATGGATTCTGCTATATCAGCAAAATAGTTTAGACTGGTAAAGGTCAATGTGGGATCCACGGTAACATAAACAGTGACAGTAATTTGTCCAGTCAGGGCAGGGCTGCCACGGTCAGTTGCTGCTAATTGAATCTGTAAACATCAAAGGAATATCATGTATAGTTCTTAGTCAAAAAGTAAAATGAAAAAACTCAAATACACATTCAAGTCCTAAACTCTGGAGAACAATTCATTAACAATATTTTTTCATAATATAAACAATAGATTTGCTGACACATGTAAATAGAATATGTATTTGTTACAGCCTGGCACATTGTTATCATAAAAATTAGACTGGAGTTATTGTTTAACTGAAACATTATCTCCGTCTGACTTTTTTCACAGTATCAAAACCCGAGACTGTAATCCAGAAGGGTAACTTTAATGCAAAATTACTATACCATGATTTTAAATCAAATGTTTTGATCAGGACGGAGTTTGGAATATCAAACAAATTCACCAGCAGTTTTGAATATGAACTTTAACCCAAAACTCCGCTGAGAATATTCTACCTCCAACGATTATTAGTGTATTGGGTACAACGTAATTTAGAATGAAAAGTTGAATTAAAAAAAAAAAATGAAAAGATGGAACAAGATACATGGATGTAGACTATCTCACTTACTGTGAAAGGGCTAATTCCAGTTCCAACAATACTTTTCTGGAGGGAAAGACGTCCAGTATCTGGATTTACGTAGAAATAATTTTGGCCATTGGCATCACCAGTGATGCTGTAGGTGAAATCATTGTTTGGAAACTACAAAAACAAAATTAATAATTGTCAATATGTAAATCAATCATCTACACCTCCCCCCTTTTTTACATATAGACTGGTCCTACAATTTTACCACTCTAGCAATGATCATTTTACCCCTCTAGCAATGATCATTTTACCACTCTATCAATGATTATTTTACCACTCTAGCAATGATCATTTTACCACTCTATCAATGATCATTTTACCACTCTAGCAATGATCATTTTACCACTCTATCAATGATCATTTTACCACTCTAGCAATGATCATTTTACCACTCTATCAATGATCATTTTACCACTCTAGCAATGATCATTTTACCACTCTAGCAATGATCATTTTACCACTCTAGCAATGATCATTTTACCACTCTATCAATGATCATTTTACCACTCTAGCAATGATCATTTTACCACTCTATCAATGATCATTTTACCACTCTAGCAATGATCATTTTACCACTCTATCAATGATCATTTTACCGCTCTAGCAATGATCATTTTACCCCTCTAACAATGATCATTTTACCACTTTAGCAATGATCATTTTACCACTCTAGCAATGATCATTTTACCACTCTAGCAATGATCATTTTACCGCTCTAGCAATGATCATTTTACCATTCTAGCAATGATCATTTTGAGATTACCATCAAAGACCTGTCTTATTAAGCCATTATCTTTAGTACTATTTGAATGAGGTAAGCTTTGGAAAAAAAAAATCAAGCCTTACATTAGGGTCATTGTCTGTCGCTTTGACAACTAAGATTTGCTCTCCAATGGCTGTCTTTTCAATGATTGTTACATTGTATTGACCATTTACATCAAACACTGGTGGGAAAATGTTACGCTGAACATTGATGTCTACTGTAGCAGTGGCAGTTTTACTGGGTGATCCTCCATCAGAAGCCAGAAGGCGGAGCTGTTGTAATATGAAATGAAGAATTTCAGTACAGTAAAAATGTTTCTTAGTTTTTTGCAAGAGTTGGGAAACAAGGAGAAAAAGAGCATGCTTTTTTCATGCTTACTTCAAACATATGTATCTTCATATTCACAATAACCAATCATAAATTAGAAAACTTAATATCATTTCTTTCAAATTCAAATGCAAAAAATCTACATCAATATTTACTGTGCTCAGCACTAGATATGATTAATAATCACCAATCGCAAACTACCATAATTATCATCCAATCTTTGGACTCAGATTAAAATTTGGAAATATTTTTGTATTTTACATACTAATATAAAATCTTTCCAGTTATGATATGAAAAAATTCTTATTTATACAGTGTGTATAACTTGAAAAATATTTAATTTTAGATTTTATAAGATGCATTTAAATACCAACCTTGTATGAAGGCGATGTGTCAGCTGCCAAATCACTGGCACTCTTTAATCGTATGCTGGATCCCACAAGTTCAAAAATACTCGGAGCCAAATCATCCCCGATCACATTTATAGACACAACATTAAATGGATTCTGAAATATGCATGCATGAACAAAATATATATTAGATAAAGATAAAAAAAAAAAAAAGAGATATGAATTCTTTTTAAATAAAAGAAATGAAAAATACTTATCAATAATACATATTAAATTGATTGATTGATTATTGTTTTATGTCACTCCACATTTATTTCTCGTAAATGGTGACAACATCTAATATATTGTAAAGAAATTTCTTCCTTTGCAACGGACCTTCCTGAAGCAGTTAGTTGCCACGCCCACCATGACAGGTGGACCTCGTTTTTTATCATCTAATCAGAGACAGAACACAGGTTTGCCCACTGCAGGAGTCGAACCTGGGACCTCTAGGTCACATGCTGAGCAGCTCATCCACTGAGCCACACCGATTTTATCAATAATTTATAAAAAGATCAAAATATAAATAGAAATCTATATACTCGTTAGGATATGTCATCACTTTACATTATAGAACAGTTGATGTAATTAATATACCATCAGTGCAATAAAACAGTATGTCAACAAGACCTGAATACCCTGTAGGAGTCATAATCTCTAATACATGCAGAATAAACAAACAGATGCTGGTGGTATGACAATAGCTCTCCGGACATTCGTTACAACGAGTTAATATACACAGATAGAATATTTCTCTCGTATATATGCTGTATAATATATAACATATAATACGATTTTATTTTATTATTTTTTAAGTACACACCACAGCATCAGCATCTGTTGCTGCCACAGTAATTCCAGAGAGAACTGCGCCATTGGAAGTTGTTCTCTGAATATTAGCAGTGTATGGAAGATTCTGGAAAACAGGTGGATTAGAATTTCTCCGGACCTGGATTACAACTGTAGCATTGTTGGTTCCTGGATTGCTAGGCGTGCCCAGATCTCTGACATTCACAAAAAGCTGCAGATTAAACAGAAAAAAAAAGATTTTTGAAATGATTTCAGAAAAAGTTTTATCGAATATTTTTGTAATGTCGTTCCGTGTATATTCTGCTGTTGTCATTTTTTGTGTGCAGGTCCTTGGTGATTTGTGTCATACAGCTTTGTCAGATGTCTTCTGTTTTCTCTATTAACAACTAAATAATAAGAATGATTACATTTTTGGTATATTATTAGAGCATTGATGACATGTACTACTTTAAAAACAGTGGTGATAGGCAAATGTATTGGAATAAACAATAAGTATTGGTTGTGCTTTCAACATTGTCCTAACACAGATATCTTCACCTCCTTTATCAATTACTAGTGTATAAATATGCTGAACAAATCCTTATTAATATTCAGTCCTTTGTAATTACTATGATATCTTATATCTTACCTGATATGTCAACTGGCTCGTCGCATCTCCACGGAGATCTTTCCTTACACTGACTTCTCCAGTTACAGGGTTCAAACTGAAGTATTCGAGTGCACTTGCTGGGCCAGTAAGTGTGTACTGCACATCTTTGTGAGGTGACTATAAAAATAATTGTACCCTATCTTAAAAAATAGTACCAATGCCTGTACTTAAAGGATAGCGTTTAAGAAGTTACTTTTTCTTTAAAAATACTGCAATTTTTCATGTCTATTTTTTTTTGCTTACTACATAAAATGTATGTATTATACATTAATTCCCTTTCAAAACACAGTGATAAAGTTTCAATTGTAGAGGTAGGTCAATAATGGTGCTGAATTGTATCTACATTCTATTGGTTGTTCTGAAGGACAGCCATTAAATGTGACTAACCGTGAGATCAGCATCTGTAGCTTTCACTGTGGCACCTGGAATAACAACTCCAAGTTGCTGAGTCTCTAGAATGGTTGCAGAGTAGATGGTGGGACTGAACAATGGAGCATTCAAATTTCTTGTAACATTCACCAAAAGTAGGCTCGTAGATGATAAGGAAGGTGTACCACCATCACTGACTTGGAGGCGTAACTGCAATATGAACATTTTAAGGTAGATTATTAAACAAGGAAATCTCACTTATGACAAAAGCTTTGGTTTCCCCAAATAACAAACTTAAAATCAATACCTCATAGTGCTTGCTTGAAAGTTCTTACTTCAATTTAACATAACAACATTAAACATAATACTGTAGATAGTATTCTTAGTTTTCTAAAGATTACTACATTGTCTATGAATTTTAGATAATACTTCTGACAAGCAATATACATTCACTATTTACTTTGTTCTTTATTATTACTAATTACTAAAAACAACTCCTATGAAGAAGACAACCATTAAGATTCATTAGCAAATCTACTTTTTATAAATATGAAGTCTCACTTCTTCCTGTATCATACTACATTACATATTTTCATGAGAAAGTCATTTAATATGAAATTATTGATGCTATGTGACTGTAGCATTCACAATGTACAATAATAAAGATTTAAGGACACCTAAACATTCAGGGTACAGGCAGGAACACCTGGGCATCAAAAGAATGAGCAGGGATGCCTGGGTATCAAAGGAGTGAGAAGGGAAACCTGAGCATCAAAGGAGTTAGCAGGTACACCTGAGTATCAAAGGAGTGAGCAAAGACACCTGGGTATCAAAGGAGTGAGTAGGGACACCTGGGTATCAAAGGAGTGAGTAGGGACACCTGGGTATCAAAGGAGTGAGTAGGGACACCTGGGTTTCAAAGGAGTGAGCAAAGACAAAGACAACTGGGTATCAAAGGAGTGAGCAAAGACACCTGGGTATCAAAGGAGTGAGCAAAAACACCTGGGTATCAAAGGAATAAGCAGGGAAACCTGGGCATCAGTGGAGTGAGCAGGGACACCTGGGCATCAAAGGTGGGCATAAAAGGAGTGAGAAGGGACAACAGGACATCAAAGGAGTGAGTATGAACACCTGGGCATCAAAGGAGTAAGGAGGAACATATGGGCATCAAAGGCATGAGTGAGGACACAGGACATCAAAGGAGTGAGTATGTGTCTAGATGAAATCATCTCCTGTATGGCTAGATATGCCCACCAGGAATAAATGCAAAATACTGATGACACAACACTACTAATCATATGACTGATACCACACACAAAATGCTACAGTCACACAACTGGTACATAATTCTCATAAAGTGGAACACATCATCTCATAACAGACTACAACTTGGATGAAAGGGCCATAGTTTAAGATAATGGCTAAGAATGATTTTTCTTGTTCACTTACCCGGTAATACTCTGTAGAATCTGTTGTCAGACCAGTGTTAATTAAAACAGATCCACTGGCATCTACTCGGAACAAGCTTGTTGCAGCATCATCACCAATCAGGGAGTACGAGCGTGTATTGAAGGGGGCCTGCAATAATCATCACTTCACTGTATCAAAAACTAATAACATAAATCATGAAGTAAAAAGTAACTTCCATTTTAAATATTTCGAGAAAATTAAAGAATTACTTGGAATAATATCATATAAAGAAATATATAGAAATATAACATTAATGCATATATTAGGTAATAATATTGCTCTTCAAATTAAATACTGACATAAAATGAAGGAATCTGAAATATTGTGTCTTGATATCATTAATATACCAATATACAAGACACAATAGAGAATCAGTCAAGACATTCCACCATGAACTATATTTTCATTTTTCCTTAATTTTAAATTATAAAGTGTTTGGAATTACTTTGTAGAAAATTTCATACAACTAACATACTTCTACAAATATCTACACATGCACAGATGTACACTTGTCAGAGACTCCTAAGTTCTGAAGTATAAAGCGAACTCCATCATGCATTAGCTTTGAATATTTATGTTTTCAATTTTTTGTTTGTCGCGTTCATCTGTGATATTATAATCAATGGAAAACCAAAACAAATTTACTGTCAACAAAAAGCAGTTTAAGTGATATAAATATGCATCACCCACCCACTTTCTTCCTAATGCTATGTTACTTTGAAAGCAATGTGAAAAGCAGCATTCCATTTCAACTACTTACCACATTCTAAAAATAGTAATAATATATCTCATATGAAGAAACATTAGACAAAATGCATTTTTGTTTCTAGTTATAGATATATGCAGTCAAAGTCCTAAAAGTTTTTACATAAAAAATAATGAAAGATCCAGCTAGGTTTGAACATCTGATTTTTTCAATTATAGATAAAACCTTTAATTGCAATCAGCCTTAATTCCAAAAGGTCATACAAATATATGCATAAGGTACTTCGAAAAATATGTAACCAAATCGGCAGGATAAAGGAAAGCAAAATAATTTCACATAACTTTTATTTTTAAAATTTCAATGTAAGGGTATTATCCGGTAAAATATACAAAAACTCTTACAATGATATCATTATCAGTTGAGTTGACTTTGTAGATTTCAGTTCCTACAGCTCTGTCTGCTCTGACAATAACACTGGAAGGTAGATTACCGAAGACAGGAGTGAATTTATTTCTCTGGACGTTGATGGTCACTGTAGCTTCCTGGCTTCGAAGGGAAGGTGTGGCCCTATCTTCAGCATATATTGTGAACTATTGAACACAAAATGTGTGCAAGTAAGATACAAGTATTACAGATTATGATGAAGTGAGAAACAAGTCTAAACTATCTAAATAGATTGACTGATTGATTATTGTTTTACGTCACTCCACGATTATTTCATGTATATGGTGATGGCATTTGCCTGATGCATTGCATACAAATTTAGACCTCTGCAACATACCCACCAGAAGCAGTGAGGGATCTTTTCATGTCATGCCTACCATGACATGGGACCTCCGTTTTTACTGTCTCATCCGAAAGACAGAACACCGGTGTGTCCAGGGCAGGAGTCAAACCCAGGACTTAACGATCACCAGCCGAGCACCTTATCCACTAGGCCACACCGGCTTATCTAAATTATTGACAATTGGTGAAACAACAAGAAACAAGAAAATGCCCCTGAAATACTTCTGAAATATAATTCTTATATAAATGTTACCCTATTGAGGTACATGACAATAAAATACAGTATAAAATCAGAGTACAATAGGGTCATTAACAACAATGGGAAAGAAATGAACTTACTACATATTGTTCCTGAGTTTCACCATACAGTGTCTGTTGTACTTTCAAATTGCCATTTAACTCGTCCAGCTGAAATCTGGTGGAAGGTGTTGATGCACTGAAGTAGTATCTGGGAATATTGTTTGGGGCCTGTAAATGATTAAGTCAATTTTCATTTTCTGAATGTGTACATGCCATTGTTTGTTCTTTGAAGTCTCTTCAAAAGCTGTCAATATTATTGTTATGGCATAAGCTCACTGCACCCTAGTATAGTACAAGGAGCTGTCTGGAGCAGTGAGGATTCTTTGAGTTGTCCAATCACACCATGGCACCAGGATATTGGGTTAAATGATTGCATTCAAAAGACTGACACCCTATGGCAGAGTGTAAATCACACCTTGGCACCAGGATATTGGGTTAAATGATTGCATTCAAAAGACTGATGCCCTATGGCAGAGTGTAAATCACACCATGGCACCAGGATATTGGGTTAAATGACAGCATTCAATAGACTGATGCCCTATGTCAGAGTGTAAATCAAGGATCTCATTATCACTTCTACATGCTCTTATTTGAAGCATTAGGTACATATGTACAGAATTTGATTATCCTAGAGAAAATACAACTTATATTATGTTTCATATTATCCTATTCTATTTAGATTGTTGAATTCATATTGTGTTTCAGACGTAAAGCTTGAAGAATTTTGTGTACAGTTGTTACAATAATCTGACTCACTGCAGAATCACTATCTGTGGCCTGAACAGAACCAAAACTGAATCCGATTGGTCGATCCTCACGAACAGTGAAAGTGTATGCTGACTGGGTAAACTGGGGTGCATTAAAATTCCTCTTCACTGTCACGGTCAATAGTTCAGTGTCGGACAGGACTGGTGTGCCTTGATCTTGTACTCTTACTCTCAGCTATGACATAATCAAATAAGGAATACAAATACACATTTCAATTTCATATGTAAAAAACTCCCAAGACAAATAGAGAATAATGTAAGGTAATGTATAGATATCCACCTCGAGACAGACAAAGAATAATGTAAGGTAATATATAAACGAGAAAAATGTAAGGTAGTATATCATC
The DNA here is from genome assembly GCA_035048485.1 of Pteria penguin. Classification (NCBI taxonomy): domain Eukaryota; kingdom Metazoa; phylum Mollusca; class Bivalvia; order Pterioida; family Pteriidae; genus Pteria; species Pteria penguin. The sequence goes on from CM068580.1 coordinate 90,369,211, forward strand.
ATAGTCTAATATCGACCTTAATATAGGCAATCACTTTGTACCCTCCTGTCAATAAAGTATGAACATGGTTCCAACAATAATGTTTGTCTATGGAATGACATGTTTCAGCATTTCTATATGGAGGAAAATGAAAGGACCTGAGCCAGATTGGTATCAATATTCATTTTTCATATCTACCTTCTTTCATGTAATTATACAGATTCTTAGAGATCTGTGGTAATTTCGAACCAAACAAATAAAAGACATTATCCTCGAAACCACTTCTGTAGAAGATTCCTACCTGGTATGTGATGGTTGTCAGGGCAAAAATATTCTGTCGTAAAATAACTTTTCCTGTCTGATCTATTCTAAAGATAGCTGGTGCATTATCGTCTCCCACAAGAGACCAAGACAGCTGGCCAAACACGCCCTAATGTCAGGAATAATACAGTGCAATTTAGTAAAAATTCTCAAATAAAAACTAAACATATACATATTCATCAAGATTCTAAATGCAATGGTTTTATATGATAATGCTAAGATGGCTATCAAACTTTTAGACCACACCATATGATCTTATAGTCAGCCTTTATAGATTCATGTATTCAAATCGTTAAAGTGTATAAGGTTTCGTCATATGCTTTTGACACGTTCGTTTTCTGACATATGCTCCATTCATAAAGGTGATTTATCAGATTATATGTTTATTTCCTACAATGTGATTGGTCAGACACAAGTACTTACCTGATCATTGTCTGTAGCATCAACATCATATATTACCGAATTAAGGGTTGTATTATGGTCAATTTGACGAGTGGTTGGCAGATTGATAATGATTGGTGGATTAGAATTACGTATAACGTTGATGCGAACTTGGGCACGAGTCACTGCTGAGAGTGCAGAGGGGGTACCAAGATCTGTGGCATCCATATTGAACTGTAATAACAAAATAACAACGATATAAGAATATATATTTAATGATAAACACAAAGTAATGAACACAAGGTAATAATTTCTTTCCATGCCCTATCATTAAAGCAATACTTTTGAAAACTAACAAATCTTACATCTTGTTTTATTTCTGATCTGAATTACTTAAAATAAGTTTTGAACTAGCTTAAAACTTAATGCTGGTAGAAGTGGATTACTCCTAACAAGAGATGATGCTGAGCACTGAATTGCTAAAATCAAGGATGTGACGTTGCCAGCACACTTTGTTGATATGACTTATATCATACGTTATATGTCTTGAAGCGTATACTCACATTATATACTGTAGTTCTACTGACATCTTGCATGGGAGACACCCTGAGACTCACAGCTCCTGAGACAGAGTCTACCATGAAGTATTGTCTTCCCAAAGCACTTGTAGTATCTGAGCTGATAGAGTAGCGTATATCTTTGTGGGGGCTCTGTAAAATATATATTCCAATATAATCACCTGATGTTATACACTTTATGTACTTTCAGTAAATATTGTACCTGTAAGTACAAGCTGTATAACAATGCAATATAAAATTTCTTTCTCTATATTTTCTTATGTGCATATCATTAAAATGACATTACATGTATTCATTCTGATTCTTCAATCCAATCATCAGTAAATCACCTTAATCAGATATGTGATAGCAGGTGAATAATGGTGACGTAAAACCTTACGGTACACAAGGGATATAAGTATTATTGACAACTGTCTCCTCTTTACATTTTGAATTGCTCCACCTTTGTCATAAAGAAGCTGTATTATTGTTTTCCCTCAACGTTTACGAATAAATAAATTGACATATACAACAAATAATTATCTACGATTTAATTTCACATAAATTTTGGACCATACAGTGTTTGTTACTTAGTATAAAATTCAAGTTTGTCTGCCTTTATTGCAAATGTTGTATTTCACACAGTAATGATACTTTTTGCTGGTATCCCTTTCTAACAGCAGAAATCTGAGGAATAACAGTATGTAGATAATTATTTATTATACAGACTCCTAAAGTGGAGGACAACATTGTAGCGTTTGAATTTAATAAAATCACTGGCTCTGTAGAACAACAATTACAATGAACATTTGTAATATGTTTGTACTTTACCCTGCTATCAGCATCAGTTGCATTAACAGTGAGAATAGTCACTCCAAGAGCTTGCGTCTCCAGAATTGTCTGATTGTAGAAGAGGGATGTGAAAACAGGAGGGTTAACATTTCTCAATACTGTAATAGCCACTGTTGTTGTTGCAGTACGTGGAGGTGATCCACCGTCTTGTGCAAGAACTCGCATCTAGAAATAAGTCATGAATTCTTAAAACGCATATAATAATCAGAACTTACTCATAAATATTTCCTAAAATGAATCTCCTCAGAACTTCAGCTCTTTCTCTTAGTCCTTTCGTAATTCAGATAAGAATTCATATAAAGAGAGAGAATTCCCAGATATAACAGTTAATAATAATGATTCATAGCGTTCTTACCCTGTAGAAAGTGTCTGAGTCCGCTCTGAGATCAGAGTTAACTAGAACATTAGCAGTTGAACCTGTCTGTTCAAGTCGGAAGTAGGTAGTGGCTTTATCATCTCCAATGGCTTGTAAGCTGACAACATTATAGGGATTCTACAAAAAAAACAACCCAGATTTAAATTTCATTTGTATGCAATTGTCAATTGAAAAAACATTTTAATTACATTTTACATTTTAACCGTCTGCATACGTTTAATTGTATCAGTTATCTCCTAAACACTGTATATTTCAAAAACTTTTCATGAATCACCTATTTTATATAACAATTACTGTTAATATGTCCACTACCTGTTTACATTTTCAGAGTTTATGCATGACTACTTTTTTATGTTATACTTACATCTAGGTCAGAGTCTCCAAAATTAATTGTTTCTATTACAGAGTTAATGGCCCTGGTTTCCTGTATTGTGGCCGAAAATGGACCACCAGTGAAGAACGGATCAAATCTGTTTCTATAAACTGTGACAGTCACTGTTGCATTTTGTACTGATGTTAAACTAGGCGATCCTAAATCATAAGCTGAAACCTGGAACTAAATTAACAATGAAACTGTGAGCATCATTGAATATTTAAAGCAATAACAATATCATTCTTATGATGTAACGGTGTGCTACAAATTTCTACAAAAAGTTACATCAATAACTGAAATCAAAACAGAAATAAAGTACTTGTGATCACATTCTAATTACTATGTATCTAGGTAACTTTAACACTCTAAAGGTCAACTCAACCAAGAAAGAGTTTCAGTTCAACAAACGAAATAACTTTAAAATAGAAGGTTACCTGATAAGACTGCGTATTAGCTGTATCCAGCATCAAGGATTTCCGGACAGACACATCTCCATTCTCCGAGTTCAAAATGAAATATTCCGCTGCCAATGGATTGGCATGGAAGACATATCTAATAGTGTTATGTGGAGGTTGGGGATCGGCATCTGTAGCATTCACACTAGTGATAGCCAGACCAAGCTGCTGAGTCTCTGGTATACGCACGTTAATGGCGGTGGGGTTTATTACTGGAGGGGCCTGGTTTCTCTGAATTGTTACCGTGACAACCGTTACATTCTCTTTTGGAGGTTGGCCATTATCATATGCCCTAACACGTATCTATAAGAGGAATAAATATGTAAGCAACATATATGAACATGTTAGTGTTATCACTTAAAGATTTTAATTTCATGGAATCTACTACATTTAACACTGTTATTCTATTTAGGAAAGCATTATACAGATTTCAAATACCTAAAGTATTACAGCTGTACAAGAAAAGAGAACTTACATAAAACACCAGATCAGCAGTTGTTGACAAAGCTGATGCAACAGTTATCTGGCCAGACTGTGGATTAGCGATTTTGAAGAAAGCTGGAGCATTGCCGTCACCAATTATTTCATATCGTACTTGGTTGAATATTTGATCAGAATCAATGGCATTGACAAGTTTAACTTGGTTATTCACTGCACTTTGCTGAGAAATGACGGCCGCATATGGAAGGTCAATCCATTGAGGGGCATTGTTGTTTCTTATGACATTAATTGTTAGTGTTCCTTTATTTGCAGCAACTTTTGGTGGATTCCCACCATCTTGCACACGCACAACCATCTGTTATAGAAACAAAAGAGATACTAAAAGCAATGATAAACACTACACATTTCAGACTGAATAAAAAGCAATTCAGTTCCTTCACGGATAAAAAGTATAAAATTTGAAATTCAATAAATAGATGTAAAGTATGTTGTTTTAAACTGCTGTCAAGAATTTTCACTTATATGGTTATGGCACTTACTACCATATAGTACAAAGAGTTACCTGCTGTTGTTGGTAGCTATGGATCTATAGAGCGTTGAGCTTATCACTGAGTATTCACAAGCCTTGCCTTCCACTGATCAGACCCATACCAATTATGTCTATAGCTCTAATGACATTTAAACCTGCATCCATCTGGGTATGAACTATGATCTGATAATGCTAAACACCAGCTACATTATGTATCAGAGATGTAAAAGTCAAAAGGTTATTTGTTTTAAGCACTTACCGTAAATGAATTAATTGATGTCTGTAACAAAGATGATTTCAGGTAAACCTTGCCGTCACTCGCAATAGTGAAATAGTTTAGTGCATCTGTGCTTCCCTCAATGATATAATTTATAGTGTTGAATGGGATCTGTAATTATATTATAGTGGTACATATTATGCAATTCTACAGTACTAGTATATAAATAAGTACATTTTCAATGCAATATTAAAACTTCAATTTCAATTCAAGCTGCATGAATATACAGATATGTTAGAATTATGATTCCTTTCACACTGAGATATTGACAATAATACTGAAATAGATGTGAATGTTTGATCAAAGAATGTTTGTTTACATTCCTATTTCAATTCAAACTCCCTAGATGTTTTAATGCATCAAATTTTGGTTTGCTTTTTTATTAGCACTATACATAGTCTGATGGATCTTCCAGACTATTTTTCTTTTTTCTTTCTAACTTTCAATTTATATACCAACCCCTTGATCAGCATCTGTAGCATCAAAGTCGTAGATCTCAACTACAAAGCTCTGGGTCTCAGGTATAGAGACTGTGGCAGCAAATCCTGACGAAGCATCAGGACGCGTCAGCACAGGATTATTAAGGTTACTGTCTACCAGAAGGTAAAGGTCAGAGTAAGCTTTTCTACTTGGATTTCCCCTGTCCTCAGCTCTTATACTCAGCTGCTCAGAAATTATATAGAAAATATACATAGCAATATGACTTGTAGATAAAAAATATCAGGAGCATAAAAACAAAAAGAAGGAAAACAGATGAATATGTAAATTATAACATAACACACATTCATTTTTATGTTTTTTTTTTTTTAAATTCAGATGCTCATTATTTAACAAATTAAAAGTTCGACAAATAACAACGATGGAAAAAGCACTCATAACCTGTGAAAAAATTATGTCTATATGAAGTGTTTACACCAAAAATCAATCTATGTTGTCAATTCATTGAAAACAATATCAAGATTTCACACACTGACTTTCTCATTATCAATCAGTGGTAAAAACAGATTGCAGCAAGTTTGATCATTATACTCACTCTGTACTCAGCCAGAGACAAGGTGTTGGTATTCAGGGTTATGACTCCAGTGATCGAGTTGATTGTGAAGCTGGTGAAGTTACTCCCAGACACAATGCTATAGCGGATATCATTGAATGGAGACTGCAAACATAACACCAAATCAATTTTTAGTCAAGACTAGAATGTATTTGCTCTAAGATACATGTGTCAACTGCACGATTATAACAGAGGACATTTAGACAGACAGATGACAAATACTGTGATCCTTAAGGGTGGTCTGCATTGCAGGTGATACAAAAACAAATCAACATTCCAAAAGTGTTTATAGTCAAATTTTAGTTTTTGATCACAAATTTATTCATATAATTTTGAAAACTTTTTTGAATGTAAGAATTAAGTACATATTGAGGAAAATATTCCAGTTTAATTTCATGTATACCTTTATATCTGCATTTTTAGTCAAGACTAGAATGTATTTGCTCTAAGATACATGTGTCAACTGCACGATTATAACAGAGGACATTTAGACAGACAGATGACAAATACTGTGATCCTTAAGGGTGGTCTGCATTGCAGGTGATACAAAAACAAATCAACATTCCAAAAGTGTTTATAGTCAAATTTTAGTTTTTGATCACAAATTTATTCATATAATTTTGAAAACTTTTTTGAATGTAAGAATTAAGTACATATTGAGGAAAATATTCCAGTTTAATTTCATGTATACCTTTATATCTGCATCTGTTGCATTTACATCATAAACAAATGTTCCAGCACTGGCTGATCTAGGAAGCGATATTGTGTTGGGCAGATTTGTAAATACTGGGGGAAAAGAATTTCTTTCAATTGTAATGGTCACTGTGGCAGTTTGCTGTGATTTTAGAGCAGGATTTCCCAAATCAGTAACCTGAACTCTCAGCTATCAAAGAAAGAAAGAAATTGCTGACATACATTTAAGAAAGAAAAACATAACTCATTTCAGAAAAAGAAATGAAAACAAGTACAGCTTTAACAACATCATATTTAACTGTAGAAGCTGCCATTCAATCACAACTTTGCATTAAAATGTACTATCAGTAAAGAGATTGTTCTCATTTTCATATGACTATAGATAGATAGTTTCATAATAGACTTATTAATCTTATTTTCTATTCATTTTGTCTTACCAGATATTCATTGAGGCTCCCAGTGTTTACAGGTTGTCGCAGTCTGACTGCACCACTTATGCTATCTATATCAAAGTAGGTCAAGGCCTGTGCATCGCCAACAGCAGAGAACCTAACCTGGTTGTTAGGAGGCTGAAAACAACAAGGTACATTATTATTTACAACACTGCAACCCACTGAACAACACTGATTAGTCTATAGAGTTTTGTTTGATATTTTTGCTATGTGAAGCTTGAGACAGTTTGACAAAAAACTTTGCTAAAATGAGAAAATGTTTTAGTCACCGAGAGATCTCTATCTGTTGCTGCCACAGTGACGCCCACATTATTACCAGCCTGCAGTGTCTCTTGAATTGTAGTCTGGTATTGCAAGGGATTAAACTCTGGAGTGAATAAATTTCTAGCGATGTTGATGGTAACAATGGCTTCATCAACTAAATTTGGAACTCCATTATCCTGTACTTTGACCAGAAGCTACAAAGTAAACCATATTTATCAGAAATGTTTGTAAGTAATCAATTCTACTGTATAATTTGTGAAATACAGCAGGCAAAATTTCAGCTTTCTATGTTAACCTGACTTTCAGGAATTAGATTTTTATTAATGAGCCATATGTGAGTAGAGCTTGATTGACCTTCATATTCAGGCTACACTTGTAATGCCTCTGCAAGCACAATATCATTGACATACTTGATTTAAAGAAGCATTATAAATGAGAAAACAAAGTCTCATTTTTGTAATCAATAGCAGCTACTGCATTGTCATAATTTCCTTGATGTATACAAATATTCCATAAAAACACTGATTTATATTTACCTGGAATACAGTGTCTGTGATGGAAGTCAGAGGAACATTGGTAAGATTTATCATTCCATTCAAACTATTTATGGTAAAATAAGAGGGTGCTGAGCCAAGTCCATCAATAGAATAAGTCAAAGAATTAAACTGTGAGATCTGTAAAATATACAAGTCAAAGAATTAAACTGTGATATCTGTATAATGAATAAGGCATACAGATCACTCCCAGATTTCATTCAATAGACATTTTCATGTTAGTAATTTTAAAATATATAATGATTTTATATATATATACATATTTTCAGTTTAGAGACCTTAGTCAAATTGTATAATTGTTAGGGGGCTAGTTCTAGACAAATATCTTCTTTGCATTAGTTTTCTTTTTGATGTTATGCCTGGAAAGTGCCATCATAGTAGAATAAGATGTAATTTTTTGTGGCAAAACATAGGATATCTTGTATACAAAAAAATAAATGAGAAAGGGAGTATTAAAATGTTACAATAAAATTCTTGTTTAGGTTATATCATAATTTGGGAATTTTCAGCTAAAATGCCGAAATATTACTCACCCCAACATCTGGGTCGTTAGCTGCCACGCTGTACACTGAGGTTCCAGCACCATGAGTCTCTTGTATAGTAGTTTGGTAAGTCTGACTTGTAAAAACTGGGGGGCGATTACGCTGAACATTTATTGTTACAGTTGCAGTGGAGACACTGTTCTTTGAAGGATCCCCAAGATCATAGGCTTGTACTTGTATCTGTGCAACACAAAGAATATGATAATCAGTACACCTCTGTCTCGAATTTTAAATTCTTCGCCACAGAATTTGAACAAGTAATAAAGAATTGATGTCTGATATATGCATATATATGAATATACATAAAATCAATTTGGTGTTAAGGTTTTGTATTCTTTCTCTTTCTAATAATTTATATACAATAATTTTTGATTAAGGTGAAGTGAATTGAACTCATTCTAGGACAAAAAAGATCCATAGACAGTATCATCAAAATGTGATGGCTCCCTAACATCAACACTACAGCTACACATAAACATGCTGTTATATTGACTGTTGTAAGTTAGAAAACAGAGAAACTGTAAAATCATATCATGGAAGTTTGGACTAAAGACAACAATAATATTTACATGACATACATCTACTTTTGTGTAGCTTTCCTTCCTTTGATCGGCTATGTTATATATCTTTGTTCAATGTCTCACCTGGTAGCTAGATGCTGTTCCTGTTGTCAGAGACTTCTTGACACTAACATCTCCACTGGGAGATACCTGGAAGAACTCTGTACCCAATGATGTACCAATAACTCGGAAATTTATCTGATTATTAGGTGCAATGTTGTCATTATCTGTCACACCCGCTGTCAATGAGCTGGGACTCAGACTTAGAGCTACCCCTAGGTCTTGGATCTCTAAGACACTTGTTTGATAATTAGAGGTTATCCATGTAGGGGCAAAGAAATTCTTGATGACTTTAATCGTAACAAATGCTGTGGCACTCCTTGCTGGGTTTCCATTGTCAGTTGCAACTGCCACCATCTTATAAAGTAAGATGAACATGTGATTAAAATTATGCATCTTTACATGTTTTCATTCCATGAATATTTGTTTAAATAAAAAACACTATCATATACAGGTATGTTACACTATCATATAAAGGAATGTTACACTATCATATACAGGTATGTTACACTATCATATACAGGTATATTACACTATCATATACAGGTATGTTACACTATCATATACAGGTATGTTACACTATCATATACAGGTATGTTACACTATACAATGTCTTTAGTCTCTTTGCACATTACTGATATGACCATTATTGAAAAAGATCTGCTGTAAAAATCAAACTTTGATTCAAAATAATTCAATGAAAAATTTGTAAAATAACAATCCTTCACATACCGTATGTAGAACAGTGGGATCAGTGCTCAGTAAAGCTTTTGTTGTGATATCACCATTCCCAGAGTTGATTTGAAACAGATTATTCCCTGCTGAGTTTGCAATCAAAGAATAAGTGATGGATTGAAACTGAAATAAAATACAAAATAAATCAACAATCTTGAAGATCTATCTCTAACATCTGTTTTCATTTATTTTTGATCAAGATATACAAATAAATGACAGAAACAGTTTAATATTCTATCTTAAACCTCATTTATGTTATCTGATTGGTGTAATAAAAATTATCATCCTCAAAAGTGAAAAAAATCTATTATCTCAAAAAGGTAGGTGTACCTATAAACTTCAATAAAACATCCCAAAATCAAGATCAAGCTTGATAATGAATAAGTATGATATACATGTACAACAGACCTGCAGTATAAAAAATATTATGTTTTGTACTGAACATTCCTGAATACATGCATGTACACACTCTGTATATCATTAAACTTCAGGGTGATACACTGTGAAAGAAAAACTTTCAAGAAATTTTAATCCCACTTTGACCCCAGTTTTGTGAACTCACTGAGATGACCTCATTCTAGTGTGCCAAGGTATCAAGTTTTACAAATACAAATCCCAAAATAAAACATAAATATCCTATAGATTTCAATGATACTTCATAACTTTACCACATTTTAATGTCTTATGCATAATAAATGAAAATTATCCAAACAATTCTAACAAAAATATTGATTGTGGCCAAGCGTGTTTTAGAGAATATGTATTTAAGCTATTTGAACCTTACTCGGTGCAAATCAATTTATTTCTAGTAATAAACCAATTGCTGACTTTTTCATTTGAATCATAAAGGGACTTGCATGGTTCAAATTTTAGAAGTGCCAAAGCACTCTTATATAGCACTTTAACATAAAAGAACTCTCATCTGGCACTTTAACATACAAAAGTTTTTCACCAGTCACTAGACACTCTCATCTACTTGAAAACCGATCTAGTGGACATGAGAACCCAAGACTTTCTACATATTAACAGAACTACCACATCACTTATTCAGGGATTTGTTCAAAGCAGGTATCTATTCTTTTTTTGTATGATGTTGTTCTATGACACCTCCATTCTGATTTTACAGTGAACAATTATTTTACTCATAAAAAAAGTCAGAAACCTAACCATTCATTTACGATGTACAAACCTACAACCATTCAGTTGATATTACTATCACACTATGCTGATCAATCCTTCTCATTAGAAAATAATGCTGTATTTAATACTTACACTTGGGTCTGCATCAGTGGCATTAACATTTAGGACTCTAGTTCCTGTGATCACATTCTCGTTAATTTCTGCGTAATATGACTGGGTAAAAAACAATGGTGGTGCATTATTTCTGATGACATTGACAGTGACAGTATACTGTTGTGCCTGGGTTCTAACTGGATCTCCTTTGTCTGACAATGTGACTATAGCCTGAAAATTAAAACCATAACATGACCAATTCTTTTGAAATCTTAAAGGAGAAAAAGATTTGTTTCCTTCAAAAAAGCATATACATGTTTTGTACATCCCATAAGCAAATTAGATCAAATGGTGTCTTTTTCCATGATATGGCAATATGTTATATATATGTTATATATATGGTGACATGTTACACCAAGCAAATTGTATCTTTCTATTCAAATCACATCAAAATGCTATCTGATATATAAATATACATTGTAGCTACCTGGTCTGGTTTAATCTAATGTCCTTATAATCTGTATGTTTAAATGTCAGTTTAGAAATTTGGCATCCATATTATGAAGAACTCACAAATTCTGACCTACACTACTGAGATGAGGGTCAATGATACAAGGTCTGTTTTGAGACGCACTACTTAGCACTCTCTATCAATGTCTGAAGATGTTGTCAGGTGTAGGGAGGATAGAGACACTGGAGTTCTGTCCCTGTCATTTGACACCGACTCCTACGGCCAAACATCTACTGATGCCTGAACCTAGAATCTTCCACTGTACCATTAGATTCAGTAAACCTGCCGCCACATCTGGCGAATAATCAATCATATTATTATACAATATTGAGCATACCTTAAACTGACTAAAGCTCCTGTCAATAGAGAGAGAACGGGCAAGTTTCAGATTTCCACTATCATCAATTGTAACATATTGTAGAGCACGAGAATCACCAGTCAATGTGAATTGTAGCTGGTTGTACGGAGTCTGAAATATTGAAAAAACAGAGAATTAGACTTTATATAAGGACTATAAATATATATATATATATATATATATATATATATATATATATATATATATACCGGACGTAAAGGACAAGCATACTTTACTCAGTGATACATATTAATGACATTGAAATAACTTTCACATTATCATAGACAAAAGAACTGCCGTTTTTAAGTAAACAATATTTTACCTGCTGATCATTATCCACTGCTTGTAAGGTATAAATGGTATCCAGTACAGGTCTATTTTCTAGAACACTGATCGTCTGTTCAAATGGCCCAGTATTTGGGACCCACTGAGGAGTGTTCAAGTTACGGTCAACATTGATAGTCACTGTTCCAGTAGCGGTCAGTCCCCCTTTGTCTTCGGCTATCACAGTTAACTAAATAAGATAATGTAATTAAATAATATACAAATGTATAGAGCATTACTAGAGAAGGTAGATTCTCTGACATTGTTTATTTAGGTAGTCCACAGAAGAAGAAAAGGAGTTCTGTGATAAACATAAGTTCATTTCTAATGTAAAATACTTTTCCTACTGTATGGTCAATTTTGTGTTTCTTTCTACTTTCTATTAACATTTACACTTGAATCTATCTAGTTTAGTGAGTATCTACATTTGATGGAATTTGTAAAATGTAACAATGTATCAACTGTCATTTCTCAAAGTCAATCACATTAGAAATACTCAAAAGAATAAATAATTGTTAACTTACAAGATATTGTTTTGAATTGTCATTCAACAGTGAGGTCACAAGATTGATCTGTCCTGAGTTGGCATTTACAGTAAATCCAGTTGGCAGACGCGAGTCTGGGATGAAACTATAGGTTCCCATATTAAATTCATTCTGTAAACAAGACAGTACTAATAATAATGCTTCAAGTCTTTATGTATAATCAAAGACGCTACATGTAGAACTAGGTACAGAATTGTAAAACATGATTCAAATATCATGAAGATACAGAAATAAATATCTGAAACACTTCTGACAAATGATTACTATTCAGACAATTTAAATAATGAAGTACAAAGGCATAGATTACCCTATCATTATCTATAGCAGCGAATGTTGTAAGAGCAGAAATGGCTTTGGTAGAGTCGATATCCACCGTAACTGAAGGAGGACTAAATACAGGTGGGTTGTTCCTTATAACATTTATCCTGATAGTTGCTGCTGCAGCGAGTGACGGCACACCAGAATCTTGGGCATTGATGGTTACCTTTAATAAAACAAAACAGAAGTCAGATCTATAGAGAACAAATCAAGTTTCTTTATACGACAGAAATCTCGTGCATTGTTACTTTTCTTAGCCACAATCTGTCAATGCAAGCGAGGTAAGTGAACAGAAAGAGTTAAGGCGAATAACTAATATAAAAGAGAGTAACAGTGAAAGGCAGACTTTATCACAAAATTATAATTAGCCATATGCATGTAATTTATTATAGAACAAATTCTTTTATCACTTTTAAAGAAAACATGCATGCATGCATATACCAATTAAGATTTATATTTAGTTAACTTATCTAAAATGCTCTGAAATTTAAAATTTCATTCTGTTAATGAAATGGACTGTATTAAATGAATTACCAAGCCATGCAATCAGTAAGTGCTTTCCCATTATAAACTGAAAAGGTTTAGTAAGTTAGTGAAACGCTGTTCAGTAAGGTTTCATTTTTACAGTTTTGGCATGAACAAAGCATGATCCAAAAAAATGTCAAATGTCATGTCAACAGTTGTGGCATGAACGAAGCATTATCCAAATATATGTCAAATGTCATGTCAACAGTTTATGTATGGTTTATACCAAGTCCGAGTCATAGGTATGATCTTCTCCACAGAGAGATGCTTTACGAAAGAGACATATAAGGAAATGTACGGGAAGATTTTCACCAGAACAGGGTCATCTTCATAGTTTAAATAACTATCTTCTCCAATGTAGAGAACAAGCATGGCAGTTAAATCTTTATCCCCCCCCCTTTATCCCCTTGTGTGAACAAGTGGTAGTAAGATTTACAAGGACTTATCACAGGGTGTGGACAAGTGGGTATAAGATTTATAAAGACTTACCACAGTGTATAAACAAGTGGTAGTAAGATTTTTTAGGACTTACCACTGTGTATGAACAAGTGGTAGTATGATTTATAAGGACTTACAACAGTGCATGAACAAGTAGTAGTAAGATAAGGTCTTTGGTATTAAATTGGTAGTAAAATTTACAGGGTCTTACCATAGTGTGTGGGTAAGTGTTAGAAAGATTTATAAAGAAAAACATCTCTAAGAAATATATGTAGTGAATATTCATGAACATGCATTGATTATGTCAGTGCATCAAGTGTAGTGATTTGTTAATCAGTGTTGCATGTCACAGACGGGAGTGTAGCACATGGTCTTTTTGGTGTTAATTTTCACTTAAATAGAGATTAGAGCACACAATATAATTTGTATGGCATAAATAGGGTCATTATTCAGTAGATGTCTATGGTTCATTAGTCAGATACACCACACATGGTCTGCACATCCATACTCACATCGTAATGGGATGCAGTGGGGTCTAGAGCAAAAGACCTAGCAAGAGTAATTTTTCCAGTAGCAGGGTCAACGAAAAAAGTATCAGCTAAATCTGGTGCTGTACTTGGCGACTCCACCAAACCTTTACTGAATACTATTCGGCTATTTGCAGTTCCCTGTAGTGATAACCATAAATAGATAACTTACTTCATATTGGTCTGGAGTTCTGTCATTTGTAAATGGTCGTGTGAGCGTAATTCCTCCATTTGTTGGATTCACATAAAACAAATCAGCATGATTAAAGGCAGAGCTGGGGCTTGCTGTGACAGTAGTTTTCGAAAATACTATTTTACTGTTTGGGGAACCCTATGAGAAGATCATTTTAAATAAAAAACATTATAATCATGTAATTATGATATCACATTTAACAGAGACAAAAATTAGTAAAATGTCTTAAGACATGATGCATGCTTTATCACTACATTTACAACTTTGACATTTTATCAAATTTATTTTTATTTTTTTTAAAAAAATGAAAGAAGGTATGAAAGAAGCTAAATAAAGGATAAAACCTTCTGAAACCATAACCTCTCAGTACCTGTGGATCACCATCTGTTACAGTTATAGATGACAATAGAATTGTTCCCACTGGTATGTTTTCCAGGAATTCTAGAAATGCTGGAATGCCGGATATTTGTGGAGTAAAATCATTCAGATCCTGAAAAGTCAAAACATGTCATTACAAATTAGATTGCTGATGGTTCATGATGTGGTACATTATCTGAAGCCTTACAATTACTTTATCATGTATAATACATCTGGTATAAGTATGACTCTATGTCAACATTAGGCTGTACAATATAGCTACTAACCACTGTCAGCATTACCATGTACACTATCACTACTCACCACTGTCAGTGTTACGATGTACAATATCACTACTCGCCACTGTCAGCATTACCATGTACACTATCACTACTAACTACTGTCAGTGTTATGATGTACACTATCACTTCTTGCCACTGTCAGTGTTACGATGCACAATATCACTACTGTTGGCATTACTATATAATATACCTATTCGCCACTATCGTATTTCAATGTATGATACAAGTAGAAGACCCCTTACCTGTACATTGATAGTGACCTGGACTGTTGACGATACTTGATTAGAATTTTCTCCTTCTTGGGTAGTGACTGTAAATATATACTGATTTTTTGTTTCATAGTCTAAAACAACTCTATTTGTAATTAATCCATTGGCTGCAAGATTGAAATCTGTGAAATCCCCAGACAAAAATTTATAGGTAATCTGGTCCACAACATCTGCATCAACAGCCTGAAATGGAAAGCTAGTGAAAATGAAGAGATAAATAGGACTTACTAGTCTTTAGTTTTATCTTTATGAAACTATCACATTTATACACTTTTCGTAATAAAGGTAATTGTTGGAAAGTAATATTTTTATGGAACATTGTTTCGCTAGATCTGAATGAAAATAAATGATTTCATTTCTTACCAGATAATAACATATATGTGTATATTAACATGAACCTCTGCTCTTAAACACATGGTCTGAGATTTATAACAGAGTTGAAGTTGCTTAATTATCTATTCAGTAACATCAAATATATTTCAAACTGAACTGAATGGTTTCTAAATCATAATAGAATAAAATCCCAGCATTAACATCTACTTAATTTTGATTTTCAATAAATCTCATAAGAAGAGATTTTATAAAGCTGAAATCTTACGATGACTTGGGCAACGCTAGTGCCAGTGGCTATATTTTCCGGGACTGCTTTGACAATATTTGTTTCCGTGAATAGTGGGACAGAGTCCTGCAAATCGTTGACATTAACAGTGACAGTGGCAGTTCCAGTTCGACTGCTGGCTCCTCCATCAACAGCAAGTACCAAGAAAACCAGCTGAGGTTCTGTCTCAAAGTCAAGGGCTTGAGCCGTTGTTAGAGCACCTGACCCTCCATTAATACTGAATCTTAAAATAGTGTTATAAAGAGATTTCAGTCAATAAACCGTAATACAAGTTACTCACATCATCTGAAATGTATGATGGATTTTCTAATTTTAAATACATATTGCAGTTCTTGTTATTTCTTTTGACTTGGAAATTATTTGACTACATAACTTCTAATATTTAAAGTTAAAAATTTATGGATTTTGTATAAAAAAAAAATTTAAATTAATGTTAGAACTACTTTTCTCAAAAGTAATTATTTATTTATCCAAGAAAATTATAGACTGTTAAGGAATGTTCTTACTTTGCAAATGCTGGAGAGATAGTGGCGATTTGATATACGACTTGACCATTTGCACCAAGATCATTATCTGTTGCCTGCAAATAAAGCAAAATATAAGATGAATTTGAGATTAGATTCTGTCATTAACATATTGTTATTGTGTTATCATTATTGATACACAGAGATATTTCAAAGATATTGGGGTGACCAGTGGGAATTAAGTACTGCTTGGGCTTGGACCAGGTACCTGGCACACTTCCATACTAGTCCTGACTGGGGAAGCAGGTACCTGGCACACTTCCATACTAGTCCTGACTGGGGAAGCAGGTACCTGGCACACTTCCATACTAGTCCTGACCGGGGAAGCAGGTACCTGGCACACTTCCATACTAGTCCTGACTGGGGAAGCAGGTACCTGGCACACTTCCATACTAGTCCTGACCGGGGAAGCAGGTACCTGGCACACTTCCATACTAGTCCTGACTGGGGAAACAGGTACCTGGCACACTTCCATACTAGTCCTGACTGGGGAAACAGGTACCTGGTACACTTCCACACTAGTCCTGACTGGGGAAGCAGGTACCTTGCACACTTCCACACTAGTCCTGACTGGGGAAGCAGGTACCTGGCACACTTCCATACTAGTCCTGACCGGGGAAGCAGGTACCTGGCACACTTCCATACTAGTCCTGACTGGGGAAACAGGTACCTGGCACACTTCCATACTAGTCCTGACCGGGGAAGCAGGTACCTGGCACACTTCCATACTAGTCCTGACCGGGGAAGCAGGTACCTGGCACACTTCCATACTAGTCCTGACCGGGGAAGCAGGTACCTGGCACACTTCCATACTAGTCCTGACTGGGGAAAAAGGTACCTGGCACACTTCCATACTAGTCCTGACTGGGGAAGCAGGTACCTGGCACACTTCCATACTAGTCCTGACCGGGGAAGCAGGTACCTGGCACACTTCCGTACTAGTCCTGACTGGGGAAACAGGTACCTGGCACACTTCCGTACTAGTCCTGACTGGGGAAGCAGGTACCTGGCACACTTCCATACTAGTCCTGACTGGGGAAACAGGTACCTGGCACACTTCCATACTAGTCCTGACTGGGGAAGCAAAGGTTACAAAGTTTTGGGAATACAGTGAATTACAGTATATTTGTTATTTTACCAACTGACCACAAAGATTACACAATGTTTAGTTCAGTTTATTAGCAAAAAAAAAAATGTAAAGTCCATTTAATGTGTACTGAATAAAACAAAACTGCTTTACATGAAAATGTAGGTATGTTCATGATATATCTAACTCATGCTGAATCATCTTTAGATTCTTTTCTTCGTTGGATTTTCGGTTCATGTTCTTGGCTTCGGAATAACTTTCTGTTAACTTGAAAGGTACAAGGTGAATGAATTATACTTACTGTAACAGTTCCCACACTCAGGCCAGCAGACCCCTCATTAACATTAAATGTGTAGGAATTCTGTTGAAATCTGGGAGTATTGTCATTGATGTCTAGAATTTGTATATTCAGTTTTGTTTGGTCCGACTGAAAAAAATTATTAAAGAAATTCATACTACATAGTAGGTAGAAGTGATATTCAAAATGTTATGTAAAAGATATTCTCCATGGACAATTAAACCTAGAGACAACAAACATTCGATCATACTACTATCATGCGTGTGGATGTGTATCCTCTGTGAAATTCATAGACAATGCCAATCACCTTCTAAAACTTTTGTTGTACTTTAATATGTATAAAAATAGTTTTGAATCTAAGTACAACCATATGTATCATTAAAACATCCAGTTATTGTTTCATATACATGATAAAATGCAAAGGATGTTAGTAATACTTACATTCCCAGTTGTATCTTGCACCCTGATGTCGATAGAGTAAGAAGGAGTTGTCTCCCTGTCTAACCCTCGAGTTGTTCTGACTTCTCCACTATTGAAAATAATAATATAATTTCCAATTAGAATTGAAAATTGATAGGATTCATCTTTTCTGCAAAGGTTTTATCTGTGCAAGGATTTTAGATTCTATGACCTACAAATCTTCCCCTATTGTTTATAAATCCATACCCAATTTAGGGCATCATTTGTAGAAAATTTAATGTAAAGGTGCCATCATTTTTAATTATGACAC
Source organism: Pteria penguin (assembly GCA_035048485.1). Classification (NCBI taxonomy): domain Eukaryota; kingdom Metazoa; phylum Mollusca; class Bivalvia; order Pterioida; family Pteriidae; genus Pteria; species Pteria penguin. Next base: position 90,387,821 of record CM068580.1, read on the forward strand.
ACAGACACATGGCAACAATGCTATATGCCCTCCCAGGCTTTATTGTGAAGGGATAAGAAGTAAGCATTTTACTTATGAATGGCATCAAACATGGCAGATATGCTTTATACCCTCCACAATTTTATTATGGAGGGATAAGTAGGCATTTTACTCATGAATTGTGTCATACAGCTACATCAGCAATTTAATCGTATGTTTATATCTCGATGCAACCGTTTTTATTACTGTTACCTTGCATTTTAATGTAATAATTGATCTAAAACTTTTTTGCGGTTGAAATTCAAATTTTGATAAATTTCTTACAGTAGGAATCTAGCACTACTTTTACAAAACATTCCATAAACTTTTTTTGAGTCACATGTATGGGAATGGGAATTCACTTCTGTACTACTACTACTGTAAAGGCTACACAACAAGTTACTTACGTAGTCTGGTCAATGGTGAAATCACCGGCTTGATTCCCAGTTCCAAAGAAAGAGAAGGTCAAAGTCTGTCCTTCTGGATCTGTCGCCTGATGAAATCAAAAGTTTACGGAGTATATCAAAAAGTGAAAAACAAAATAAAAATCGAGAAATTTGAATGTTTTTGTAAAACGATTTCCAAGCTTTTTGATAATGCAATTGTATGTGGCAAGTCATGTTTTACTCTTAAATCTGAAAGTATTGAGTTATTAACAATCTAGAAAACATGTAGGAATAGCATTCTTAATTAATGTTACTGCTTAACAATTCAGTAATGAAAATCAGGAGACATCATTAAAATAAGTTTTCCGTTGTAACTTCATTCAACTTTTTCCAAATGGTTCCTTCTTACAAATGACAAAAATTTATCTGAATTAAGAATGAAATTTGCAGAAATATCAATATCTCTTTACAAAATGGTCCTGTTTTACTTTGCCTCTAAATTCTTAGTATAAGCATGAAAATGTATCTTATACAAGCTTGCTTACATTCTAAACAATATGCTTCATCTGCTCAAAGATTCTTATCTAATTAATGTAAACATTAATGTAAATTTCGATGTACTTTTTACATATAATGATGCTGAAAAGAAAGTTTCTACTTTGTGTAAAACCTGCTATATCTACATATCTACTCAACAATGCTCTAGCTACACTACTCTTACCCTCCATCCTTGTACCTATATAACACACATGCATATGTGACATTTTCAAATCAAACTATCAGTGCATATGATACATTGTTATAATTCAACACATACTAGCATTATTCTATCTACATGGTGGTGGCCAGTGTTTTGTGGTTGAGGATTGTTTTACCTACATAATGGTGGCTAGCATTTTGTTGTAGAGGATTATTTTACTTACATGGTGGTGGCCAGTGTTTTGTGGTAGGGGATTATTTTACTTGATGTAGTGGTGGCCTGTGTTTTGTAGTAGAGGATTGTTTTACCTTACATAATGGTGACCAGTGTTTTGTGGTAGAGGATTATTTTACCTGATGTAGTGGTGGCTAGTGTTTTGTAGTGGAGGACTGTTTTACCTTACATAGTGGTGGCCAGTATTTTGTGGTAGAGGATGTTTTACCTGATGTAGTGGTGGCTAGTGTTTTGTAGTGGAGGACTGTTTTACCTTACATAGTGGTGACCAGTGTTTTGTGTTAGAAGATGTTTACCTGGTGTAGTGGTGGCCAGTGCTTTGTAGTGGAGAATTTTTTTTACCTTATATGGTGGTGGTCAGTGTTTTATGGTGAAGGATTGCTTACCCTATATGGTGGTGTCTAGCAGTTTGTTGTGGAAGATTATGTTACTTATATGGTGGTAGCCAGTGTTTGTGATGAAGTGATTAGTCTTATAAAACCAGGAATATAGAGTATATATCAAATGTAATGATTTTACATTATTACAATAAAGCATAGTTAATATTTCTCCTGAAAACATACAATGCATTCTAAATCACACACAGAAATTAAAGGTATCACTTACAGGTACAGAGAAAACTGATGTTCCAACAGGCACACCTTCACTGACTGATATGGCATAGTTGTCTGAGGGAATAACTGGAGCTTTAGTTCCAAGGGGGGTAACTGTTACCTCTACAGTTACAGTGGATGCCCTGTACACATGTTAATTTAATATTACTGGCACACATATTCAAACCATTGTAGTAGTCAACTTTTTTCTTTTCACAAAAGAATATGTATTGTATATTATCTATCTTCATTTTATATGGGAATTAATTTGTGTGTATGGCTCTAAAAGTAACTCCTCATCAATGAAACACCACCCTTGATTCATCACTGATGATATATATATTACTAAGCCTTGTAGAATTATGCCTTATGAATAAATATGTTCTAAGATCCTTACAAAAATAATGTCCCATGACATATAAGTGATTACCATGCTCTAGTTGTAACTTCAATCATGTATTTAACACATTATTACTTTTGCTTAAATCATATTTATTTATATTCTACTTTTAATCCCCTCACCTTCTCTGGGCCACATTTGCAGCCTGGTCAGTGGCTTCTACTGTAATGATGTATTTCTCGTTTTCAGTCACTGACCCGGTTACACTTAATGTTGCACCAGATCCTGAGGCAGCAGGCGCAATGGCAAATTTCCCAGCTCCATTGTTAGAAACACTCTTAATGGTATAAACTATATCTCCATTCACACCAGTATCAGCATCTGTAGCCACCACCTGTCATTAACGAAAATAGAATTTACTAAAATGCTCAACTGCATCTGACAATTTAGCAGTATTAAACTTCGAATAGCTGTCCTTAAATTAAGCAGTACAAAATTACAGCAGGTTTTAAATTTGTAACTGATTTACTTACACATCTAACAGTGATTGAACTTGTTTTTGCTTAATGAAATCTGGCTGCATATAGACTTCAATTTACTTACATCTAGCAGTACTTGGTTCTGTGTGCTATAATCTCCTTCAGGAATACTATCAGTATAGTTGTTGGCTGTAAATGTTGGTGTATTGTCGTTCAGATCTCGGACTATGATAGTTACTTGTGCTGTAGTACTTCTAGGACTGTTAGTGCCAACTTCCGTTACTTGAACCTGGACAAGATTGTAAGTACAATTCATGTTTTTTTAATCTTATTGAAAGAGAGAAAGAAATATGCACACCAGGATTCTTTCACCTGTATTATGGAAGAAAGAGTTAAGTGGAGAAAGAAATCAGATATCTAACAACAGAAAAAAAAATAACCCCCAAAACCAAACCAGAAATAATAAATCATGGCTGTTTATTGTTTACTGTTGCTTACTACTTTCAAGAATAATTTGTATGCAGCAGTAAGATTTACTTGATCTACATTAATGTGTGCCACATACTTTTTATGCAGCAGTAAGATTTACTTGATTTAAATTAATGTGTGCCACATATTTTGTATGCAACAGTAAGATTTACTTGATTTACATTAATGTGTGCCACATATTTTGTATGCAGCAGTAAGATTTACTTGGTTTACATTAGCGTGTGCCACATATTTTGTATGCAGCAGTAAGATTTACTTGATTTACATTTATGTGTGCCACATATTTTGTATGCAACAGTAAGATTTACTTGATTTACATTAATGTGTGCCACATGTTTTTAAAACAAGCTTTAATATTCATGTCAGCCAATGAATATACCATGATGTATCTATTCTTACCATTGATCAGCTAGGTACAATCTCACTTCCTTACCAATGATCAGCTAGGTACAAACTCACTCCCTTTCCATTGATTAGCTAGGTACAATCTCACTTCCTTACCAATGATCAGCTAGGTACAAACTCACTCCCTTTCCATTGATTAGCTAGGTACAAACTCACTTCCTTACCACTGATCAGCTCAGTACAATCTCACTTTCTTACGAATGATCAGCTAGGTACAAACTCACTCCCTTTCCATTGATCAGCTAGGCACAAACTCACTTCCATACCATTAATAGATAAATTTTATAACTATATAGCCACATTAAAAAACAACAACGATGAAAATGATTCTAGAATAATAATGAAAGGACTTGAAAGTCCTCAAGGTCAGAATTGCATGGTCAAGTACATCAAAGGTAATAAAGTCGTGATCCACCCAGAGATCACACACTAAGCGTGTAATGTTTAGGATCAGTATTGACAAAAACACGGTCTGCGCACAGGTGCTTGTTTTCATATAATTTTATAAACAACAGTTCCGCCCTGTACACCCCCGTACGTCTCTGTCTCGTACTATATAGTTATCTCATTCTCTCTTGTCACTTTTGATCTTGACAGTAGTGTGAAATTAGCAATCTGTACAGTCTCCCGCTGTACATGTTCATTTGGGGAAAACCACGTCTACACATGCAGATCTATAAATAACTGGCTATTTTAGTAGCATTACACATCAACAACTACCAAGACGTTTGTTCATCGTTGTGACGAGAAGATTGTAGAGTACTTTGAATTCCACTGCTATATAAAGAAGCGATATTCTCAAGTTTTATTAATTATAATACAACGGATACTGGTACGGACTAGTAGTGTACTTCTTAAATTACGGCACAGCTACACAATAATAGTCAATCGTACTTTTTCGGGACTTTCCGTCGAGTATTCGGAAAGACTGCATGTCGTCCAGCGCATGAATATATTAAACTCGTCTAAATCGATGGAAAAAACGGCACATCTATTTTCTCATCTGATCAAACTTATCTTGTATTGACTCGTACAATATGAACTATAAGTACTAAAAGTAAATCTAATTACGCTTTTTCTAAATATCGACACACTATTTATACACGAGGAGGTATTTTCTGCGTTCCACGCATTCACCATAGCATATTGTAACGACTAGGGTCTGGAATTGCTACGCAATTCCGACCAAAAATCATACTCACTGAGAATACTACACTCTGTGTGGTTTCATAGTTAAGATTGGGAGTAGTAAGGACAATATATCCATCACTGTTGACTGTGAATATCCCAGTACCCTGAACACTGTAGGTGTAGGACTGTGTCTCTCCTTGGACCTGAAATTAGGAAGCAAAACAAATGAAATATTAAGGTAAAAGGTCTATCTAGGAAAAGTATAAAATGTGAAAGATATAAGGTAAGAGATCTACCCAGGAAAAGTATAACGTGAAAGATATAAGGCAAGAGATCTACCCAGGAAAAGTACTAGTATAACATGTGAAAGATATAAGGCAAGAGATCTACCCAGGAAAAGTATAATGTGGGAAAGATATAAGGTAAGAGATCTACCCAGGAAAAGTATAATATGGGAAAGATATAAGGTAAGAGATCTACCCAGGAAAAGTACTAGTATAACATGTGAAAGATATAAGGCAAGAGATCTACCCAGGAAAAGTATAATGTGGGAAAGATATAAGGCAAGAGATCTACCCAGGAAAAGTATAATATGGGAAAGATATAAAGCAAGAGATCTACCCAGGAAAAGTATAATATGGGAAAGATATAAGGCAAGAGATCTACCCAGGAAAAGTATAATATGGGAAAGATATAAGGTAAGAGATCTACCCAGGAAAAGTATAATATGGGAAAGATATAAGGCAAGAGATCTACCCAGGAAAAGTATAATATGGGAAAGATATAAGGTAAGAGATCTACCCAGGAAAAGTATAATATGGGAAAGATATAAGGTAAGAGATCTACCCAGGAAAAGTACTAGTATAACATGTGAAAGATATAAGGCAAGAGATCTACCCAGGAAAAGTATAATGTGGGAAAGATATAAGGTAAGAGATCTACCCAGGAAAAGTATAATGTGGGAAAGATATAAGGTAAGAGATCTACCCAGGAAAAGTACTAGTATAACATGTGAAAGATATAAGGAAAGAGATCTACCCAGGAAAAGTATAATGTGGGAAAGATATAAGGCAAGAGATCTACCCAGGAAAAGTACTAGTATAACATGTGAAAGATATAAGGAAAGAGATCTACCCAGGAAAAGTATAATATGGGAAAGATATAAAGCAAGAGATCTACCCAGGAAAAGTATAATATGGGAAAGATATAAGGCAAGAGATCTACCCAGGAAAAGTATAATATGGGAAAGATATAAGGTAAGAGATCTACCCAGGAAAAGTATAATGTGGGAAAGATATAAGGCAAGAGATCTACCCAGGAAAAGTATAATATGGGAAAGATATAAGGCAAGAGATCTACCCAGGAAAAGTATAATATGGGAAAGATATAAGGCAAGAGATCTACCCAGGAAAAGTATAATGTGGGAAAGATATAAGGTAAGAGATCTACCCAGGAAAAGTATAATGTGGGAAAGATATAAGGCAAGAGATCTACCCAGGAAAAGTATAATGTGGGAAAGATATAAGGTAAGAGATCTACCCAGGAAAAGTATAATATGGGAAAGATATAAGGTAAGAGATCTACCCAGGAAAAGTATAATGTGGGAAAGATATAAGGCAAGAGATCTACCCAGGAAAAGTATAATATGGGAAAGATATAAGGCAAGAGATCTACCCAGGAAAAGTATAATATGGGAAAGATATAAGGCAAGAGATCTACCCAGGAAAAGTATAATATGGGAAAGATATAAGGCAAGAGATCTACCCAGGAAAAGTATAATATGGGAAAGATATAAGGCAAGAGATCTACCCAGGAAAAGTATAATATGGGAAAGATATAAGGCAAGAGATCTACCCAGGAAAAGTATAATATGGGAAAGATATAAGGCAAGAGATCTACCCAGGAAAAGTATAATATGGGAAAGATATAAGGCAAGAGATCTACCCAGGAAAAGTATAATATGGGAAAGATATAAGGTAAGAGATCTACCCAGGAAAAGTATAATACGTAAGAGAAAAAAGATAAAAGAGATCTATCAAAATAACACAAATCATGTGAAGATTCAGGTAAAGGATCTACCCAAGCAAAGCAAAAGATATAAGATGAAAAATGTACAGAATATTACAAAAATAACTGAGTGCAGTACATCAGTCATGGCATGGACTATGGGTGGTCAGTCGACATAAGTAAAATGATAAGGACAGAAGTAATGTTAGCCATCTTGTTTATAAAAAAACACTACCAAAACCTTTTATCAATATGTAAAAAAATCATCTAACTTTATAAAGATATTTCTATTTTAGAAGTTTTGTACATCAGGAAAAGAAATTAAAATATTAATGCAAATCAATAACCATTAGGAAGTGTTCAATAAGAAAGAATAAAATTCTTACTAGATCTATATCTGTAACTTGAAGTTTGATGTTTGTGGAACCAGAGCTGTCTGTAGGAATAGTTCCTACTGGTGAGTTTTCATTGATATATCCAGTGACCGGAGAATTTGTGACAACAGGATTATTGTTATTGGCTGTTGCTACTGTTACTTGAATTGTAGCACGCTCTTCGTATCTATTGACTGTCTGTTCTACAGCCTGCGAAACATAAAACATTAAGTGTATTGTGACGTTATAATGGTGACATTTCTGAGTAAAATCCTGTTTAATTCATAGATTAAAACTTTCTTTTAAAGATATCTGAATATATATTAAATCAGTACAAGTGTTATCAGAAGGCATGGAATACATATTCAATCATTTTAAAATTCATATTCTCAATGTAAGACTGAAATATCAATATTTCATTTATCAAAATGATAATAATAACAATAGAATAATATTAAGAAACTTACTCGGAGAATTATATCAAAATTTTGAATTGTGTTTCGATTCAATGCACCGATCTGTGTAATGGTTGCTTGATACAGGTTTCCACTAGGATTTGAAGTTGATACAGAGAAAGAATTCTCATAGCCAGCTGGAACAGCTGTAAAACGAAAATTCACATTTAAAAGTTGAAATAATGAAACTTACTGACAAGAGATGATAAAAAAAAAAGATACAAAAATATTTAGTTGGGTAAATAAAAAAATATATGTACAGTGCCATCTAGGACTTTTGGATAAAACACACCAAACAATAACCTGAATAAGGTAATCAAACCAAAACACATTGGGAATTTCTTTGAAAGTTTACTCATGATGAATTACACCTTTGAATAAAATCATTGTTCTGTACCATTTTCTTAATTTACACTCAGATTAGGACTAGTGACCAATAGGAAAATTTAATGACGCTCTGACAGTTCTGTAAATATTACTACAAGTATCTTTAATCTATAATATATCAATCAGAACTTGTCCATCAAAAATACAATACACTGAAGCATGTATAGTGCTTTACCAAGAAACACATGCAATGACGAGTGTGACAGACTGACAAATACATATTACCCATCATGCTTTGATGAGTGTGACAGACAGACACACAAAGTGTCTCTTAAAAAAAATTTAAATGTTATAATGCTTATCAGGAAACAAATACGTATCATCCATTGTAACATGAGAACAGAGCTTTACAGTCAAAGAACATGGTTTTCATGCTTTATTTACATAATTAGGTATGATAGTATCGAGATATCAACAGTAAAGAGAAAGAGCCGATTAAAGACAATGTTTCATTTATAACATAGAGTCTAAATATATGCAATAATACTCACTATGCACAATGGAATACTGGATAACAGCATTTAATGTATCACTGTCGCGCGAAATGATACTTGTTGTAGGTGGATTAGAAACGGTGACCGTTACTGGAGTCATAGACAACACCTGTAAAATAAAACAAATACATAGTACACCATTGCACCAGTAATCAATTCATGTACAGATTCTTTTATGTTAATCATAAAATATCAGATTTATCATTTTATATTTCTAGCATATACCTTGCAAATTAAGAATGCATTTGTAACCAAAATAATACCTGGAACCTAGGGAATCTAAATTCCAGATTGTTACCATGACGATGCCTTACAAAGAAATGGGAAATATTTTTAATATTAGTATTTGAAGGAGCTCATTCTACATTCATCTGATTTTATTTATTTTTAATGTTTTTTTTATCAACTACTGATATTTGAACATTCATTAATGAGGAATCAATAATGAAAATCATACTCCGCTGGTGATGCCAGAAACAACAGACGTCCTGTATGTAGGGTTGAAGCAAGCATTGGCTACTGGAGATCCAGCTACAGTGATACAGTTAGCATAGACAAAGCGGGGACCTAAATCATCAGCATCTTCTATGGTGATTGTCAATGTTGTGTATGTGGTACGGCGAGTTGATACTACTCCAGCTTGATCCTAAAAAATACATCAAAAACTTCATTTGTTTAATACTTTATCCGGCTTTATTTCCAAGATGTTTGGGAGAAAAATCTACACATATAACTATTCAAGTGGTGAAGATATGTATTTCATTTGGGAAATGTTTGAAACATTATTTCAAAATATCAGAGGGAATAAGTTTTGTTTAAACTTCTGGCCAGATCTTACCGTTGCAGAGATATTGAGGACATAGCTGGTCACAGACTCAAAATCTAAAATATTCTTGACAACCACTTCTCCTTTACGAGCGACTGGCAACTCAAACTTGTCGGACCCATCATTCTGAAAAACATTACATTTTCAAGAGACACATAATCAAGATTCATAGACTACCTGTATCTACATGTATATACCCTTTGCTTCTATAAAGTACAATGTTTATAGCCCTAGTAGATGAATTCTGTCTCCTTTTAACAAGATTATAGAACTTCATTGAATATGTCTTTTTTTAACATATGTAATTTAAGCAAAAATGATTTTGTATATATCTAAATTTCTTACAATTCCACCTGGCACGATAGCAAAGTCGACTTCCTTATTAGCTCCTGAATCCAGATCTGTAGCAGCTATACTGGCAAAAACTGTTGTACCAATTGGGGCAGCCTGGTATACAATAAAACAAATTATAAGCCAGGACATTAACTTGATTAAGGACAGTAAGTAACTACTTATGTATAGATACTTTCTTCCTTATGATTGTTATATATCAAATAACTTTCTTTTTTACTTGTTGGCAGTCTTTAATCTATTTTCAAATACAAAATCATTAACTGTTTATCATTTCTATTTATCTTAAGAATAATGTCAAAACGTTTTGATATACATGCACATCTATATTGTTCAAAATAGCGTAAGAAGAAGAAACTGAATAAACGGTATAAAGTCATAAAACCTCTTTTGTAACTTTCAACACAGGGAATGAACTTTGGCCACTTAGTTTAATAGCAAGAGGCATCTGTACTTTTGACCTTTTACCTCAGCAATAGATACTGTAGGGGCACCTGTACTCATGCCCTCTTACCTCACTAACAGACACTATGTAGGAGGCACCTGTGCTCATGACCTCTTACCTCACTAACAGACACTATGTAGGAGGCACCTGTACTCATAACCTCTTACCTCACTAACAGACACTATGTAGGAGGCACCTGTACTCATGACCTCTTACCTCACTAACAGACGCTATGTAGGAGGCACCTGTGCTCATGACCTCTTACCTCACTAACAGATGCTACGTAGGGGGCACCTGTACTCATGACCTCTTACCTCACTAACAGACACTATGTAGGAGGCACCTGTGCTCATGACCTCTTACCTCACTAACAGACACTATGTAGGAGGCACCTGTACTCATGACCTCTTACCTCACTAACAGACACTATGTAGGAGGCACCTGTACTCATGACCTTTTACCTCACTAACAGACGCTACGTAGGAGGCACCTGTGCTCATGACCTCTTACCTCACTAACAGATGCTACGTAGGGGGCACCTGTACTCATGACCTCTTACCTCACTAACAGACGCTATGTAGGAGGCACCTGTACTCATGACCTCTTACCTCACTAACAGATGCTACGTAGGGGGCACCTGTGAAAACTGGAGTATTATCATTAACATCATCAATTTCCACTCTTATCAAGTAAAACTGAGCTGATCCAGTCTGTCCCTGAAATAGAAATTGAGAAAAAATTCTTTCAAGTTTGAATAAAAAAATGAAAATGGATATATAACCAAAACTTAAAATAAAAGGGATACAAAACCCCAACCCTCTTTATTAATTGATAGTATTTCCATATTTAAGCGAAATATTTAAATGAATTTATTAAATAAAGTCTAAAGCCTGTATCTAAACTGTATCAGTAATAATTCTTTATTATCAATGATACTCTATGCGAGTCTGGGTAGATTTTACACAATGAATAATATTGGTAAGATATCTATGTCAACTATATGATGACAACCAGTGATAAATGGCAGAAGTGTTTAAAGAACCAAGAATAAATAATGGTCCATTGGTAGGTTATAACTCAAACATAAATAAACTCACACTCACACACAGGAACTCTCACAGTAAAACTCATCAGCCCACTCAGAAAGGAAGTCTCACAGCTCAATTCATCAGCCCACTCAGATGAATAAACCCATACAGTCCATAGATACTCTAGTACAACTCATCAGCCTACTAGTACTGCTCATAGTCATAGCAACTCTAACAACACAACTCACCAGTAAATTAACCTATACTGCTCATAGCCATAGCAACTCTCACAGCACAACTCACCAGTAAATTAACCAATACTGCTCATAGTCATAGCAACTCTAACAACACAACTCACCAGTAAATTAACTTATACTGCTCATAGCAACTCTCACAGCACAACTCACCAGTAAATTAACCTACACTGCTCATAGCAACTCTCACAGCACAACTCACCAGTAAATTAACCTATACTGTTCAAAGAACTCTCACAGCACAACTCACCAGTAAATTAACCTACACTGCTCATAGCAACTCTCACAGCACAACTCAACAGTAAATTAACCTATACTGCTCATAGCAACTCTCACAGCACAACTCAACAGTAAATTAACCTATACTGCTCATAGCAACTCTCACAGCACAACTCACCAGAAAAGAATGTTTTCCTAAGAAAGAATTTACTTTCTTTTGTTTATTGTTTACTTACCACACGTGTACACTGAATCGAAAATTCTATGACGTCTAAATCATCCAAATTGGTCGGAGATCCTCCCTATTCATAAATCACACATAATAAATTATAAATAGAAATATATCATATATAGTGCAGGTATTGAATAAACAGTTTCGCTATATTGACAATCTTGAATTAAATTAAAACAATTTTTTATTTTAAAATATTTTCATTAATACACTTTTTTCTTCTGTTTATGAAACCAGTCACAAGATAACTGAAATGTTTTAAAACAGTATAAATCCCATTGATCTTTATCACATGTATCAATTTTTATTTCATGTATCATTAATTCATATCATATCTCAGACTTTCTATATATAACAAGCTACTATCGTCTATAAAAGATTTTACAGAATATATGTACATCATATACATACATCTCTGTCTACTGGACTTTTAAGTTGTATAAACGTCCTTGTGGTGAATCCATTACTAGGGGTTATTGGTTCTTCCACCAATCTGAAGAGATCGGTTACCGTAACACCTGCTGGGGTACCGAGACTGTTAGATAAGGTTAACTGTATTCCTGTCTGGGCGTTTCCATTTAGTACTCCTTGTATGCCTGTATCAGCTTTATACAGAGAGGATGTTGGGTTTTGGAGTAAATCTGCCGCCGATGCCTCTGTAACTCTAACACTAATAGTTACCGAACTTCCTCCTCCGCCTCCACCAACATAATCACAAGCTGAAATACGGAGTAGAAAGGCAAATAGACACCTTCTACATAGTGTGACTTTAGTACTACATGCAATTTATGTCATTTTTGTGAAATTTGAATCAAAGTTGTTTGAAATTTGAGTACACCTGTTACAACATTTGATAAATATTCTGTGAAAGTTAAACTGGTCTTATGTAAAGTATGAAAGAAAAGTGCCTTGCATTGTATACAGAACAATGAGAGGTAAATAACATGTATATCATAATAATATTCATATTTAACATGTTTCTGGTATAATGCACAAGTACAATTTGACAAAGCTTGATTTGATAATCTAACATCTTGTGTCTATTTTTCATAGCGGAAATCTATCTGCAGGTGAGCAATTATATCAATCATTTGAATAGTTTTTAAATCACATTTTAGGTCTTTTTCAGTGTTTACTTTATCCTTCCAGAGAAATGTTATTCATATCAAAATCTCTAGGTATACTCCCAACACCTCCTCTGTCTTCTTATAACGATACAATCTACAGATATTAAGCAACACATTGAATCTAATTCAGTGACAGATCAGTGCTCCCTTTGCCGTAGGTCGAGGGCGAATTGTGTCGATTTTGACAGAAAATGGGCCAAAATACTTGGTTTGGGGTGAATCCGCCACTGCAATTAACAAATCCAAGGAGAGAATTTAGGCACTATACCAGTCTCTCATTTTTATATGAAATTAAAAAAAAGAGCTTCTTCACATTTTCCACATTTGTGGGGTTAAATCCTCCACAAACTTTGAAGTAGGACAATGTCAGAAGGCCTAACACATCCCTATCTTTGTTCCAACCCCCTTCCACACGCCCGGAAACATCTTATTTTAATTTACTGTGAACTGTCATCGTTTTGCGGACAGGTACACCGTGTCTCCGGGTCAGGTGTAAAAAGCACTGAATAGATTTTCCATCTTGGCCATGTCTTGGTAATTACCTCATCCTTTGTTATCACAGAAGGCGAAAATAACAATCAATCTACGGCCATGAAGATTGGGCTGATAATATTGTATAAGAATGCACTGAGGTATGGCGATCATACGAACAGTAATTTATATTCATGTACAATACAGGTTGCCCTTTTTGTATGATCGATGAAGCGCGACTAACTGGTCACCAAGTAGGAAATTGATTTGAAGCACCTATGGTTAGGTATTTGACTAAAGATGGAATGTGTTAACAAAATCATCAGGTTTTTATTGCTGGACGTTTAATCGTAACAGTAATACCGTGTCATCATCCTCTTAACAGCAAATTGTATCTTTTATGTCTTGACATACAACAGCGGTGTTTCTACCTTTATAGTTTGAAAAACTTGAGGTTGACGTCTGAGACGTGCATATCCCCTCACCATCCCTTGATGTCCCTCCTTGTTGCTATATATATACCATCTGATACTTTAGATATTACTTTATCAGCGAGGGCATGTTATATAGGTTTTTGTTTTAAATATATTCTTTAATTCAAATTAATAATAAAATTGGAAGGAAAACAAACATCTTGAATAAAAAGCATCTTTAGGGAAAAGATAGGGGGGGGGGGGTTTAGATGTAGCTCTAAAATAATGTAAGTTTCTCGAATAAAACGAACTATAATGTAATGTACAGAGTTTGTCTGACATACTTTCTTAAATAAGAAGGGGTTAAAGATCCTAATAACACTTCAATAACTCCACCAATGGCCAATATCTCCTCTGTAGGGGTCAACTCCCCAACCTTTCCTAAAAATTTTTCCAATTTTAATTCAGAATTGTGAAAATTTGAGGAATTTCCAGAGGACAGACTCACAGGGAATAACTTTAAGTGGTTTCTCTCATCCCAAACTTTAATATGATAAATAATGTACAGAACACCCATTCTTAATTCTCCTCATTTCTTACACGCACAAACTTGGTACCACCTGGATTTGCCCCCCCCCCCCCCAAGCAAAAAAAAAAAAGGAAAAAAAGAGAAAATTGCATATTTAATAAATTTAAATTCCCATACATGATATGTGAAAACAATTATATAACTCCCCTTCCCCTGTGCTATCTACACTATACACTTACCTGTGTTTTGAGCATTAACTCCCCTTTCCCTGTGCTATCTCCACTATACACTTGCATGAGCTTTGAGCATTAACTCCCCTTTCCCTGTACTACCTCCACCATACACTAAGGAGAGTTTTGAGCATTAACTCCCCTTTACCTGTACTACCTCCACTATACACTAAGGAGAGCTTTGAGCATTAACTCCCCTTTCCCTGTGCTATCTCCACTATACACTAAGGAGAGCTTTGAGCATTAACTCCCCTTTACCTGTGCTACCTCCACCATACACTAAGGAGAGCTTTGAGCATTAACTCCCCTTCCCTGTGCTATCTCCACTATACACTTGGGTGAGCTTTGAGCATTAATCCCCTTCCCTGTGCTATCTCCACTATACACTAAGGAGAGCTTTGAGCATTAATTCCCCCTTCCCCTGTGCTATCTCCACTATACACTTGCGTGAGCTTTGAGCATTAACTCCCCTTTACCTGTACTACCTCCACCATACACTAAGGAGAGCTTTGAGCATTAATTCCTCCTTCCCCTGTGCTATCTCCACTATACACTTACGTGTGCTTTGAGCATTAATATTTCCTAGTAGGACCAGAAATATGACTGTGGCAGCAGCAAGTTCTTGACTGTGTTGCCACATTCTTTATCCAAATTTGAGGAACGGATCCTCTTCCTTCCTGAAGAAAAAAGTAAAAAGTTATTAGTTTTTTTTTTCACATACCAGTTTAAAAAAGAAGTGAGAAAATCCTTGAATCAAAGCATCATTACTTACTTACAATATCCATCTAGCGTCGTTCTGTTTATAAATATTACTAGGGATATTAAATATTTGAGATTAAATGGATTAAAACAGTTAAATAAATACGTATATCTAAATCAAACATGTACTCTTTACAACTCAGACTGATACCTTTCTCTGAAAGAGAAGCAAACAAGACATGAAATGTTTGGTGCTGCATTTAACTTACACATATATGAAATTCAAACACTTGGCAATGTTTATTTGCACTTTCTGATCTGATGGAGTTGTTCTTTAAATCTAATAATATCACCTGACCAAAATAAAATTGAAATGCAATGAGGAGCAAAACAATGTTAGAATCATACTCCAGACATGCAACACCTCAGTAAACAAAAACTTCAGTTGAACAAATGTAATGAAACATGCACTGTTTCAAGGATGGATGGGGGCACAATATCATGAATCAGTTAAGAGTCATGGAACAAATTTGATTCTCGAGAAAAAAAAAAAAAATTTCAAAATTGTTCCATTTTTCTTTCTGTTATAAGGAGATTTTATATATAAGTATTTACATAATATTTCAAAGTTTAAACATGTTCAACAGACGTATCATCAACATGGTAATGAAATGAACTGTAGCAATAAGAAAAAAGTGTAGTGATAGTATTGATCAGTATACTTAAAAATCTTACTTGAAATATAAGTTTAAAAGAAAAACAATGATAGCTAATAATACAGGGATTATAATCTATATACACAAAACTTCTCAAACAGATTTTAAATATTAATCTTCATGAAAATGTACTTTGTTTTTTTTAATTTCAATTTTGCATTTAACATACATGTATAACACTCTGCTATTCAATTTAAAAGGCATGCATATGTGTAATTTTTTCTTTGCCATAGCTATTATAGTGTTTTACGGCTCAGTATGTTCAATTCAACACTCAGTTGACCAATACTAATGTAACAAAGCAAGGTCAAGCCTTTTACATGTACAAAGGTATTATTTATTACAAAGAAATCTGTTTTGAAATATCTTTATACGTGTTTATGTACTGGAAAACTGAGAAAGTTTCATCATATATGGTACAGAAAACAAAGACCAGCTAGTACAATTCTTAGTCATACTGGCCTGATTTGTTTTGAAATATCATTACACTGAATGTGTATTGATCGTACCATTATACAAAATGTGTATTGGGGTACCATCATGCAAAAATGTGTATTGGGGTACCATTATACAGAATGTGTATTGGGGTACCATATCATGCAAAAATGTGTATTGGGGTACCATTATACAGAATGTGTATTGGGGTACCATATCATGCAAAAATGTGTATTGGGGTACCATTATACAGAATGTGTATTGGGGTACCATATCATGCAAAAATGTGTATTGGGGTACCATTATATAGAAATGTCTGTTAGCATATCATCATACAGAAATGTGTGATGGGGTATAATTATGGGAACAATTTATACCAGAAAGTATTGAGGTACCACTATATATGCATGGTAAAGGTTCACTGGCTTATTTGGCAACAGTGCACCAACATATTATTGAATTGATTATGGCACTTCCATAGAACTTCTTATATGATGAAAATTCCTTTTCAATTCAATTACTACTATCGTATCAGCATTTCAAAACAAACCTGTATAAACTTATTTCAAACAATATATTTGTACTTTATGATATTTAGTAATATCTAGCAAAGATTTTACACATACATTAACATATATTTTATCAAAAAACTGAAATGAAAATAAATGCAGTCAACAAAAGTTATACACACATGTATTGTACATGTATGCACGTGTACATGGAGTATGACTCAAACAACATTTTACCTGAAGTCTTGTAACATCTATGTTTGTCGCACCCATGCTTACGAAACCAGTGATGCATGTCATTTATTTATTGAAATTTGTTCAAATTTCTATTTTCTAGAGTTATATCATTTTATGTACATAGTTTTATAACTTTATTAGCATGATATTCCCAAACTTTTCTATATTCTGTACACATTCTATATTCAAATGATACAAAACATATCCTACATGTTACAATAATTGTACAATGACGTTACTGATTCACTGAATGCATTTTCATGTAGCAAGGAAGAGTGCAAAAACACCACAGAAGGAAAATATCCCTGTTATTTATCAAAAGTAAATCAAATGATTTATCAAGGTACATGTAATACACTGTTGTAACCTGGGTACATGTAAAATAAGAAATGAAATACCTGTATTATACCTACAGATTTTTTTCTTGTATTCTCTGATAATGCATACAATGTACAATTTTTAAATATTTAACCAAACTAACACATGCAAATGGCGGAAATACAACATTAGATAAATATTTCTCTTCATTTATTATTGAATATAATTCTGCAATAAAATCTTTATTATGAACACAAATACAGGAGAGGTGTGGCTATGGCAGAAAACCAGTTTTCCACCAATTTAAAATTTAGGATAAACAAAATGGTATAAAAACACAGAGTAATAAATTGAGGTAATGTATTTCAAAGAGGAGCATTATTTCTGTATTTATAGGTAGATTCTAGCACAAAGAAATGTACAATATAAGACTACATAATGTACTCTTCTAATCTTCTGTGACTGTGGAGTAGAATGCCCTCACTTTCCAACTAGGTCAAACTTTCAAGTTGACAGGTAATTTAATAGTTGTAATAACAATAAAATACTTTATCATCTGTACAATTGATTCAAGTGTCCCTCATTCATGTAAGAGTCCATCAATCTCATCCAACATACCATCCAGAAATAGTTTAATTTATACAAGATTCAGATGTAACTGTCAGACACATGGAGAAGAGGGTGTGATCATTAATATTACCATAGATTTCTCTCTTTTATAATGTGCTGAATGTTGGAGTTTTTAAAAATTCAGAAAATAAAGTCGTCAAAAATAATAAATCTGAAATATGAATTAAAAATATTTTCTTTAAAATAATAATGTCAATGAATAACAAAACATGCACTCCAAAAACAATAACCGGTATATCGCTATTAAATCAAAGAATATAGTTACCTGAATGTGAAATCGCTAATAAACACCAATAATGATGATATATCTCAGGTGTATGTCCAAAAGAAAACAAAAAGTGATTTTCTTTCAAAGTTGCTGATGGAAATTGCAACCCCGTTCAGTAGCCGAACATATCTGTGGCGACCACCACACCTATGAATGCGTTCCAGTACAGGTAACTGAAATAAAATCTTCGGTTTTCATTGAATTGCCTACCTTGCTACTATTTTGGAACCACATGCTCATTGAAGTGTAGTTGACAAACCGGTTTTACAACCTTTGAAAGGAATCACCAAGACCAGTTAAATTTATCAACCAATGAAATGGCGCGAAAATTTAGAGGTCAAGTATGTAGAGCTAGCAGCTTATTCATTTACTATTTTTATGTAGTTTCGTAGCATATACTCATTCATAAATAGAAAACGCCTTGGTTGAGAGTTTGTAGGCGTTTAAACCTGTATACGTACTTGGTGTATAACTTATCCCGTGTTAATCCAGTGGGAAACCTGCCATGGGCTGAAGAATGCATGGCTCATACCTAAGTCACATACCTAAATATATAATCAATAGGGCGTGGTGATACCCTTACATAAATAATACACCGTTCCACTTTTCAGCGTAGAAAGCGATGTTTAGCGGATTTTTGATTGTTATAGTTATGACGTCATAATCAAATGTCGGACTTGTCCAACCTTGCATGACGTCATCATAGTCAGATTTTGCGCTAAAGTGCTTGACTTTTGATGAAAGTGGAACGGTGTATTCTATAAAAAGGAGGGGGTATTGAAATATTGTTTTAATCATGCGAGTTTTAAAATAAATATATACTATAATTAACCATGAAAAAGGACAGAGTCAGAGAACTAATTTTTGAAAGCTGCGAAACAGTGTTATTCTTATGTATGTCTTTATCACTGGATCACTGTCATGCAGTGACTATACAGTAGTGGTCAGTAAATGTTTAAAAAGTTTTAGAAAAAAAAAAAGTGAAATACATAAAATGAAATCATTTTTTCTTTAATGCGTGATTTCAAGATCTTAAATTGAGGGCGGCACTTTCTCTATAGTTTGCGTATTTTGTGTCACCTGGACGTAATTATAATTAATATGATCCATATTTTTTTGTTTGATAAATATTCTGTACAAACTACACCCGAGTATCCCGGCAGCGCATCTATGCTCCTGAACTATTGGATCCACCACTAGGGAGACTGTGGTCTAAATTCTGACCAGACAGCTTCTTATAATGTCAAGTTTGTGTAAACTGACAATGATAAGTTGAACTGGACATTTAGTTCATGTAAAATCTCAGTATCAGAAATTGATTATCATTAGTTAATACAAATGAACGTTATATAACTACCACACGATTTGTATCAGGGGCGGATGCAGGATTTTAGTTTAGGTGGACGTGAAATAAAATAGAGGCATGGGTCTAACGGTTGTCGTAAGGCCACAAGTGGGTCCAAGACGAAGCCGTGGTGAGAACCCATGGCTCGTAGCCCCGGAAGCTAGCGAATTTTCATGCATTTTGATAATAAAAATTTGGTGTAAAATCAATCGTATTTTTAGTCCACAAAAGTGTTTCCTATTCAGTTGAACCTCTCACTTGTATAAACATATCACAAATAAAACATAAATGAACAATATAAAAGGACCTATATATCTGTAATAAAGGCTAGGTGAGATCACCCGAGATTAATTATCCAAAGGTTACACTTTTATTATGAAAAGGAACACATGATTAAATTAATTACATTAAACTTTGCAAATCTTAAGGCGGTTACAACCCTTAAATCCGCCAGTGGTTTTCGTTTATATTTTGTAGTCCTTTAGTCAAGTATAGTACACAGCTGTTTAAAGCAGGTAAACACTGTAGGAAACCGTGTTTCTTTCTACATCAAAACCGATAGCATAGGAAAATTGATCACTTCACCTTCCAAAGATCTTGCAAGCGACGCATTTACACTGATGAACGAACGAACCGAACGTTGATACACTTATTTATATATAAAGATATCAATTCATGTCACACGGGGTCCAGAGAGAGGAATAGTTCGGAGTCGAATGAAACATATTTTTACATCACACAATAAAAAAGACCTATGCAGCAGACCCGCCCGAAACAGTGAGGGATCTTTTACATGTTACATCTATAATAGTGACACAGGCATCGGTTTATACTGTCTGTTCCCATAGTTAAGGCACCGAATAGCCACGGTTGGACTCGAATCCGAGACATTTCGGTGATGAGCTAAACCCCTTACTGATTGAGCTACATGTATGCTGGGTCAGAATGGAAATGAAAAAACTCTTATATATATCATTCCTGCAAGCCGCTTGCCAAGCATATCTGGAGGATATAAGATGTAACCTGACTGATGAATTCACTAGTCAATAGTGATACTGTTGGTGTGGATATTTACATCCCTTCTCACTCTTTTTCTACTTTGATCGTATTAGTAGAGATAAATTTTAACTTTGAGATAAATATACGTACAACAAATCATGTAAAACGCCCAGTTATGGGATTGGTGCTGTCATTTGGTCCTGCCGTCTCAAACACCACTCGTTTAATTCTCTCCATAATGACTAATGCGTTTTGTAGAAAGTGGATATACATGTAACAAGGATATATGTTGTCTCTTGTAGACCCCACAATACCTTTCGCTTTTAAAATCTGTATAGTAACTACGAGATATCTTAATTATATCCTTTATATTGCATGAAATACCACAGAAAGTACCACTGTAATAAGAGTATATAAAGAGCACAAGTTTGACCGAGGTAAAGACTGAGGCAGTGGCTCGAACGAGAGCCCCTACTGTGCGACGATATAATCGCTGACCTTTTGGAAATACCTTGCCATTTTGAGGGGAAGGGATTTATTCTTCAGAACTACAGTATTAATAATTTCTTC
Organism: Pteria penguin; assembly: GCA_035048485.1. NCBI lineage: Eukaryota > Metazoa > Mollusca > Bivalvia > Pterioida > Pteriidae > Pteria > Pteria penguin. Next base: position 90,409,164 of record CM068580.1, read on the forward strand.
CTTTGAAAATGGTGTATAAATCTCGGTAACAACCTTTCATAAACACTTTCAGTACCTTGAGTTTATTATAGCACTAAAATGGGACTTTTTGGATGATTGTTGAAAGCTACATTATGTTTGAAACTCTTTACGATTTCAATAATTAGAAACAATGTTAATTTTTTAAGATGTATGGATTGATTGATTGATTTTTGCTTTACGTCACACCACGAATATTTCACGTATATGGTGACGGCATCTGCCTGATGCAGGGCATACAAATTTTGCAACGGACCCACCCGAAGCAGTGAGGGATCTTTAACGTGCCATGCATACCACGACACGGAGCCTCGGTTTTTACTGTCTCATCCGAAAGACAGGACACCGGCATGACCAGATGGGATTCGAACCCCGGCCTCCCGATCAGGAGTCCGGCGCGATACCACTAGGCCACGCCGGATTTATAAGATGTAAATGTATACACCACAAAACACTCCATTGCAGATAATTTACAAAGTTTACAAACAATCTGTGCTCATGAAGGTTTCTACTTCATAAATGTAAAGCTATCCCAACATATTTTTTTACATCATGCTTTAGCTGCCTATGGGCTGTTACTGCTCTACCGTTATAATGAAAGTGAAATAATCTTGACAAGAAGAATCCTTTTCAAAAAGAGGCCCCAAACAAACAATAAAATGAAACAGAGATAACGTTACAAACAAACATAATTCAAACAACAAATTTGGGAATGAAATTTAAAAATCTTATCAGCTTTTCAAATGGCTATAACAGAAGTTTTTTTAAAAAAAAAAAAAAAAAAAAAAAAAGACTGAATCTTATTTAGGGTCGCAGCGAACAAAGAAACATAACTCTTACTGTAAAAAGATGTTCATGGTACATGAACATTGTCATTTGAGTTTTAATTTTAAATTTGCTACCCTTTGATGTCGAGCCTCTTTAGCTCAGCGAGGTCGGATGGTAGTGACTGACTTACCGCAACCAGGTAATCATTAAGTTTGAATGAGATTGCTGAGTTGTGAATGAGTTTTGACTCGGCTATGCCGATGGTCTTTCAGTTTAAACTGATCGAGGCCGACTGAGATCGTAGTGACCGAGTGGTTAATAAGTTTGACCGAGCTTACCGCAGCCGAGTGGTTAATGAGTTTGTCTGAGTTCGCTGTGGTAGAGTGGTTAGTGAGTTTGTATGAGCTCACCGAGGCTGCAGGTCAGTGAGTTTGACTTAACTGGTCAAATCCAAAATGGCATTGTGCATGTTTATAAATCATCAATACATTCTACTATAGTATTAAAATTGATTTATCTTTTGAATGTTCCATGAAAAAATGTATGGTAATGTGTTTATATTGATAAAGTTAGATTATTAAATGGGATAGATGGATGGTATATTCCATGATTTTAACGAAAATATACGATTTGTAGTTTTGATGAATTAGACAATAAATGAGTAATATAAGGTCTCTATAATTAAATGGGGACAGGCTTGGTGTAGTGGTTAAGTGCTTGGCTTGCGGCCCCGACGATCCGGGTTCGATTCCCAGGTTGCACCACCATGTTTAAAAGGTTGGTTACCTCCTGCTGCTATTTAGCGTTATAACTGAAAAACTGTTGAAAGGGACGTAAATCACCAATCAAATGTATAATTAAATGTATATCCACCCCTCCCTCTCTCTCGTTTTATTTCAGAGATAACGGTTTTCATTGCCAATTTCAACGAGTCATGTAAACCGACGGAAAAAAAGAACTCCCAATATATCCCTAAGCAATATGAATATCATATTCTTTGAGATGTTTTTTTTTCTAGTCATTTATCTTTCGAACATATATCCTTTTTAAAAATATTCTTTACAGTCTAATCTAATCTTTTTTCCCCATTCAGGATCATGTTAAATTCTCGTTCTGATAAATTCTTATTCAGATACTCATTATTTTGATTCCATTACAAATTCCAACTAAACCCCAACTTATTTTTAAATTTCATATGTTAATTTTTCATTTTTTTAAACCGAATAATCATGTTTATTACCTTTTTGGACACGTTTACCTCTTGTCAAGAATGTCTGACTTTTAGTTGTGTAATTTCCTTATCTATCTGGTTGGCTGTGACAACAGTTTCGTAAAAACTATAAAATACAAGATTAAATCGAGCTTTTAATGTCTTGGATCACAATAAGTATTACGTAATGAGATTAAGAATCTATGGTCTGGCCTCTATAATTTTAAGGTTTGATGTATTATTATGCAGAAATTGTGATACAATATAATGTACTTTTTAAGAGATAAAGTTACTGGCATTGTGATAGATAGTGTGTGTCTGTGACATTCTCTATACAATGTAAATCGTTTCGTGTTGGTATATTTGTGATCTTCTTCGTATTTTCGGTATTCATGGCGGGTGTAACTAGCCAAACAAGAGGGGAGGAGTTAACTCCTCAAGGGCAAATGGCCTCAAATGGTTAGTCCAACAAGAGAGGCTAATTCCTCCACGGCACATGGCCTCACATGGCTAGTCCAACAAGAGAGGCTAATTCCTCCACGGAACATGGCCTCAAATGGCTAGTCAAACAAGAGAAGCTAACTCCTCCAGGGAACATGGCCATCTCTGAGTTCCAGGACTTCAAGAATTTTGTCATGTGTGTGTTACAGTGAAAAAGCGACAGTTCTGTTTGTATTTTACATAAAAATGAAAAACTGTCATGAGAAAGATGAGTTGAATTCTTTTAAGTAGTGATTCACCTCATATTAACTGGAATGTGCATTGAAATCGTTCGAAAATTCATAATCATTAATATTCCTTTTAGAATAAATCGGTCAAATATACCTTATTTTCAACTATCTCTAAAATCTAAGGTGAATAAAATTCAGTTAAAACAGAAGCAAACTGATACAGATAACAGTTTGAAAGTATACGACATCAAAGCTCAATGAGTAGGACAAGCCCACAATAAATGGACAAATAAGGAAACATTTTGGAGTTGGCCGTGCAATTAAGACATTTAAGAATATTCCACATAGGTCCGGAGTGAGCTTCAGTTTACATGCTCAACACTGGGTCAAAGTCATGGCACACTATCTTGTTATAGTCAACATTTGTGCTAGGTGTGAAGCTACATATCTAAAGCATTACCTAAATGACCCGGACAAGGAAATTTCATCAAAGTTAACATTGATTTTGACCTTTGAGTTTCGACCCTGGGATAAGGTCATGACACAACGCAACACCATAAACAACATTTATGCCAGGTATCAAAGAAAAAAGAGGAGTTACCGGCTCAGTTATGTGACAGAAGTCACCATGGAGCTATACAATATTTCAAGCAGTAAAACTGAATCATAAAGAATGTATGGCCCGGACAAGGAAGTTTTTACAGTGACATTGATAATTAAGTTATTACCAAGGGCCTAGGTCATGGTACCTCTTAGTTATTGGAACAGTTGTGTTAAGAATCAGATTATTAAGAAAATATTACCAGTACAAGGAAATTCCATTACTGTGTACTGTGACCTTAACCTTAAACACAAGACCCTGGGTCAAGATCATGACACACTGTCTTGTCAAGAGAAACAATAGTACTAAGCATGATGCTGCAGAACTACAGCATTAAAGAACTGTAGTTCTGATATTGAAATACAATGGATGTCTTCAGTGTATTTTAATTTAAAGGCAAGACCCTCTGTCAAGGTCACAATTCACTACCTTGTCATAGAGAATAATCTACCATGTATGAAGAAGTAGGACTAAGGTTTCAAGAAAAGATGACAAACGCCTTATTAAATCCATTGTGCCAAGTATGGTTTCAAAGTTAAAGCATTATAATTATTAAAAAGCAATTACCTGGGTAAGTTTTCAGACGGACAGATGGACGGCCATCGCCATACCATAATACGTTTCTTCTAGATGTTGTAGTTAATAGTGGCAAGTAGAAACACGAGTCATCATACGCCCGGAAACATTTACTGCCGTTTAGCAGTAAATATTGATAGTAAATAAACATCAATTAACTTCATTATCAATATATAGGATCACCTTTTTTACTTTTCATATTCAGTACGCTTGTCCTAATAGTGTTCGTAAAACCCAAAGTTTCGGCATATTTGAAAGATCCCATCACGCCTTTTTATTTTGTTATGCCGATGCTACATTTGTCGGTAGGTTTGACCTCTTTAACGTTGAGTGTGCTGTAAACTAATACTGAAACGAACAATGAAAGTATTATTATATTATTCTTTCTCCACACTGATCATCAGATATAAAGGTATAATAATGACCTTTTGTAGGTATAAGAGTCAAAGGTACTTAAAGTCGGAATTTTACAGTAATCCAACCAGAGATCCGGGCTGTCAGGAAAAAGTGGTATGAGATGATTTTTCATTATCTTTGTTCCCTATCAGTCATTATTAACGCTAGCACGTACAAAATCTTTCAATGCTTCGGAATAAGCTTGATAGTACTCGTCATTCCGATGTTATGTACTATGTTTGTATATTCCGTATACGGTATTGTCATGCATACGATTAGCTAATGATTATGATTAATGATTATGATTATTCCATGGACTATGAGATATGGTTTACCCTTCGATACTTCTTCGTTTTTCACTTTAACTTAAAGTCTACATATTGTAGAATTCCTCCACCTCCCCAATCACTTCCACTGTGCGTCCTCCTTCAGTGTACTTTGTGACAGTCATCTCGTTGGTGCGTTTTCTATATTTCTCGCACTGTACACCAATACTCCTTGTATCTACAGACTGTTTTCCACTAGATTGTACAATTGATGCAGTACGTGGAGCTACTTTCTCTGCGGTTTTAGAAATCTTAGGCGCTGGTTCTGAAGGCAATGAAGGTCCAGCAGGTTCCTCAATTTTCCTTTTCACTGCGGGCCTGCCTGAAGCGACTGGAGAAGGCGAAGTTGACTTAATAATCATACGACCACTTACCCTTAGCCGTATTGCTCAGCTTACCATTTTCGTCACCAGTCGAGTCGGATCCTTCATCATCTTATAAATCAGAAACGATGAGGTCCCCAGGGTCCTGTAAGGTCAAGTAAGATCCCTCATTAGCCTTGTCTGAAGTAGTACCTGGACCATCCTTACACCCAGGGGAAGTGAGTGGATGAGTAAAGAAAAAAGAGGAGTTACTGGCTCAGTTATGTGGCAGAAGTCACCTGTAAGTCCTTTGTGAGCACGATTGAAATGTCTCTTCACATTGGAGGGTCTATTAGATTTGAAATCACATTCATCACACCTATATTCAGTCAAAGCACATTCAGCAACAATGCTGTTTGAAAGTATTCTCATCAATCTGATTCATTAATCTGAATCTTTGTTTGGACTACCACTCAATGTTCTTGCAGTAAGAGCTCGGTCAGACTTCGTAAAACCGTCTAGTGGCTCTACCATGCCAACTCCTAAATTTGACATCAATTCTCCAGATTTATTATGAACTGAACAAAGAGCAAAGACTTCTGTCCTTGGTGGAAGAATAAGTGCCTCGTCAAGAAAAACCCTGTAACATCCAATATTACCTTTCAATAAAATACGAAAATAACTGGTAACACATGACTATGGCACTAACAACAATGTACCACAGTGGACATTCACGGACCCCTGAATTTCGGAGGTGATACAAGGTGCCCGGGAGGAGTGAGCGTCTCCTGTTTGGCTAGCCACACCCACCGTGAATGCCCTAACATACAGACAAAACAATATAATTCAGCACTGTATATATACATGAATGTGAACAAACACTGTGTAGAAAGTGCCACAGCCACATAACATCAAGAAAATGGGTATAATAACTCTTAAGTCAAACCCTCCGTGGGGAACTTTTTTACGAGCTCCACACTGCAAAGGGAATAAGTGTGGCGTTCATGTAAAATACGAAATACAAAAGAACACTTTGATCTTTTGTCCATTGAATATTAGAGTATCATTGGATATGTCAACTGAACAATCATGATTTTTCATAGAATCTAGACCCAGTATACCGTCAATTCATATCTCAGCAACAACATCCTTATTATTCATACAAAACCTGTCAATCTTAAAAGGCAAAACAGTAGTTCCTTTGATAGTCAAAACAGAACCATCAGCGACAAAAATATCAGTATCTAAGGGTTGTAAGAATTGCACACCAACAAGTCTCGGCGCAATAAGACTGACAGTGGCTCCTGTATCAACAAGTAGTTTGATATCATAACCGTTTACTTCTGCACGTAAAAAGAGACCAGACTGTCCAAACTTACGAGCATTATCCATCGACCTAAGAGATAGTTTACCCACTGTCTTTGATTCATTTGTATTACTCTTAGTCAATTTACCTTTCTCTTGATTAGCATAACATAAATATTTGCGGCACTTCTTTTTTATGTGTCCATCTTTCCCACAAAAATAACATTTTAACTTTTTGGACCTTGGTGTAAAATTTAACTTTAACTGAAAAGACTCGTATTTGGAATTAACTTTTGACTATCCATAATTTCCTTTATTTCTTGATGCATATCCACGAGAGCTTTGTTAGTTTCTTCAATCATTTTACGTTATTGAAATGACTCACTTGGCGCCTCAGTATCAGTAACAGTAAGCCTAACAAAACCACCTTCATCATTACTTTTTCTTTCTGTCCTGTTAAACGCATCAAGCTCAACAGCCAAACATACAGCTTCATTCAAATTTTTAGGCCTTGATTGCTTAATTCTAATACGCATGTCGGAGCTATGTAAAGAATCAATGAAATATTCAGTTGCCAATGTCTCCCTAACGTCATTTAGGGCGTTGGCATACGCCAGGTTTGTAAGCCTTCTAATGTCTTGACCTAACCTGGGAATGGACTCGGATGCTTTCTGTTTACGATCTTTAAGTTGGGCCCTATATAGATCCATTTGATAAGCTGGTGCATATCTGTCCTCTAGGGCCTTAGACAATTCAGTAAAGCTTTTGCGCGATTCAATAGGTAAATTCCCTAAAACTGCTTGTGCTCCATCGCGTAGAGCGACAGCTAAATGCAGTCCCTTCTCATCTTCAGACCAGCCTTTTAATTGTGAACACATATCAAAGTGTGACTTAAAGTCTATCACGTCATATGTAGCAGACTTTACTAAATCCAGTGGGAAACCTGCCATGGGCTGAAGAATGCATGGTTCATACCTTAGTCACATACCTATATATAATCAATAGGGCGTGGTGATACCCTTACATAAATGATTCTATAAAAAGGAGGGGGTATTGAAATATTGTTTTAATTATGCAAGTTTTAAAATAGATATATTTATATATATATATATATATGCTATAAATAATCATGAAAAAGGACAGAGCCAGAGAACCAATTTTTGAAAACCGCGAAACAGTATTATTCTTTTCTGTATGTCTTTATCATTGGATCGCTGTCATGCAGTGACGATACAGTAGTCGTCAGTAAATGTTTAAAAAGTTTTGAAAAATAAAAATAAATAAATAAATAAATAAATAAATCAATCAATAAGTGAAAAATATAAAATGAAATCATTTCTTCTTTAATGCTGGATTTCAAGATCTTAAATTGAGGGCGGCACTTTCTCTATAGTTTGCGTATTTTATGTGTCACCTGGATGTAATTATAATATGATCCATTTTTTTGTTTGTTTGATAAATGTTCTGTACAAACTACACCCGAGTATCCCGGCAGCGCTTTCTGTGCTCCTAAACTACTGGATCCACCATTTGGTCTAAATTCTGACCATGCAGACAGCATCTTATAATGCCAAGTTCATGTAAAATGACAATGACAAGTTCAGTTGGACATCTAGTTCATGTAAAATCTCAGTATTAGAAATTGATTATCATTAATTAATACAAATGAACTTTATATAACTACCACACGATTTGTATCAGGGGCGGACGCAGGATTTTACTTTAGGTGGACGTGAAGTATAATAGAGGCATGGCAGTGGCGGATTTAGAGGGGGAGACAGGGGTCCGGGCCCCCCTTTTGATCACATATTTACTGGTAAAAATCCAGATTTTGAACCAAAAATGGCTGAGAAGTTTGGCTAATACCCATTTGGGCCCCCTTCTCGGAAATCCTGGATCCGCCATTGCATGGGTCTAGGAGTTGTCGTAAGACATAAGTGGGTCTAAGGCGAAGTCGTGGGGAGAATCCAGGGCTCGTAGCCCCCGGAAGCGAACTAAATTTTATGCATTTTGATAATAAAAATTTGGTGTTTCATATTCAGTCGAAACTCTCACTTGTATAAATATACCAAAAATAAAACATATACCATTATTGAACAATATAAAAAGACCTATATATCTATGATAAAGGCTAGGTGAGATCCGCCAAGATTAATTATGCAAAGGTTGCATTTTTATTATGATTAAGAACACATGAATAAATTAATTACATTAAACTTTGCAAATTTTATGGGGGTTGCTCCCCTTAAATCCGCCAGTGGTTTTCGTTTATATTTTGTAGTCCTTTAGTTAAGTATAGTACAGCTGTTTAAAGCGGGTAAACACTGTAGGAAACCGTGTTTCTTTCCACATTAAAACCGATGGCATAGGAAAATTGATTTCTTCACCTCCCAAAATTTTGAAGCAGTGTTTCACGTGTTACACCTATAGTGAAACAGGCCTCGGTTTATACTGTCTGTTCTCAGATTTAAGGCACCGAACAGCCACGGTTGGACTCGAATCGCAGACATTTCGGTGACGAGCTAAGCCCCTTACTGATTGAGTTATGCTGGGTCAAAGTGTTTCCTTTATAAATATTTGACTGATAACTTTTCACTTCAATATTATTTGCGTAAATCCATTCCTGAAAATTTGGTCTCATATATTACAAAGTTCAGATTATCCTCACATAAACTTAATATAGAACAAGGTCGATATAATAGAGTTGAAAGGCACAATAGAGTGTGTCATTGATGTGATTTTGGCCATGTTGAAGATGAGTTGGGTGATATAAGATGTAACCTGACTGATGAATCCAATAATCAATAGTAATACTGCTGGTGTATATATTTACATCCCCTCTCCCTATTTTTCTAGTTTAATCATATTAGTAGAAATATATCTGAAGTAGTTATCGATAACCCCGAGTTTGAAAGATACTTGTATATAAATGACATATACCCACCTGAACTTCAGCTAAACAAAGTCGACATTTGTGATACAGAAACACTTTTCTTGGACATATAAATTAAGATGATTAATAATGAAATTCATACAAATATTTACGATAAGCATGACGATTGTACATTTTCTACTGTAAATTTCTCTTACTTGGATAGTTACAGATATTCCTAAACTAGATTCCTATCATATGGTATTTATAAAATTTAGTTGCTTCGATGTGCCAGCGCCTGCACTAACGTTTTGGATTTTCATAAAAAAGAAAAAAATAACGGAACTTTCAATTAACTCAGGGTTACGGGTATCATAAACTTAGAAACGTTTTCGGAGATTGTTTTAAGTCCTATTCAGATTTTTTTTTATCAAAAGTCGGAAATATTACTTTCGCAACAATATGTATCCAATGGAATTTCCCATCCCAATTTCTACAGTGATCTTTTGTACAAACTGGTCTAAGATGCCGATAAGTTTATTTCGTCGGTTTCCAGAATAGTGAAATGCCTTAGTGATCTACAATAATATGACCCGGAGATCATCAAATAGACAGTAAGTCTCGTATTAAGCCCTAGTACAGTCTTATATAGGGATTTTCACTCGAACGTACACGCTGACAAACATGTGGATATATATATATATATATATATATATATATATATATATATATATATATATATATATATATTATATATATATATATATATATATATATATATATATATATATATATATATATATATATATATATATTACAGTACAAACGGAGCAAAGAAAGTAATAATCAGCTGAATATAAGGCTTTAATCGAACACTCGTCAAATTCTCTCTCACACAATATCACCGGTGCTCACATTCAATATACATAATAAATATAAAAATATACAACAAACATTCTCAATTTTAATCAAAATATTGGTTTGTTCTATCGGAATTTCACCGCGGTTCTTGACGAATACGATGATCCAGAACACTACAGAAAGCAATACACAACTGTTATATCAGTTGAATTTCGGTCACTATACAAATGCAGACGCTCTGTATATGGTCAGTGAACCAGTCAACAGCTCAACGCATCGATACGCACGACTGTACGTGAAGAGTTTACAACGGCCTAGGCAACGCATGGTGATCTGTTCTCACTAGCGGAAACATAATCTCATGATTCTGTATTCCCAAGGTGAAACTGTGCGCAACACAATAAACGCTGATATAAACCTGACGATTTACATCAATTTTCCACAGGACATCAACTATATATACAAAAATCTCTGGGGGCTCCATTTTGTCACCGGGTTATCATAATACTATGTCGACTCAATAGCACACATAGTTTATACTGAATATTTATTTTTATTCAGAGATGCTATAAATTGATGATATATTCCAAAATGTCCTGTGCGATAATTTGAGAATAGTCAATAGATAAATCTTTGAATGATATCAACGTCTGGCTATTACAATAGAGGGGCAGGCGTGGTGTAGTGGTTAAGCGCTTGGCTTGCGGCGCCGACGATCCGGGTTCGATTCCCGGGTTGCGCCACTATGTTAAAGAGGTTGGTAACCTCCTGCTTCCATGTCGCGATATAACTGAAATATTGTTGAAAGCGACGTAAAACGCCAATCAACCAACTATTACAATAGATATTTAAATGATGATCTAAAGCGCGCCAGGTAAAGCGGGTATATCATTATCGCATGCGCAAGCATATAATCTGTCCATTGGTCAATGTCACATCATTCACTCACTCCTTCATTCATGTGTTCACTCATGCATACATCCATTCATAAGAAGAAATTATTGTAAAGAAGGAAAACATCAGTAACATAACCATTATTAATATATAAAAATAATTTCACATCCGCGACACAAATTCAAAAGTGTTCCTCTTGCTGATATCTCTATCCTATCAAAAGTTATGGCAGTTTGAAGATATCAAGTTTTTGACTTTTATGTGGACTTTTTTCTTATACAATTCTTGCTGGTTTTCGTGACTGAGACGGAACAGACATTTCTCACATTTTTAGAATTTTTGTCATTTCTCTGTCAATTTCTTTTACCCCAGGTAGCCCTCTTTCCCTCTCATCCCTACCCCTTCTCTCCTTCTTTCTCTTCCCGCTTCTTTTCTCAACGTCATTTCAGTATATGGCATCAGTATGATGGACTAAAAGCGTATAACATAGCTGGATGGGTTTGAATGCTAAAGAATGAAAAACCTAGCCCCTTCTCTCCAGACTATCAAATGGCCTGTGCCTTATATGTGAAAAAAAGACACATGACATTTGATAAAGTCAAAGGTCAATCTCGTTTAAAATTTTTATGATGAAAATATTGCATTATTAGCTCACCTGAGCCACGTTATCCGTCGTCTGTCCTTCGTGTGTCGTAAACTTTTCACATTTTCGACTTCGTCAGAACCGCTGAACAGAATTTGATGCAACTTGGTATGCACGAAGTACTCAAGGTCCCCTACAAGTGTTGTTATTTTTTCGCCCGGATCCATCGACAGGTGGCGCCACCATGAGCAAAAGTAAATTACAGAGGGTACCCCCGTTGACAAACTTCTTCACACCGGATGGCTACAGCAACAAACCAAATGCATAGGATTGATGGAGAGGGATGTGTGAAGAAGTGTTGCTGTTTTTGGTTCCGTTACGAAATCAAATTTTTGACATTTTTTGGACATTTTTTTGGACTTAGTAATTTCAATGCAGAAAAGTGTCATGTTTTTCATTTAATTGATAATGATGATTTCTTATGGACTATTTTGATCATAATTATGGTAAGGAATATTATTGTGAAATAATTTTGTCGATATCTCAATTTTTGGATTTTTTATGAATTTTTTAAGACTTCCAAAAAAAAAAAAATCCCCCAAAAAGAGAGGGGTTGGGTTGGACTTTTTTTTTAACATTTTCAATTTTTTTCTGAAAAACTGTTTAAAGGATTTTAATAAATCTTGGTAGAAATAAATCACTTATGATCCCCTTCAAATTCTGTCGTTTTCGTCTAGACCTCTCTACAGGTGGCGCCACCACAGTCAAAAGTAGGTTACAAAAGAGTACCCTCCTTTGACAATCTTCTTCTTCATACTGGCTGTATACAGAGACAAACAGAATGCATAGAAATGATCTAGAGGGATGAATGAAGAAGTCTTGTCATTTTCGTTCCCTTCCAAAATCAAATTTTCAACATTTGTTTGGACTTGATGATTTCAATGCAGAAAAGTGTCATATTTCCTAGTTTATTGATAATGATGATTTCTTATGGACTATTTTGATCATAATTATGGTAAGAAATGTTATTTTGAAAGATTTTTTTTTTCAATATCTCAGTTTTTGGATTTTCTATGAATTTTTACGACTTCCAAATGACGGTGTATAGGGACAATTCTTCACATTTTTAACTTCTGCTGTTACACACCAGGAAAGATTTTTAATGAAACAAGGTATACATGAAGTACTATAGGCCCTCTATTAATTTTATACATTTCATCCAAATTGGTCAACAGATGGTGCCACCATGTCTAAAAAATAGGTCTCACAATGATACATATACCACTTGGTAATTAAAATATGGAGAGTAGCAGTTCAAATCCAGCTGTGGTCAATTTTTTTTTTCATTTCTAAATAAGGTTTTAGATGTTTCTCAACACTCAACACATGAAATTAGGCCATTTCAAGTTGGATCTGGACAATATTTGAAACAATTGTTGTTCATGACAGTAGTGTAACGATCCCCGATAATGCAAAAAAATGAGTTGACCTAATTGTACTATAGTATGTACTGATTTGACCTAAACGTACTATAGTAGGTTAAAGATGAGTTCAAAAAGTGTCCTTGACCTTGGATTGAATGTGGAAATTGTACTTGTTAACCTTGAGTTTACTTTTCTAAAGAAATGGTTAGCCCTTAAAAGGGCTGTTTTTTTTTTCTTCCTGTCCCTTACCAGCATAAGGGGCAGTGGCGACGTGCCTTTCTCCTCTCACTTCGTCTAACTGTAGTATTGAGGAGTCTATCTACCAAGTGACCCACCCGGCAGGGTGGTGTACTTCTCCTACCGGGTGGATGATCTTGTCTCTCTTCCTCGGGTTCTCTTTTGATGATTGTTGCGTTCAATGGCTGATCTGGCTCAATTTTGATATCATTGCCCGATTCTCGCTCTCTTAATATCACACGGCCTATGGCCGGCTCATGGATCGTGTAGATCAATCTCCTCTCCCAATCAATCGTGATTCTGATACTCGCTTCCATGTTGTCGAAAAAATAAAATTTTTTCAGGTAAAGTACTAGAACATATTCTGAAGTATATATACTATTGTAAACGCGGACGTGTAAGGAAACACCTTTTTGGTAACATAAACATTCTAATGTAAAACATAAACAATTTAAATTCAATCTACCATAAAACGCGGACGTGTAAGGAAACACCTTTTAGGTAACCTAAGTGTACTAAGACAAAGTCTTGAAATATTTTACTGTAATTGCGGACGTGTAAGGAAACACCATTTTGGTAACATAAACAAAGTCTTGAAATATTATCATTTTTGCGGACGTGTAAGGAAACACCCTTTTTTCAGTATAAATAAGATTTTTTTTCTAGAGAAGCGCCAGTTTTGAATCGAGATTTTTCGAATCAAGATTTTCGTATTAAAAATGAGTTTAAATACCAATATCGACTTTGAGACCATCTTAGAGATGTTGTTGAAGGATGATGCTATGCAGGAAAAGGCAGGAGGGGGGCAAACATCATCTATCCCCACTACAGTAAATCAACAGCCACAACAACAGGCACAACTTTCACAGCAGCAGCAAGCCCAGCCGCAACAACAACAGACACAGGCACAGGCACAACAACAGCAGCAAAAGCAGCAGCAAAACACCAACTTGGCGCTGCCGGCGCTGCCAAAGATAAACTATTCACAGAACAGATTAACATCAACAAGAGCTCTGCAGCGTCGGATTCACGTGCTGGAATCCAACCAGAAAGTGTTGATAGAAGAATTGGCAAAGACACGCAACTGCCTAAAGGAGTTGGCGAAACTAGTGCTAGAGAATAAAGAAAACGAAGAGATGTAAATCAACAACATCAAAATAAAAAGGTCCTTTTAAGGACCACCCAAAGTTTTACGAAAAGTAGTCATTTGTTGAATGCAACAATTATTTACTATGACTTTTCAGGAAATAAAAGAAGACGAGGAATACAAATGTAAGTTTTTTTAAAAAAGTTTTTTCTGTATAATGTATAATGTATAACGGGTAAAAATATATAAGTTTTTTAGAAATAATGATACGAACTCGTTTAAATGTTTTCAACCTTATGGTTACTTTTCTAAAGATATGGTTGGCCCTTAAAAGGGCCGTTTTATGATGTTAAAAATCTTCTCATTCTTCTCTCTCTCTGGAGGGTAACTTGGGTGGTCATAGTTCAGCAGCCTTTCGATCTCTCGGTCTTGTTGCCTGCTATACTCCATCATTTCTTCTTCTTCTTCCTGGTCGTACTCTTCTGCCATTTCTTGGTCGTTGGTATGATGGAGGATATTAGATAGTAATTGACTAAATATCCTCCACCAAAACAAACTCCTAGGGTTCCGTCCCGGATGACCAATATGGATACTGATATCCTCGTCTCCCACTCTGAATGTGATTACACCTCTTATTTCAACATCCATTTTGAAATGAAGTCTAATACACGGTAAATGACTATATACTGTCAAATTGCGGACGTCAAAGGCATCACCTTTTTCATGTATTCAGAAGTGAAGGTCGAGCTATTTTCGTCACACAGTCACGAAAAGAACTCGAGTTTTTTTAAACTTAACTAAGAAAATACGACAAACGATAGAGATAAAGTAAGACATGTTTTATTCACATAATTACATGATCAATAAAATTGTCGTTTACACATAATCAATAAAAATATCGTTTACACACAATGTCATTACATGATCAATAAAATATCTGTCTCACTACTTTGTTTAAACTCTGCCATTACGGCTCGGAGCGATGTCTCCATCGTCCAAGTTTGGTCATTTCGGATACTCGACAGATGTTTTCTGTTGTTTACACATAATGTCATTACATGATCAAAGCGATGTTTTTCTTGGTCATCTTTTTCTTGGGTATCGTCTCCTTTTTTTCTGCAATCTTTACTTTCTTGGGAGCTTTCATGTTAGGAGTTTTCGGAGGAGGCATACTCGGAGTGGTTTTCGGACTCGGTGGTTCCGTGATTACAGGACTAGATGGTTGTCGAGCCTGCGGACACTCGTTAGCCCAATGTCCTTCTTCGTTACATCGAAAACAATTTCCCTTGATCGCTTGTTGTTGTTGTCTCTGAGGGCACTGTCTAAACCAATGTCCAGGTTGTTGACAATGGAAACACACATTATTAGGAGTGTTCGTTTCCGCTGTGTTGTATTTAAATTTCTTACGGCTAGGTTCGCCTGTATCATCGTCACCATCATTATCGTGGTACCTCTTGTTAGCCATTCGTTTCTTGATCTCACGTAACATATTTTGGGCATCAGCAACGTGTAAGTTCATTTCACCCATGCCTACATTGATTTGCACGGTTTCTAGCTTGGTTTCTTCCACGGTCTTTTGCAGTGTAGCTAGCGAACTCGTCAAGGTATCTTGGTTTTCTTTTAGGGTCTGCATCTCGACCTGATGTTTCTGTGCGACGAGGCTCTTCAATTGAGTCAGTAGAGCCTCTTCGTTCGAAGGTAACATGAGAGTATCATCGTTCTGCATCCCTTCGTCACGCATCAAATCTTTAATGAAATTGGTAGGAATCTCTGGTGGATGCATGCTCGTTTCGTCTATGAAGGCAGCAGAAGAACCAGCAGTAACAGTAGCAGTAGGAAACCTCGGTTGAGCCATGGTTGTTTTCTCTTGCGTGATGAATGCGAGAATGAAGTCTGTCGTTTACTCTCGTCTTTTTTAAACGAAATGAGTGACCTTCACCCTTAAAATCTTACCTTCACCCTTTAAATATGACCTTGACATTGAAATAAAATTTAACAAATAACCTTGACATTGAAATGAATGTTCTAGACTTTTTTTTTCTAAAGTTGACCTTGTATTAGATCACATCAACCTTGACATTGAAATAAAATCACGACCTTGACATTTCAAGGTCATAGGAATCGTATAAAAAACCCGTGAAAACGCCATCGAGATTAAAACGCGAATTATCAGTCACGATGCCAGTCACGAGAGAATTATTGAGATCGAGAAAGTTTCGCACGCTTCTACGACGATGGATACAAAGACATGGTGGAATAGAAGGAGCTAGACGTCGCCTGCGGGAAATGAACAAGTCACCGCAAGATTTCTATACCATCAAGTTGAATCGATCACACAAGTCCAGAAAATTCAAGACCAGTGGTATACGATACAACGTACAGTTTAAAGCATTGACTCGAGAGATATCTCCAGGTCAGCTGCCGAGGTTTCTACCTAGGGTCATGAATTCGTTAGTAAACGATTTGAAAAGTAAGTGCCATGCCAAAGACAAAGACTACATCAGACTGATCATCAATCACCCTTCTCTGAAGTCCGAAGTATGGGTACCTTTCACCATGAGTCAACACTTGTCTAGCGAAATGGTCTTGGCCGAAATACAGAAAGTACAACAGAGTAATGAAGACTTTAAGTTGGAAGACGGGCAAACAACGATAGACGTCATCCACATCGAGATGCCTTATGGAACGGGAGGTAACAAGGCGAAACATCTGCATGCCGAAAAAGATGAATTTAGGAAAGACAAGAGATCCATCGTTCGGATCGTAAACGATTCCGACAACATGTGCCTAGCTAGAGCCATCGTGGTCGCCCGTCTACAAGCCCAGAAACCCACGGACCCCAAAGAGATGCAAGAATGGAAAAAGGCATGGTTTCGTATGAAAGTTTCCGATAGATTCCGTGATCAAGAAAGAGCAGCTAAATCACTATGTCAGGAAGCGGGCGTGTCCATAGAGCATGGGTGTGGACCTGTAGAATGGGGTAAATTCCAGACGGTCCTGAGTCCACAGTACAGATTGAAAATCCACCATCAGTTGACAGAAGCTAAGAAGATAAAACTACAGTTACTGTACAAGGGGGACGTGAGAAACAACATGAGACCCACCATGCTGAATATCCTGTATTCGAACCAACACTACGATACCATCACGTCTATGACTGGTTTGATCGAACGTCAACATTACTGCGACTTTTGCGACGTCGGGTATACCCACAAGGAAGATCATCGCACGAAATGTCCCGTGAGGTGTAACTACTGTTTGAATTCACCACCGTGCCCCCAGGACGATTCTAAGGTCACGTGTCAGAGCTGCAAAGGACATTTTCCCAACATGCAGTGTTATTGGAACCATCTGAAACCCAACAAAGTGGGAAAGAGCATATGCGACCTCATGACGAGATGCCGGGATTGTGGAAGTTGGATGAGTAAAGTACTGATGAAAATACACCGCTGCGGCGATAAAGAGCACGTCTGTTCCATCTGTAAGACCGTGGTGGAACAGGATCATCTCTGTTACGTACAACGTAAACCTAAACCTAAGAAGAAGAAAGGAGAAAAGAACTCGTACATCTTCTACGACTTCGAATGTAGCCAGGACACGGGAGTACACGTTCCAAACTTTTGCGTGGCACATCGAGCTTGCGATGCATGCATACACTCACCCATCGAAGAAGAGTGCGAGACGTGCACCCCATTACCCGGAGGAAGAGAAGTCATCTTTCAAGGAGAGAAAACCTTAGAAAACTTCATGAGCTGGATATTTTCTAGCTGTGTCACGAACACCAACAGAGAAAAGAAATCATGCCACGACGGTGTGACGGCCATCGCTCACAACATGAGAGGATACGACGGTCAATTTATTTTACATTTCCTGGTCAATCGTGCATGCATGAAACCCGACGTCTTGATGAGCGGAGCCAAGATCATGACGATGTCTGCCAACGGAATACGTTTCATCGATTCCTACAACTTCATGAGTTCCTCGTTGAGTAAATTACCCAAGGCCTTCGGATTGACCGAATTGAAGAAAGGTTACTTCCCTCATCTTTTCAACACCCCGGTCAACCAGCAGTACTCGGGTACCTATCCTCCGATGGAAACGTACTTGCCCGACTCCATGGAAACCGAGGCTCGACGTCAGTTCATCTCGTGGTACGAAGATAAAGTGAAGAGCGGAGAACGGTTCGATTTTGCCACCGAGATGCGAGAGTATTGTCGATCCGATGTAGACATCTTGAGAAAATGCTGTGGAAAGTTCCGAGAAACCCTTCTGAACTTGGTCGACGTCGATCCCTTTGCGGAATGCGTCACGTTTGCCAGTGCCGCCAACTTGGCGTTTCGACGCAATTTCATGCCTAGAGATAGTTTGGCCATCATACCTACCGAAGGATACCATCCAAAGCGCAAATATTCCATCAAAGCCCTACGATGGTTGAAATGGATCGCTCACGACACCAATCACGACATACGACACGCTTGCAACGGAGGGGAAGTCAGTATTGGACCATATACCGTGGACGGTTACGATACCAACACCCAAACCATTTACGAGTTCCACGGATGTTTCTGGCACGGTTGCCCCGAATGTTTCCCGAACATGATACATGAGGACCATCCGATACAACACGCACTCACGTTTGGGGAAATATATCAAGCCACGCAACAACGACAAGTCAATCTGAACGAAATGGGATTCAACGTGACCTGTATATGGGAACACGAGTACGAACAGAAGATCAAGGACGACCCGATGTTTGCCGAGTTCATTCTTTCGACGTACAAACAGATAGCCGATCCGCTGGAACCACGAGATGCACTGTTTGGAGGTCGCACCAATGCCACTCGATTGTATTGCGACGAAGGAGATATGCGTTACATCGACGTCTGTTCTTTATATCCATTCGTATTGAAATATGGTATCTTTCCCATCGGACATCCTACCATCATCACGGAGAAATTCCAGAACGTGAGGGAATACACGGGACTCGTCAAGTGTCGCATCTTCCCACCCCGTGGATTGTATCACCCCGTATTACCCTACCGCACGGATCATAAGTTATTGTTTCCTTTATGTCGGACGTGCGTGATGAGTAAAGAGAACATAGGATCCGACTACCGATGCGAACACACGGACGACGAGCGAGCACTCACGGGTACTTGAACCACGCCAGAAATCGACATGGCCTTAGACATGGGATATCGAATAGATCGCCTGTACGAAGTGTGGCATTTCGAACAATCCAGCAACACGCTATTTCGAAAGTATATAGATACCTTTCTACGCATCAAACAAGAAGCCAGCGGATTCCCTAGCGATTGCGATACGGAGGAAAAGAAGTTATCGTACATCGAGGAAGTGTTCCAGCGAGAAGGTATACGGATGCAGGAAGTATGTAAAAATCCCGTGTTACGTACCATAGCCAAATTATTTCTGAACTGTCTGTGGGGAAAATTTGCTCAGCGACTGGCTCTGACTCAGAATCGTTACTTATCGGAACGGAGCGAACTGATCGAGTTGTTACACGACGATACGAAAGACGTCAAACACGTAGAAGTCATCACCAACGCCGAAGACGATTCCTTAGACATGGTATTGGCAAGTTTCACGGACAGCAACGATTTCATACCACCGTGTCCCTTTGGTAACGTGGTCATCGCCTGTTTTACCACCTCTCTGGCTCGTCTCAAGTTATACGATGCATTACACCGACTAGATAGAAGAGTACTCTATTTCGATACAGATAGCATCATCTACGTTCACGACAAAGACGCCTGGTCTCCCACCATCATGGATAGTTTGGGATGTTGGACCGACGAATTGAACGGAAAATCTATCACGACGTTTGTATCGGGAGGACCGAAGAACTATGCCTACCAATTAAGCGACGGAAGCACGACATGTAAAGTGAAAGGTTTGACCTTGGACTACCGTACCAGTGAAATCATTAACTTCGATTCTATGAAGGAGATGGTTTTAAGAAAACTCGAAGGCCTCGACATCGAAGAGGAAAAGATCAAGGTCGTTTATCCTTCAAAGATCGTCCGTGCAAAAGATCATACTCTTCACACTAAGGTGACCAGTAAAGACTATCGCGTGGTGTATGATAAGAGACAAGTTTTAAACAATCTCGACACTTTACCTTACGGCTATTGAAGGAACAAGATGTGTGACGACACGACACAGCGTTGTTCGAAATGTATAAAAGAAGAACTCGTTTGTTTGAAGTGTGACCATGACGAAATAGAAGAACTGTTTGGACCACAATATTATCCTTGTCCTCACTGCAAGAGAGAAACGTTTGAGGAAGACTTGGGATGGTATTGTTACCAGTGTCATTTCGAGGTCTGTGAAGATTGTACTCATCCAGACAAATGTCCGTTTTATCGATGTCGACATTGTCAAAACAAGTCCGACGATGGAATCTGTTGTCTTAAATGTAAACAGCTGATTTGTAAGTCGTGTGTGACAACGACATGTATCTATCTTCAATGTGAATTTTGCATGGAAGGTATCGAAGAAGACAAACTCGAAGATTCCATTTGTGCAGACTGTCGCGAAATAGTCGATAGACATTGGTCTAAGAAACATTGAAAAAACGAATCATTTTACCGTCGGATGCCGAACGAGCAAGATGTGCGACGACATTCGTCCGATGATTAAACTGGCACTGGGTATGAACATGAACCTACGTAAATGTAATGGATGTTTTCGAGGAGAATCATGTGATTATGATTTCGAAAGGATCATGAACAATGTGTTACACGACGGGAACATTATATCGGACATCATCATGTTAGTGTGTCGTTTTCATAAGACTTTTGTGCCTAGAGCCTACGTGAAAGAAGAACTCATAAATGTTTTACCTTTGTATTATTCGAAACTTCGTTCTATCTATTGTTGTCAATAAATTTGTATAGAACACAATAATGTAAAACATTTGTTTGTACAAATAAATTTGTGTAAAACATTTGTTGTAAATAAATTTGTGTAAAACATTTGTTGTAAATAAATTTGTGTAAAACACAATAATGTCTTATTATTCATGGTCTTAAGCTATCGACGTCATTTGACGTCATGACTTCAAACGTGCGGGTCATAGATTCGAACTTGATCGACGATGCATTCGTGTTTAAACACGAATTTACCATGGTGGTAGCCGGACCTAGTCGTTCGGGAAAAACAGAATTTGTTAAGAAGTTGGTGAATCTGAAAGATTTCATCATAAGACCACCACCCCGACGAGTCATCTGGTGTTATCGAGAATGGCAAAAGGCTTACGAAGACATGAGAGGTGACGTCAAGTTCATCAAAGACATTCCAGAAGACGACGAACTCTTAGTATCCGATACTACCGTTCCCCATCTCCTGGTCTTCGACGACATGATGGGTGGTAAAGCCGGCGACTCCATCGTGGATTGGTTCACGAGAAAAGCCCATCACCGCAATACCAGTGTGGTATATATCACGCAAAACGTGTTCGACCGAGGACCTCATCATCGCACCATTAGCTTGAATGCACATTACCTGGTGTTGTTCAAAAATCCTCGAGATAAAAATCAAGTGGACGTGTTATCGAGACAGTTAAAACTTCCTCACATGAACCACGCCTATCAAGATGCCACCGCTCGTGCTCACGGCTATTTGGTGGTAGACCTGACTCCCACCACACCGGACGAGTATAGATTACGTTCGGACGTGTTTCATCATCCGGAAGAAGGAGGAATCGTCGTGTATGCTCCCAAGCTATAAGAAGTCCGACTCGAAACGTTCGAGGTCATTATTCGACAAACCGACGAGATGCCAGGATCACGGCCGAGAACTTCGGGAAAATTGATAGAACTCTTGAGAAAGTTGAAAACGACTAAAGATGCCAGACGAAGACAATTTCTACTGGAGGAGGGTCGTAAATCTCTATTGAATTGGTTCAGCATGGGGGCCAGGAACATGATCAACGGAAGCATGCCCATGACCAAACCGACGGAAAAATTCGTCAAGAAACATTTCGATATCTTACAGGCGATAGCCGATCGGAACACGGATCCCGACGAAAGACGACGTCTCATCTTGAAACGAGGTGGAGCTGGATTCTTGGGTGGGGTCATCATTCGCAACATGATGCAATGGCCGCAACGTGAAAACGACAATAAGCGTTTTTACCGAGTACGTAACAGAAATCCCTTGGAGAATCCTCCCCTCAGACGCGGTGTCAGAAGAACACCGCAACCCAAGCGTCAGAGAAAACAGAGAAGAGCACAGCCTAAACGTGGGAGAAGACAGAAAAGAGCACAGCCTAATCGTCAGAGAAGAGCACCGCAACCTAATCGAAGACGTAACAATTCACCGCCCATCATGAGTGCAGCAGCACGTATGGCGTTAGAAGCGGCTAATCGTAACTTCGGTGCTAACGTGGAGCCTTATTTCAAGGCTTTCAAGAAACCCATACCCCCTTTGAGACTCAAAAGAGACAGTGGATCCTCCTCTTGGGTACCTGTATAAAGTTTTGCACAAAATATATTATAAAGGAGACGACACATACGACAAGGTGGCATTACTGAAAGACACGTAGTCTGAGAAACATCATCATCATGGTTAAAAAGAAAACGGCAGGTTTACGAGCTCATGCAGATTTCATCCGGTTATTGGGAAATCCCTCTTACTCCAAAAAGTTTAAAAAGGCCATGCTACGAGAAGCTCCAGACAGCTGCATCTGCAAATTGTGCGAATGTATCTTGAACGTATTAAAAGGCGTGGTACCTTTGACTCCTCATCAGAAAGCCAAGTTAGCTCCAACGAAGCAGGTGTTGAGACTACTCATCAAACCGGGTAAAAGCATCAAAGATCGACGAAAAACGTTGATACGACAGACCGGAGGAATATTTCCTTTACTTCCACTACTTCCTGCAATATTAGGACCCGTACTGGGAGGATTAGCGGGTGGTGGACGTTAAACAAATCATGGCGCGAAAGATGGTCTTGGTTCCTAACGCTCTATACGAAGAGATGCAACGCAGTAGAGATCCCATGACTTTACCGCATCCTTTACCTTATCCACCCGAAGTCACGGCGGCCGTAAGAACGGGACAAGAATTGGATGCTTTAACGCAAGGACCCAGTGATTTAACACCATCCCAGAGAAATGCATTGATAGGACAGAGTTTGTATCGTTATCGTACCTACTTGGATCATACGAAACAAAACAGACCCGTCAACTTACCGACGTTACCGAATACTCAGGGAAATACCGATGTCGCGGGAGAAGATCCGACGGTAAAGGAGGGGCTGATCGAACAGATCGTGAGTAGCGCCCCTAAACCCATGCGTGCCAAAGCCAAGATGTTGATTCAACACATTCAACGCCATCCACAGATCTTATCCTGGGACGAAAAGGGACAAGTCAAGTATCGCGGAAAAGTCGTTCCCAACACCAACGTCATCGACTTGATCGGAGATGCCGTGCGTAGTACGGATCGTAAGGGATTCAGACCACAAGGAATAGAAATGTTTACTCGAGGTCTAGGGGAAATCAACGTCCCTCGCGATTACGTCCGCAACCCGAAATTCATCAGACATTTGAAGACGGCACCTACGCCCAAAGTCACACCACCATCACCACCACCATCACCACCACTACAGGATTCACAGAGGCCGACGCCATTCCTTCCTAAATCCCCCGCACGAGAAAAGAGATCGGTAGATGAAGAAGAGGAGGAGGAGGAGGAAGAGGGTGGATTTTCCTCGCCGTTAAATACGCCCTTTAAGACTCCCAAGTCTCATTCCGAGATGGAAAAGAGATGGATAACGTTCAGTCCTAGATCATGGCTAGGCGGAAGCAGTTAATCTTATCCGATCTATTACGCGACATCTTTTACGATCCGGGACAACCTGGTGGATATGGAGGAGTTCGACGCCTGTACCGACAAGCCAAACGTTTAGCACCCGTTTCCTTAAAGTTCAAGAAAGAAGACGTAGAAGAATGGTTGAGAGAGCAATCGACATATACGCTTCACAAACCCATCAGACGTAGATTTCCACGCAATCGTACCGTGGTGACCACCATGGACGAACAGTGGCAAGCCGATCTAGCAGACGTGTCCAACCTCAAAGACGACAACGACGGGATGACGTTTCTCTTGTGCGTCATCGACGTGTTTTCCAAGTATGCCTGGGTAGAACCTCTGAAAAACAAAACTGGAAAGGAAATGATCCGAGGATTTCTAAACATCTTGAAAAGAGCCAAGTCCCGACATCCGAGACGTTTTCAAACGGATAAGGGCAAAGAATTTTTAAACAAGGATTTTCAACGCATGTTAAAAGAACGAGACATTCACTTCTTTACCACGAACAACACCGATACGAAAGCCAACGTGGTGGAACGATTTCAAAGGACTTTGAAAGCACGCATGTGGAAATATTTCACTCACAAGCGAACTCGACGATACGTGGACGTCTTACCTAGATTCGTGAAGAGTTACAACACATCCCGTCACTCGACCATCGGACGGGCACCGGCCGACGTGAATCCCTCTAACGTCATCGACGTGTGGCAATACGCTTACGAGAACCTCGGACCTAAAAAAGGGAAACCACCCAAGTTCAAAGTCGGAGATCGAGTGCGCATCAGTAAAGTCAAGCACGTGTTTACCAAGGGATACTTACCGAATTGGACGACGGAACTCTTTACCATCAAACGTCGAGTAACGGGGCGTTATCCGTACGTCTACGTCCTCGAAGACGATCACGGCGAACAGTTGGAAGGAACGTTTTACGAAAGCGAACTTCAGAAAGTGATCAAGTCGGACGACGTCTACGAAGTCGAAAAGGTGATCGAAACTAGAAAACGCCGCGTCGGAAAGAATCGCGTCATTCGAGAAGCGTTAGTCAGGTGGAAAGGTTATCCACCCAGTTTCGATTCATGGATTCCTCATCAGAACCTCATCGCATTGACGTAGAGGAGAGTCCGATACCACCTATCAACAACAACAACAACAATAACATCGTGCGTTCATGGAAGTGGTGTGGCGAAGCGGTACCTAGAAGCGAGATCGTATTTTTCACCCAAGCATTCGTGGCGATGACGGTCATCTTGGCGGGCATCATTTGTCTGGCTTTGGGACAAGACAACAGAGAATTTTGGATGGTGATGCTGAGCGGAAGTTTGGGGTATATAATGCCCAGTCCCAAGATGAAACAATCAAATTGGGTGCGATCGCGACTGGAGAAGACGTTAACATGAGTTTCTACATGACATTACCCAGCGACGGATCTTTGGAAACCTTTCCGAATAACACCCTGTCTTCTTTCCGTACACACTTACCTCAGATGATGGACTTAGACGACGGGGAATGGGAAGTAGGATTGAGCGAGATCGTCTATCCCACCACCGTGGAAAACGTCAAAGAGGGAGGCAACTACATGGAGATCATCGTACCCAGTTACTTTCGAGGAAGATCCGTGACACCGAGTCCTTCCGAACGTTTCAAGATTGAAAAGCTCACCAACAGCTTACCGTTCAGTGCCGCCGACCGTCCCGACATACGTGTTCCCATCGCCCACCCTAGTTTCAGCATCCCCATCGTGGGCGTGACCTACCGAGTCGAAATCATGACGGGATTTTACAGTTCCATCGAAGGAGTATTGGCGGAATTGAATCACGTACTTAAACACGGATTCGGAAGCATCTTGAAAGGGTTGGCAGATGAAAACGAGACCGATTTCAGAGAGCTGAAGTTCGAGTATTTGAAGACCTTCAATCGAGTACAGTTGTTGGTCAAGGGACCCGATCACGGTACCAAATACATCTATCCCGTCCGATTATGTCCGGCTCTGGCGCACATGTTGGGATTCACGATCGATTCGGATCCCTCGTGGATGACCAAGACGACCTACGGCGTAGTGACTCCGGATCTCTACATAGGAATGAGTGCCCTGTACCTGTATAATAACGTCACGCGATCACAGATCGTAGGATCCAAGAACCTACAGCTCTTACGCATCGTACCTTTCAAACAACAAAGGGTCGACACCGATGCAAACTCGCACGGACATTGGGAACCGTGCCTGGTGGAATACATACCTCTGGCCAAAACCCACTTCGATACCTTGGACATCCATATATACGACGGATTGGGGGAACGAGTCTCATTCTTCAACGGCAAAGTCATCGTGAAGTTACATTTTCGTCAGAAGCGCTACATTTAAACCATGATCGTTCATCGAGGGGTGGTCCGTCAGAGAGGTCGGGGCTTGGGTCGTGGTGTTCGAAATCAACGAGGAGGAGTATTTTCGTTACCGGTTCTTGCATATAAAGCAATGAAAAAAAGAGAAGAACAAAGTAAAAACGCTCCAAAACCCTCAATGAAAGATTTGTTTAAAGTATGGAAAGCTCATGCTTCTCTTATAAGAGAAGCGCAAACGAAAAGAGGACCTAACGGAATGTATCTGGATCCCTTAAAAATAGTTATGAATATGCATGGTAATCCCTTTACCATCTTTCCATCCTAAGAGGAACCATCCATATATACGACGGATTGGGGGAACGAGTATCATTCTTCAACGGCAAAGTCATCGTGAAACTACATTTTCGTCACAAGCGCTACATTTAAACCATGATCGTTCATCGAGGGGTGGCCCGTCAGAGAGGTCGGGGCTTGGGTCCCCTGATAGGACTGGGAGCCAAAATGATGATGGGACCCGGAATGTCGATAGCTCAGTCGGTCTTACCAGCGATTTTACCCGCACTCATGGGACAAGGAGGTCGAGGACGACGAAGAAGAGGGCAGACGGGATCGGGATTTAAGGATATAGCCTTGTCCTTTCTCAAAAAAGGGGGAAAGAAAGTATTGAAAGGAGCACTCAACGCGGGACTAGACATCGTGAATCGGAAAAGAAACTGGAAAGATGCTTTTTTACATCACGGCAGAGAAACGGCTAGCAACATTCTGTCGTCGGCACCTTCCGACGTATTCACCAGCGTAGTGATGCCGGAACCCAAGAGAGCCAGACCGACCGAGGAAGGCGTCAGACGAGCTCTCGCAGAAGTCGTCAAACGTCATAATCCCGTCAAACGAACTCCTACCACGGCAGGAGTCAAATGAACTCCCACCACGGCAGGAGTCAAACGTGCAAATCCGGTCGAGAAAACAGGTGCCGTGGGACCCCGGGCTCCCATAAAAAGAAGAGCTGTCGGAAAGAAACGTCAGTCTGGAAAAGGACGTGTCAGAAGAAAGTTGGGTGTGCTACTACCCGCCGGTCCAATCCAGAGAAAACTGAAATCTGCCAAGAAAAGACTGAGATCCATCAAGAGAAGATCGATAGACATATTCGATTAAGATGATGCACAGAGAATCATGCGAGTGTTCGACGGAGGGCTTACAGTTGAATCGAGTTCCACAAACGATGACGGTGTTGGAGAAAGCCCAATGGGAAGAATTTTATCCCGTGAGTTCCATCGACAATCGAAATCCGACGGCACCGATCGAATTCGATATCAAGGGACACGGGGAGGACTTTTTAGATCTTTCTCAGACTTTCGTCTACATGAAATTCAAGGTCACGAAAGCGGACGGAACGGATTTAGGCGCCGACACGCAGGTCACTCCCGTCAACAACATCATGCACAGCATGTTTTCGCAGATCGACATGTCCATGAACGGCAAGACCATCACCCCGAGCACCGACACGTATCCGTATCGAGCTTATTTGGAGACTTTACTCTCGTACACTCCCGAGACCCTCAGGAAACAGATCAGTAGTACCGACTTGTGGTTCACGGATCAAGCTGGACGCATGAATGCCGTCAACCCGTACGAGGACGATAAGACTGCCGCCGGCTACAACATCGGTCTGATCCAACGTCACAAGAAGATCGAAGAAAGTAAATGGTTGGAATTGTACGATCGCATACATCTGGACATGTTTCAACAAGGGAATTTCATCGTCAACGGCGTGGACGTCCGCTTGAGATTCAACAGGGCTCGTACGTCGTTTTGTCTGATGGGAAACGAGGACGGTAACATTCACATCGAACAGATGATGTTATTCGTGCGTAAAGTGAGACTCATGCCAAATGCGCTGTTAGGAGTCAATCAGATGTTGAACACCACGACGGCCAAATACCCCATAAGACGCGTGGAAGTGAAATCCTTTACCATTCCGCAGGGCACTCGTTCGAAGATCACGGACAACGTGTTTTCCGGACAGTTACCCAAACGGGTATTCTTTTGCATGACGAAAAATGCAGGCTACAACGGAGCTTTGAATCGGAACCCGTTCGATTTCGGAAACTTCGATCTGGAGAAAATAGAAATCAGTTTGAACGGAGACGTCCAACACACCAAACCCTACGAACCGAACTTTGACGACAATCTATACCTGCGTTCTTACATGTCCTTGTACCAATCCCTGGGAAGGATCGGCGACGATTGGGCTCCAGACATATCCTACCAGGAATACAAGAACGGTTTCGCCATTTGGGGATTCGACTTCACCACGGACCAGAACGGACACGTAGCCGATAAATTTCACATGGTAAAAACGGGAAACATGCGCATCGAACTTCAGTTCGGCACAGCGTTACCGACCGTCATCAATTGCATCGTGTATGCAGAATTCGACAACGTCATACAGATCAACAAACAGAGGGAAATCGATGTCGACTATTAAAGCCCTGGATACCCATCAACTGAGTGATATTCTGTCTCGCGATCCATACGTGAGTCCTCATTTTGGAGGCGTGTATCCTCGGGACGCCTTACCGATTGGAAGCGACGGACGATCTTTCGTCATCAACACGGACGAGGCCGATAAACCGGGAGAACATTGGGTGTGTGTTCACTTCGGAGAGGACGGGATAGCCGAATATTTCGATTCCTACGGATTACCACCATGGGCGTATGGCGATATCGTACGTTTCATGCGATCCAAAAGTCGAAGCCTAGTCTACAATACCGTACCTTATCAAAGTTGGGATACCCCCGTGTGCGGACATTACTGTATCTATTACCTACACCACAGAAGTCGAAAGGTACCCAGATCGGACATGATGCGCTGGCTGATGTCGTATCACCTACCGATCCCGTCCAAGACGACATGGAAGAAAGAAGACAACGATCGTTTCATTTACCAATGGTATCGACAGAACGTGATCCCGAGAAAACCCAGACCTTT
Source organism: Pteria penguin (assembly GCA_035048485.1). Lineage (NCBI taxonomy): Eukaryota > Metazoa > Mollusca > Bivalvia > Pterioida > Pteriidae > Pteria > Pteria penguin. The sequence goes on from CM068580.1 coordinate 90,438,460, forward strand.
AACGATAAAGAAACAGACTTGCTTGTGTCGGAAAGCGTCGAATCTCGTACATCCCGCCGCTGCTGTGACGTCTGCCTTGACTTGACTTGTTTCATACTCATGATTTTAACCATTCAATTGTTCATTGTAGGTTTAGCTTTGATTAACTATGTATGATATTATGTATAAATCAAAATGTATAAATCAAAATATATATATCAAATTATGTCAAAATGTGTTAATCAAACAAAAATATTTGTCGAGTATCCGAAATGACCAAACTTGGACGATGGAGACATCGCTCCGAGCCGTAATGGCAGAGTTTAAACAAAGTAGTGAGACAGATATTTGATTGTACATATGCATTGTAAGTGAAGAACAAAGGGACGGTCCTAATCCTTGTTCTTTACGTTGTGTTAGCGGGACAATAAATTGATTCAAAACATATTCTTCTTGTTTGTCTCAAGTACAAGGTTAATTGAATAGAACAAGTTCAAGGTCGTATAGACAAAATGTTATTTGAATACAAGTTCAAGGTCATTTGATTAAAAACAACTTCAAGGTCGTACGGAAAAGTCCAGAACCTTCAGTACAAGTTCAAGGTTATTTTGAAAAAAACAAAGTTCAAAGTCAAGGTCATCAAGTACAAGTTCAAGGTCGAAACCAGATATATAAAATAGGGAAAGAAAGCAAGACTCGTCATTATCATCAATCATCATGAATACTTCGTTCGACAGACCAAACCCGGAGCACGTTCACCTTGCCAAACAGAGATTCGCAAACATGTTACATTCCTTGAATGAGGAACTGAAAGGACAGGGGCTTCGAGACCTCAAGATCAATTTACAGTTCGTCTATGATATGTCGCCAGCAGAAGTATACACCCAGTGTGCCAGTGATCTCGTTCAAAGGATGTTGTGGAATCTATTCATACGCTTCGAACCTGAAAAGCGTAACGTGAACTTGAAAGCACTGCTACAATGTCTCAATACCAAAAACACTCGCAAGGCATTCGATCTGGTATACGATGCTTGGGAAGAAATGATCGTGACTTTGAAAGATTTGACGATCATATCCATGCACAGAGTCTATCGATACGAAGAAGAAAAAAAGGATGTCACTATGAGCAAACCGCAAAATCAAGAAGAAAAGGATGTCACTATGAGCAAACCGCAAAATCAAGAACTATCCGATTCGGAAGACCACGACGACCATACGCCGTCCCGAGTGGAATACTTCGCCGTTCATCCCGATTGCATCGGGGAAGAAGATCACCAAAATCAACTCATGTTAGAAATCTGTCCGAAGTGTCGGAAATATAACGAAGCCTTACATAAAGACGAAATAATGATGCTCTCTTAAAAGACAGAGTCGTAATAGAAACTCGATCAGTTACCGTCATGTTGTCGAGACTACTACAGTGGCAGATTTGGTTCTCTTTAACCATCCTTAGACGTTCGCAATGGAGAGAAATGTTATCCGAAATCAAAAACTTGAGGGACTATCACGAAGTAGTGATCGCCATGTTTAAAGACGGAAGAGTGTCCGAAACAAAACTATACGTGTTAGAACTCTTTACTAAAGATCTGTGTCGAAAATTCGGAAACGATGTATTCAAAGACTCCTTCGATAGAGTGAAAGATAGACTCATGAGATTAAGACCAGTGACTGTGTAAACATTTTGTATGACGAAATTTGTAAAATAATAATGATTAACATTCTGCCATTGCTATGTAAATAAAATCATAATAAACTCATAATAAAATAAGACTTACCGTGTTTTTGTTATTGCATCAACCCTCGAGTTACTTTTCAATTTTGTAGTATTGCATCGACCATTTGGCTACTTTTCTTAAGATATGGTGGCCCTAAAAAGGGCCGTTTTTAGTTCTTTTTAAAGAACTCAGTGACCCCCGCATTTGCGGGAGCCACACGCCGGGCACGACAGTGCCCGTCTTCTAGCAGCACAAGAAAGTGCTGATAGAGGACGGGGGGAAAACTGCAATAGTTCCGGCTGGAACGGAGGTTCGGGAGGCTGTGATAGAATTTCAGCATCCCAATCTTCTCTCGCTACAGGAGCTGGTTGTGCTGCCGCTGCCGGTGGTGGTGGCCTTACCGATGGTGGTAGCCTTACCGGTGGTGGTGGCCTTGCCGGTGCTGCCGTCAGTACTGGTACTTGTGGTGGTGGAGGGGGTGGCGGGTAGTTCGGAGGCCCGTGATGTTGATTGGGCCTCCAGCTAAATGGTCTTAAGGTCACCACCTGTCTAACTGTACTTTTTGTCTCCTTTTTCTGTTCTTCCTCTCTTTTCTTTTCGATTAGATTGCTAATTTCATTAGCAATTTCATCCAATTTATCCGCCATCTCTATCAACTCTATTGCTTTTACTCTGTGTTTCTCAGAAATTTCTCTTAGGCGTATTGAATACTGCTCCATACAGTATAAAGAACTCATCTTTAATACGAAAATCTTGATTCGAAAAATCTCGATTCAAAACTGGCGCTTCTCTAGAAAAAAATCTTATTTATACTGAAAAAAGGGTGTTTCCTTACACGTCCGCAAAAATGAGAATATTTCAAGACTTTGTTTAGGTTACCAAAAAGGTGTTTCCTTACACGTCCGCAATTACAGTAAAATATTTCAAGACTTTGTCTTAGTACACTTAGGTTACCAAAAAGGTGTTTCCTTACACGTCCGCGTTTTATGGTAGATTGAATTTAAATTGTTTATGTTTTACATTAGAATGTTTATGTTACCAAAAAGGTGTTTCCTTACACGTCCGCGTTTACATTAGTATATATACTTCAGAATATGTTCTAGTACTTTACCTGAAAAAATTTTATTTTTTCGACAACATGGAAGCGAGTATCAGAATCACGATTGATTGGGAGAGAAGGTTGATCTACACCATCCATGAGCCGGCCATAGGCCGTGTGATATTAAGAGAGCGAGAATCGGGCAATGATATCAAAATTGAGCCAGATCAGCCATTGAACGCAACAATCATCAAAAGAGAACCCGAGGAAGAGAGACAAGATCATCCACCCGGTAGGAGAAGAACACCACCCTGCCGGGTGGGTCACTTGGTAGATAGACTCCTCAATACTACAACTAGACGAAGTGAGAGGAGAAAGGCACGTCGCCACTGCCCCTTATGCTGGTAAGGGACAGGAAGAAAAAAAAACAGCCCTTTTAAGGGCTAACCATTTCTTTAGAAAAGTAAACTCAAGGTTAACAAGTACAATTTCCACATTCAATCCAAGGTCAAGGACACTTTTTGAACTCATCTTTAACCTACTATAGTACGTTTAGGTCAAATCAGTACATACTATAGTACAATTAGGTCAACTCATTTTTTTGCATTATCGGGGATCGTTACACTACTCATGACTCAGACTTGAAATCAGTCAACAAAAGGCCCCACCTAAAGAAAATGACTAACTTGTTGCCCTGAATCACATCTTGCAGAGACATAGCAAATGCTTAATATCAGTATCACTTGAATGGATGTGCAAAAACTGTTGTTGTTTTTTATTCTTCTCTGAAATAAATTTGACATATTTTCAACATATTTGTAATCACAGTAATGCAAAAATAAATAACTTCTTCCTTCCTGCATGACTGATAATCTAGGTACTCAGGTGAGCGATATAGGCCCACTAGGGCCTCTTGTTTGAATTTAAAAACTGATTTTATGTTCATCGATTAAGATCACGAAATGGAATGAAATCCGGGGGCATCTAGTTTTTGACCTGTCTGTGACTCTTACCCTGTCTCAAAAACCTTGACTATATCGTTTGTACCAAGAGATACAAGGCTTTGAAACTCCACATATTATTTTTTTTTGTGATGAGACCTTTTATTTGGGACCATGAGTTTTTAACTAGTGACTTTGACCTTGGTGCTCTACGTTTTCAAAAACTTAAACGTTGGCTTTATCTTTTGTACCAAAAGGAAAAGGGGTTTTGAACTTCATATATAGATTACTTGTGATAAGATCTTTAATTTGGGACCATGACTTTTGACCTCATGACCTTGACCTTGAAGTGCGACCTACTTTTCAAAAACTTTAACATTGACTATATCTTCTACACAAAAGGATGTAGAGCTTTGATACTTAGCATACAGATACTTTAAGATGAAACCTTTCATACTTTGCGTAAGGGACAAGGAAATCACATTCTTGTGTTCATGGTTTACAACATCTGCGACTAGTCAAGCCTTGTCGTAGATTGCAAATCGTGGACACCTGGGTGGAATTCCCTCCTGTTATTTTCATGTTCATCATGTACTCTGTACACCATGAGCGATATTGTGCTATATATAATGATACCTTTTGCAGTTTGGTCATCTTAAACCTTTATCTATAATTGTCACCTTCAAATTATTATGGTATAATATGGGTATACTACTAGTCTTGGTTGCATTATACAAGTTGGTAAGCACTCTTATATTGTCAGCATTTCTTAATGAAATACTTCGTGTACTGTGTATTATTATTGATATGAATGTATTATTAAAATACACCCTGTGATGTGAAATAATAATATCATTATTACTACTAATTAATTCATTTACCATAATCATGTCAAACACCTTAATGTCTTTATACTTGTCTAAAGAATATGAATTTATATGCAGTTGTATATGCCCGAAAGAGCCCCTTGTTTTATGGAAATAAATAAATATTGTATTGTATTGTATAATGCATCGGTCTTGATTTATTTAGGAATGAATGTTCAGGGGATTCTTGCACGTTCAGTTCTTATATTTATCACTGGAACAGTTTGATTGATAAATTCCTATTTTACTTATGATGTATTACGAAAAGTTGCCTGGGATCGAATCTTGAGTCACAGTCTGACGTCATGATTGACATCTATATCTATAAACGACAATTTTTACAATGAAATAATAGAAGAAAATAGTATACTATGGTAAATATAGAAAAAGAAAGACTTGTAAATAAATAAATAAATAAAACAAAATTAAAAATACACACATACATGTACACACCTACTCACACACACACATACACACACACACCTACACACACGCACTTAACAGTATATAGAAACCCGTTAACCATAACACCATCGGTTTGATCCACAGGCTATTATTATAGTACATTTGTATTTAAAATGTTATGTGACTGATACAGAACGAACGTGTATAATTTCCAAACCGTCACGTAAGGGGAAAAACTAATATGTGGGGAAGACTACTATACATAGCAGTTTTTCCGCCATGGGGGAAATCTACTATATAGCCATTTTTCCGGGGGGGGGGCTACTATGGGGGAAAACAAAGGGAACTGCTACAGTAACAATATAGATATCCTCCCACACACAATGAACTCTTTACATCATGTATTAGCTGCCATTTGGTCATAACATACTGCTCAATTTCTTCCCTTTCAAAGTTTCTGTGCAATACAGCAGCCTTACAATAAAAGTGAAATAATCTTGGCAAGACGAATCCCTTTAAACAAACAAATAAACAAAATTCGAATGACAAATTTCAAATGGAATTTTCAAAATCTTCAGCTTTTCAAATGACCTAAAACGGAAGACTACGACGGAGAATTTTAGATCAAATTTCATTTAGTCACAGCGAGCAAAGAAACATAACTCTTACTGTGCATTGAGACAACATTTTTAATATTGAACGTCTTTCGCTCACCGAGGGCAGGTGGTAAGTGGTTTTGACTTGCCGCAGACTGGTAGTCAGTAAGTTTGGATGAGATTGCTGCTACCGAGTTGTAAGTGAGTTTTGACTCGGCGATGCCGATGGTCTATCAGTTTGACTGAGCTAGCCGATGTCTGACGGTGAGATTGATTTCGAAGTGACCGAGTGGTTAGTATGTTTGACCGAGCTCACCGCAGCCGAGTGGTTAGTGAGTTTGTCTGAGCTCGCTGTGACAGGGTGGTTAGTGAGTTTGTCTGAGTCTATCGAGGCTGCAGTTTTAGTTAGTTTGACTTATCAGGCCAAATCCGATATCTCTCTCTCTTGTCCTTTTTAAAAAGAATTGATATCAATATCAGCAAAGTTTAAGAGATAATGGTACTCATTGCCAATTTCAATGAGTCGTGTTAACCGACAGAGTAGATATGCCGTAGTCAACAGATATACAGCACAAAGAGCCCCATAATGCCAACATTTTTGTAAGTCCAATGCGAGCCGCACACGCTGTCGTGCTCTAATTTTTAAATTTACTTGGGGAGCGGTAAATACAAAAATTAAAACATGGCAACTGCCATCACAGACTCCTCAATTTATCCGTGATATGAATATCACATTTTTTAACATGTTTTTTCCTAGTCATTTCCCTTTTTTTACATATATCACAATTCTTATTTCTTACAACTTAATCTTTAGGGACAAAGATTTTCTCAGCCAGGAGAGAATTATCATCATGTTAAATTCACACTCTGATAAAATTCTTTATTCAAGATACTCATTATTTTGATTCCATTATAAATTCCCAATCAAACTCCATCCCTATTTTTAAATTTCATATGATAACCTGCACATTTTTCCGATGTTAATTTTACTTAACATTCATGTTTATCACCATTTTAAACATTTTATTTCTTTTAAATAATTAAATATTTAACTTTACAACTTCTTTGGTAACCTTGTCATGACAAGAAAATGTAAATATTTTCACTATCTATCTAGTTGGCTATGATAACAGTTTTGTAGAACCTATAAAATACTTTAATTAAATTGAGGTTTTGATATCTTAGATCACAAATAGTGTTCCGTAGTGGGATAAAGATTTTATGGTCCGAATCCACATCTATACGTGTCATATGTTTTGAGGTTTATTATTGATAAAACTATTTGTATCTCTTCGTCTACGTATATATATTCAAATTCAAACTTTTGTATTTAGTTCGGAAGACAGACTCGCTACTGGCAACACCCGACTGGTCATCGTTTATTTAGTTCGGACGTCAGAATGGTGTGCTCCTATTTAGCCAACATTTTGAAATTTTGTATGCTCAGCTGATGGAAAAAATGTTGGTTAAGTGGGATTCGGTGTATATTGGAGAACATTAGGCATTTATTGCGATCTAAGCTATAGTCTTTATTAACTTTTCTTACGATCATTGAAAAAAGAACAAACAAGAGTTGAAACAAATTGCAGTATTTATTTATTATATATTAGAATATAATGAAATGTTAATTTAATCTTAGTATTGTGTATAGGTTCGCAAATTACTTCATTTATATGAAATATCATTGGACTAAATAAATACATATAGAAAATTACACCGCCTTTTATTGTTGTAAAACACACACATAACAACAACAACAACAAAAGAAGAAGAAGAAACCTAAAAAAAAAAAAAAAAAAAAAAAAAAAGAAAAACCATAAAAATTCTTATTTCAACGTTTAAATTTAAGTTATATTGTATATATATATACATATATATATAATTTAAACGTGTTTATTGCAATGCATTCAGTTACAAATATGAGTATACATTATTACATTGCTGGGATCTGAAAACAAGCGACAATCCGCTCATACAAATTCATTTCCCTTGTAAAAAGCGCGTGCACATAATACAGAATAATATTAGAATACAAGGTGATATGTGTCTATAGTGTAATGTATAAAATGAAACAATGAAAAGTATTGAAGAAGAGAGAGAAAGAGAGAGAGAGAGAGAGAGAGAGAGGGGGGGGGGAAACAACTTTATGTAAAGCGTTTAGTCTGTAAGATAAATTTTTGCACTGATAAGAATATACGTTCATTATACTCAAATGACTTGTTTTCATCTCCATATAAAAGTATATCATGGCTGAGAGGGATATTTAAAGCATATAAATATGTTCTTTGCCGTTCGAATTGTTTGCAGTGTAATAAATAGTGGGATGTGGTCTCTGGGACTCCACACACGCAGTATGGATCGAGTTCAATGTTTTTTGAGTGTAAGTGCTGCTTTAGTGAACTACAGTTTGTTCTTAATCGAGAGTGAAGGTTTTGACCACGACGAGTTCCAACGTAATAATATTTGGGTACTTTAGAGTTTTGGAAGTTTTCGAATAGTTTACTTTTAAATATGTTTAAACTGGGAGCATCTTGAATTTCGGACGACAGATTATTCCATAAACGAGTGCAACTTGGATAAAAACTATTAAAATGGTGAGTGCTATGACAATTTATGGATTAAAAGTGTTGTCTGTTGCGTGTATTATAGTTGTGGTGTTGGTAGTGTTGTTGTGGTATGGATTCTTGTAAGTATGCGGGTGTTAATCCAGATTTTATTTTGTAGAATTGTATAAGTTTGTGTTTTTCCCTTCTTTCGGAGAGCTTTTCCCAGCCACATTCCTTATAAAGTGTATTAAGACTTACGAGTTTTGTGGTACCTGTTACTATTCTAGCAGCTTCTATGTTTATTTTTTCTTGTTTATCTTTTAAATACTGTTGACAATTGTCCCAAATTATGTCAGCATATTCAAGCGAGGGGCGTATAAATGAAATGTAGAGGGTTTCCAGTGTCTTTCTGTCCAACTCAAATTTGAGTTTACGCAAAATATTCAATTTCATGGAAGCGGCATTTATTAAATGATCGACGTGATCTTGCCATTGACAAGTATTATTAAATATTAAACCGAGATGTTTATGGGTATTACATTCAAGAATAGGGTGGTCTTTGAGATAAAGGGGAGGGTGATTTATGTTTGTATTGGTTTTCCTACTTATAAGTAATGCTTCTGTTTTAATAGGGTTGAAGTAAACGAGCCATTTCTATGACCATTCATGTATTTCCAAAAGGTTCTCATTTAAAATATTGGCTGAAGCAATAGGGTTTTCAACTGTAACATATATTGAAGTGTCGTCGGCATATAGTTTGATTGAGCAGTTTAGTTCCACGACTATATCATTTATGAATATTAAAAATAATAGAGGACCAAGAATGGATCCTTGTGGAACTCCTGCGTTTGTGTTAAGAAGAGATGAGCCAGTTCCGTTTATAACAACTTTTTGAGATCTGGTTGAAAGGTAGTTTTTAAGCCAAAGTAGTAAGTTTCCCCCGATCCCTAAATTTTGAATTTTTACAATTAGACCCTTGTGCCATACTTTATCAAAAGCCTTACTTATGTCTAGAAATACCACCCTTACTTCTTTTCCATCATCTAGTGATTTACTAAAATGGTTACTAATATATAGGAGTTGGTTTACAGTTGAATCGCCTGGTGTAAAGCCTGATTGGGGTGAGGAGATTATTCAACATTATATAATTGTGTAGGTACTTATAAACAAATTTTTCAAAAATTTTACTCATAATACAAAGTAATGATATAGGGCGATAGTTTTCAACTTTTTGGGGGTCATTTTTCTTAAACACGGGTATAACATTAGCTATTTTCCATTGAGAGGGGGAGGTACTTTTAAGTAGTGACATATTAAAAACTTTACAGATGGGGGCTGATAATTCATTGCTGCCTTCTTTTAGAATGCGTGCGCTGATCGAGTCGGGACCACTGGCTTTAGATAAGTCTAAACATTTTATGTTATCTTTAACGTCACTTACTGTAATTGTAATGGAATCCAGTGAATTATTATGGTTATTATGGGGAAGGGTTGGGATGAGAGAACTGGAGTCGTCGACAGTGGATTGTGATGCAAAGTACTTGTTTAGGTAGTTAGCTTTTTGTTTGTCGTCTGTTATAACAGTATTATTATCAAGAATTATAGATTTGACATTTTGTTGAGAGTTAGAATGGCTAGTAAGTGTTTTCACAAGCGTCCACCATTTTTTACTGCCGAATTTGTTTAACTTTATTTTGGAACTGATTGATTGAAAATATTCATGTTTGGAGTGGCGTAATAGGTTGGTTATTTTGTTTCTTAGGGTTTTAAATGATTGCCAAAGAGCTGGGTCTTCACGTTTTTTAGCTTGTTTTCTTGTTCTGTTTCTTTTTCTAATTAACCGTTTGATATTAGAATTTATCCAAGGTAAATCATTTGAATGTACTGTAATGTATTTGTTTGGAATTATAGCAGACGCGATTTCGTTTATTTTGTCTGTAAGATTTGTAACGTTTTCCTCTATAGTGTTGTGATCTGTTAGTATGGAGTCCCAGTCTACTTCACTTAATTTCTGCCTATATAGGGGGTAATTGCCTTTGTCATATGACCAGATTTTACGTTTGAAGTTTAATTTGGTTATTTTTTGCTCATTGATAATTCCAAATATGGGACAATGATATCTAATATTTACGGTCATCAAAGGTTCCATGACATCGCAATATTCTAGGATACTTGGATTATTTGTTATAATAAGGTCTATAAGTGTTGCAGCGTTTTCAGACATGGAAGTTGGCTCTTTTATTAATTGAAACAGATCATAGTTCGTTAACATATCTTGTATTTTGAAATTTTGTGCGTTAAGTTGATTTTCGTTAAAGTCTCCAGTAATGATTATATCCAGTATATGATATATCTTTTACTCACTTGACCTTTGACACGATACGTGGGGCCGCTTACGCCTCGTAAGTGTGGATTCAACTATTCCAGAGTTTAAATTGCGGTACTTCTTCAGTTTGGGCCCAACAAATTCTCTAGCAGATATCTGAATGTGTTGTTTTGCCTCGTTTGCTGCCTGCTCTTTCTGGATCATATTGATAAAGGCGAAAATGTTCGGATGAGGATGATGACATATGCGGTTAAGTTTGTGATGCCATCCTTCGACAGAATTTGTATTTCTGGCACCGTTATTATAGAGTGAACCTTCCCCGGGAGCCAGACTTTCCTACTCTAGAGTGAGCCTCTCCCCTTAAGGGGAAGGCTTATTCTAGAGCCAGCTTCCCCCCTACATGATTTGAGTGAGACTCCCCCGGCGGTTTTACTCTAGAGTGTCTCTTCCCCCATATGGAGTAAGACTCACTCTAGAGCCAATTTCCCCTAACAAATTTTGAGTAAGAATCAATCCCCATACGACTATATTATCGTAGTGAAACCCTACGGATCAGCTTCATCACCTTAATTTAAGTCTCTTTCCGTCCTATGTCGGTGCCTCGACCGCATTACAATTAAGCTTTAATGTTATATTTTTTATGTCCAAATTTTTGCTTGCTGGCATATGGCGGATATTGCCATACGGCTGAGTCACATGGGTTTTTCTTTTCTATCGTAGCGATCTATATTTTAATGATAGCTCCAGCAATCAGTTACTGGTAATCATGTCTCAAGTGGTCATCCTGCTCTCCGTATGTCCTTCTGTCTCTCACAGATTTTTTCTGAAATATAAATGTTTAACCCAAAGTTGGACCGCAAACTTTAAAAGTAAACATGTGAATCAAAGTGTTCGTGAAATTTGATGTATTGGAAATTCCATCAAGTAAGTAACCTACAAAGGCAACGCTGCAGCAGGCAGGACAATGCAAAGCCTAATATTGCTAGGGTTTGTCGTTATTTTCTGACTTAAATAAACCTCTCAATTCTTGATTGGCTACCATACAGTCAAGAATTGTCCTTAATCGAGCGTTTGTGGGACAAGCGGGAGAGAATGGTTAAGAAGCGCGTCAATGTACCATATTACGCCGCTCAACTCAGACAGGCCCTTATTGAGGAGTAGAACATTACCTACTAATTGCAATAAACACCATGATGGGGTCAATGTTAAGGAGAATCTCTTATCCTCCTCAGCGAAACCATAGGTAGACACACGCTACTGATTTGAATTAGGAAATGGCGTAGGGAACTCTATTGACTGTGATTGGACAAAAAAAAAAACAACCCCCCCCCCAAACAAACAAAAAACAAAAAACCAAGAGCAACGCCTAGCGTGGCATAATACGCCCGTCGCTTAATTCGGACAGGATCAATTCGCATTTGGCAGGATTTTCATGAAAACATCTGACGTTTACTGAAGTTAATTGCGTTTCATAGCATTTTATCATAGGAATAAGTCCAAGGACAATAACTCCTGCAGAAATGGTCCTATCCAACCCATCTTGGAACTTGACCTGCAAAAAAACTTGAAATTTTTTAGTACGAGCCCCCCCCCCCCTTAACACCTCCCCTCCCTCCTAAAATTATAAATTTCTCAAAAATGATGAAAAAGATATCAATACTTGTAAAATATTTGGAAGTTGGTACATTTTACTTGTTTCATGGTAAATTTCATAATGTTTTTACAAAAATTTTTTTATTTTTAATGAATTTTCAAAACAAAATCTTGAAATTTATAAGTACAAGGGCCATAAATCTGTCAAAAGTGATCAATCGTAACAAAACTCGAACTGGTACTAACGCCGCTTGATATAAAGCTATATACCAAATTTCATTTCAAGATCTTGAAAGACGGCCAAAAACGTCTGGAAAACATGACCTAGGACGTATGGTCAACCCCCCCCCCCCATAAAATTATAAATTTCTCAAAAATGAAGAAAAAGATATTAAACCCGTAATATATATGATAGTTGGTACATTGTACTTGTTTCATAATAAATTTCATAATGTTTTCACAAAAAAATAGGTTTTTAATGAATTTCTGAAAAAATCTTGAAATTTATAAGTCCGAAGGCCACAACTCCGTCAAAAGTAAGTCAATCGTAACAAAACTCCAACTGGTACTGACGCCGCTTAGAATAAAGCTATATACCAAATTTCAACACAATATCTTGAAAGACGGCAAAAAAAGTCCGGAAAACATGACCTAGGACATATGGTCACCTCCCCCCCCCCTAAAATTATAAATTTCTCAAAAATGAAGTTAAAGATATTAAAAACTGTAACATATGTGATAGTTGGTACATTTTACTTGTTTCATGATAAATTTCATAATGTTTTGACAAAAAATAGATTTTTGATGAATTTTTGAAAAATTTTTGAAATTTATAAGTCCAAGGGCCATAAATCCGTCAAAAGTAGATCAATCGTAACAAAACTTGAACTGGTACTGGCGCCGCTTGAAATAAAGCTGTATACCAAATTTCAACTCAATATCTTGAAAGACGGCAAAAAAAAGTCCGGAAAACATGACCCCGGACGGACGGACGCACGGACAGCGCCATAACATAATTCGTCCCGTCTAATGACGGGCGTATAAAAATAAAAATCAGTAATATGAATATGTAAATATTCAGTAATAATGAAATAATCTAAAGACCAAAAGAGTTAAATTATCATCAAAGAATCTAGTAAAATAATAACGAACAAAAATAAACTTGTGTATCTTTTTTTTCCGCTAGTATAATATTCACTGTTGTCAAAGTTATTTTTGATATCTCCTAGAACTGTCTTAAAGAAATAAATAAACACCGCTGTATCAGCACTAAATATTGCAGCCAGTGATACCCAAACTATTGGCTGTAGGTTACACTGAAAGACTGAGAAATGTTGTAAATTGACCTTTGATACATGACATTAAATTCAAGGTCAAAATCATAGGATCATAATTAGATGAGTAAAGTATCAGGATACAAAAAAAGTCAATGTTATGACCCAGACACAATTTTGACCATGACATACACTGTTATATACAACCTTGGGTAAGGTCATGATCCCTGCGGTATCAACAACAGTTGTGTGAAATTTTATCCAGATCGAACGAAGCAGTAAAATTAAAGCAATGACGGATTTCGCCGCATATTTACAAGTAAAAACCCCAGATTTGACACCGAAGATGAATTAGAAGGTTGACTAAAGCACATGTAGGCCCTTTTTGAAAATCTTGAATCCGTCACTGTGAAGGCTCAAACATGAATTTACAATTACAACTATGACTTCGACTTTAGATATATTACATTGGTTCAAAGCCATTTCCGACCCTTTGGGCATGAACATCAAAGTCAATCACGTGAAATACCATTCCAATCCGTTACCACCCGGACACGAATTTTTGAATTTGACCGTGCAGATATCTGTATTAAACTTTAGACTAAGGTCGTGACACACCATTGGGTCAAGGACAATAATTGTGTGTAGTATTACCCAAATCCAAGTTATCATTGTAAAATTCTGGCCCAGACACTGATATCGACTATGTGTGCACTGTACACTTGACCTACGAGATAGGACCATGTGGGTACGCTCACCCTATAACACCGTCATTGTCAAATGTAAAGATGATGGATAAATCCAAACCATAAGTCCGAAAATAATGAAACCAGAGGACATACAAAGTCAGTGAAAATAAAAATCAAGCAGAAAATAACGAAAAATGTCTACTTGAAGAGCATATGTGAACCCCTATAATGGAGTGAGATCAGGTGCCCGGGAAGAATGAGCATCTCCTGCTTGCTAGCAACACCCGTCACATATACTCAGTAGAAAGAGTCAAATCGTGTAAATTTCATATATATTGTTATATGAAGAAGTCAAAGTAGGTAATCTTCTAGTACAGAAGGTGTCAAATCTGTGTAAAATGATCGGAATCGGTCTCAGTCCAGGATATCATTTAGAAGTCTGGATAACGAGATATCATTTTGAGTAATGAGTAATGAGTGGTTGAGTAGCTTTTATGAAAGTTGCCTAGCCCTCAGAACAAAGTCATTGTAATTTGAATATGCTCTGGAATAACGTAAATGAGATATGAATACGCCGTATGTGGGCGATGATGGAATGCTACTTATGAAAGGAAAGTTTGTGATAGCGAAATTGAAATCGTCACGTTTGTCATAGAGACAACATAAAACATAGACAACATAAAATAATTCCAGACATCAAATCGTCCTTCGACCCACGTTTCAATAACGTAGTCCTTGAATCTGATAATAGGCTGGCTTTCATCTACAATGTCTTCGATTGCTTTTACTTACACATAATCTACACTATGCTGCGATAAGAGTGGAAGGACTGCTGCACGACGTACCAATTGGTAAACATTAGGTTTCTCACGAAATTGAACAACTAGTCCACACTCTTGTACTTTCCTCCAAATGGCCTGTGTATAATGGAAAAATATCCATGTACAGTTGTTGGACAATAAACCCTATTTACTGCGTTTTTGACATGTACAAGATGATACGAAACTGTGTCGATGCTGATGTAAAGTTGAATGAAAAATAATGAGCAAGGATAAAATGTTCCATCACTAAAACACAAATTCTGAAAATTATTATCTGTTGCATATATAATGATTCTACGTATGTTGTTATCAGTATCATCACACAATAAAAATCTTTCGCCTGCTTTGGTTTCTGATCATTAGATGTCAATTTCGTCCTGGGAGGCTCAAAGCTTTGGATAAATATATTTATAGAATGATGATTTACAACTCTGAAACGTAGTGATCTTTTTATATGATGTCCTCAATGTCTTGGCATTCTCTATCACACAGTTTTCTCAACTCCTCGTCAACGATGGAACAGGACCAGCTTCATCTAGATATGTTTTTTTTTCACCGAGGATAGGAAGGATGAAGCGGCAAGTCCTATGTGATCTGATTGATGATTTAAAGCGTTACCGAAGGAAACAGATGTCATTTACAGTTGTTAATGATGGTTTAAACAGTATTTATTTTGATAAAGTTACATATCAATTCATAAGCAAATGAATTATGTTAAGGACTGAACAACAAGCAATAATGCTTGTAGTTATATAAAGCTAATTTTGAGAAGACGAGTTCAATACAACACATATCTCATTACTAAAACAGGTGTCCGATTTATTTAATAGAATTCTTTATTTAATAATTACATTATGTGTTTTGAAAAACGATTATTTTCAAATTTACGTTTATATTTCAAAGTAGAATGAATTAAATAAATGTGAAGTAAAACAATGAAAAAAAAAAAAAAAAAAAAGAAAAATAAATAAATAGAAAAAAAAATTAAATAAATAATGATAAAAATCACACACAATTCCTCAGCCATATATGTTGCTTAACTTTATATATTTATTTTCCGTTATTACCGGTGATCCACGTTTGCTACTTTAATTGACCGTCCTAAGTCGGTATCGTGACCGCAGCACAATCGAATATTTTTGTTATGTGTACATGTCTCCTATTTTCTCCTTTACGATTAACGACTCAGTTAAATAGATACAGACTATAGAGTAAATCCACCTGTTGTGCATTCATGTGTAAAGTTAAGATGTTGGATAAATGGGAAATGAAAATTTCAAAATGTTGCCTTAGAGGAAATTAACCGTCAGAATATCTTCTGAATTTACCGACTGTGATATTGTTGTATTCACAATTATCCGTTGTTGTTATCATAGTACTGTGTTGAGTAAAATCGGACTTTACTCTCTACTTCTACTTCAACACCGTATATTCGGGAACAACCTACGGGAATACGGCAACGTCAGTCTCACGACACATACGCCAACATTCCCCGTGTCTCAACGTATATATACATATACGTTATGAAGAAATCCACCTCAGATAGATAGATTTATCTCTGAAATCATTGGCAGTTCCGGGTTGTAATAGTATCATCCTAACTTGCTTGACTGCTGATAGCATATTCCATTGGTACTAGAATGATATATCTATTTAAATATTTACGGCCACTGCTTTCCTTTTTCAAGTCTAATCTGATACGAATCAGGAAGTAAATTTTAACACAAATTTACAAACTTTAACGGATATTAGTGTTTTTTTGATAAATACACAGGCAAATTCTGTAAATTCTTTCATGTGCTGTTTTAGGTAAGACATTTCACGCATTTATGAATGTTGTATCTTGTAATGGCAAGTTTAATGCATGTCGCCTATGTAACTATACGTTTACGTATTTGCGTTTTATATGACAAGTTCAGTTTTGTGTTTGTTTTTGAATTCTAAAATATTATGAAACTCAGTTTCATGACTCGGAAGAATATTTGTTGAATTGATCAGTATTTTCAAGAGCGAAGCCAGGGGACATTTGATGTGGACTTCACAGCAAGCAAGGGATTGGGAGTGGGGCTCCCTTGAAGCCAGGGAACATTTGATGTGGCTTGAAGCCAGGGGATTAGAGGCAATTTTGAGGAGAATTTCTGACACTTTGACAAAGTTCAAAAAGTTATTTTTAGCTGACGGTCATTGTGAAGGTCAAAAGGTCATCGAACTTGGTGTCATCTGAAAGGGCTTCATTAATTGAGTGCGCATGTCAGATATGAAGTTTTTCTCCCCCACGGTTCAAAAGTTTTAGCCAAGGGTAAAGTTGACAACAGATAGACAAACAGACAGGACAAGAAGAGAAAACTGAAAAACAATATGCCTCCGATCTATCTATCCGGCGGCATAAAAAGTAGTCAAGTGATTTACCCTCTGTTTTACGTAAAGAAGTGTGGTGGAAGTCTTTAACTAAGATGAGAGTGGACGAGATCTGACACTGCAGTATAACGTCTCCAACACAAACAACCACAAAAAACAACACATAAAACTTATATTTCTTTATTATGCACCGACCTAGAAAACATTCAGTAGGGATTACGATGAAGTCGAGGTCTAGACCCGCTTTTCATACTCAGTGTCTGTCACCTCCCTGCAAATGCTTCACTAATTATATCAAATTCAATTTTAATGACCCCATATGTGAGGAGGAGTGCAAAGGACGAAAACTTCTCCTCGAACATCATAGATTGTCTAATGACGCCAAAAGAACTTTCTACCAATGTAGTTGAAAATGGTATACACAGAAATATTTTTATGATCCTCTTGAGGTTTGGATGCAATTTCATTTTTCGAATGGGTTGTTGAGTTCTTGCCATTGTAGCCAATTTGACGTCTTGCTTTCCATCTTTTGACCTCTCTATAGAATAACTAATTATCAAATGCTGAACGTTGCCGAAAATTACAAATAAACTGTGCAATGAATCGATGTTAAATTTTGTGATCATATCAGATGCCATTTTAGCCATCAGATGGTGTGTCATTTAGAAAATTACAACGAAGTCCTGATTTTCCAGCTACCCTAGGTACATTGATAACTATCTTAAGGGTAGATTAAGTTTCTCCTCCTTCTCTCTCTTGCTCTATCCTCTTCTTCTGCTCCTCCAAAACGATGTATATGATTCCATGGAGACACCAGAAAATACTCAACTTCCAATTAAGTGGAGTTTGACATCACATGTACATTTGTTTATTCGACAAATGTATTGCAGAATATCCGAAAATTATAATAATTTGATATCGAAAAATGGTAAGTGCAAAATGTTAAAGGGTTTGAGTAAGGTGTTTTCACATACTCCGACAGATGTTTTGTATTCATAATTTGTCTCAGTGCAACAAAATGGAAATCATACAGATTGGAATTTATATTTATTCCCTTTGCAGTGTGGAGCTCGTAAAAAGTTTCTCGATGAGGGTTTGACTTAAGTTTTGTTACACCCTTTTTCCTGATGTTATGTGCTGTGACACTTTCTACATAGTGTTTGTTCACATTGATGTATATATACAGTGCTGAATTATATTGTTTCGTCTGTATGTCGGGGCATTCACGGCGGGTGTGGTTAGCCAAACAGGAGACGCTCATTCCTTCTGGGCATCTGGTCTCACCTCTGAATTTCAGGAGTCCGTGAATGTCCACCGTGGTACATTGTTGTTAGTGCCATAGTCATGTGACACCAGTTATTTACGTATTTTACATAAATGTTTATGGACAAAACTGGACCCAATTGGTTCACCGCCGGTCACAAATTTGTTTCATTAGATATATTACCTAAACTACTTTTCTAAGTAAGAAACAGTAAACAATCAGTATCCACAAATTGTCAATTATTTTTGTTTCCACTTGATAAAGGCCAAGTGGTCAACAATTTGTTTCCACTTGATAAAGGCCAAGTGGTCAACAATTTGTAGATACTGAGTGTTTCTTGTTACTTATTTAATTCACACTTCCCTTCGGAGGACTTCTTTTCATTTCTATTTTTCAAAGAGTAGATTAAAATCCTCCAGGATGGGAAGTCTGTGACATATATGCCATGAAGTGCTCAAATTCCACAAGCTTTCAGCCACCTGGCTCTTTAACTGTGGTGTAATGGTAAACTAAATCTATTTAAGTACAGTCCATACTAGTTAGTAGAAACATTGAGCATGAATTACAAAAACATGTATATAAAAACATGACGTCAAACTAACTATTAAAAATAATAGCAATAGAATGTTCGCGAAAAATGACATTAAATTACATGCACATCAATAGTTTAGTGCGTGCCGTACTAAAAAAAAATACCCTATACAAATCGGAGTGCATGAGTAAAAATTTTCGCAGACTTCCAATATATGTGTTTCGTAGGTATAAAAATTTATGTGACACACTGGTAGATCAGAAGACGAAAATGAGACAAGAGCATGTTAGCACATGCCAATTTTGTTAGATAATTGTTAGAGATGATATAATGGACTCCAATGGAAAACGATATTATAATGTAGTAGAAGATGCAAGTTGTAGGGACGACATTTAAGGAATGAACGAGTGAACATAAGCGGGATATTATATTTAAAAAAGATAATCCAATTATGAGACACTTAGCAGATTACGATAAGAACGCCCTTGCTTTGGCGGTATTAACAAGGACGTACGAGGAAAATATGGACTTCCGAATTATTTGTGAGGACATTAGATGCTCGACTTCCGAACGGTTGTAATGTTAACTCAAATTTTTAATACATATCCATTGATGTGCATGTAATTTTATGTCATTTTCGTAAACATTATTAATGTTAATTTTTAAATAGTCAAATGTGACGTGGTGAATGGGAAGGAGGGCGCCCTTAAATCTGTTATCCACATCAAATGAGTGACGTTTGTTTAACTGACCGTTCTAAATCCGTATCATAACTGTAATACAATCAAACATTTTTGTAATGTCGTTTTCGGTATTTATTTGACTATTATCATGGTTTATGTGCAACAGCAGCACAATATGTTGAAAAATTTATAAATAATCCTCCATATAGGTAACAAGGATCAACAGGTTCCTTAAAAAGAGAGGTCACACGAAACGTTTTATGCAATAATGTGCTAATATAAAAAATATGTGAGGCGATATCAACATGAATAAACCGTCTTCTGCGCGTCTGTAAGTAAGCTTAGATCCTTGATCTGTAGAAGTTCAAACTAACAGTGTGATGGACGAGGCTTAGAATCTAGTTTCCTCTGAGAGGTTTGGACAAGCTCCGTACAACGCTCAAATAAAAGTATTTATCAGGCAGTAGAGGGGCCAAATACAAGACCTCTGGTCTTTGCGATTTTCCCAGCGTCATACTTTAGATGTCGAAAGCGTTTAATTATTTTAGAAACCGTTGAAATGAAATTATCGGAACCTTTGACCCTCCTTAATTTGTACACTATATCACTGCAGAAATTGGGATAAAAATTTCCTCTGAATACGTATTGTTGAAAAGAATTTCCGAATTTCTAGGGAGGCCTATCGCACATGACTAAGTTCAAATTGATCAAAATGTGTTGTTTTCACATCAATAATTCATCGAGAAATATTTTTAACATGTAAATCAAAATCATATCATTAGAATATTCATTTTGTTAAATTTCATCTCATTTGGAGTAGAAATAAAGAAATTACTGTAATTTGAAAATAGCTAAAATGATTAAAATATTTTAGGATAGCGCGGCGGTACAGCTAGATGTTTAGATTGCCTTGTAATTGACGGCGCGCTCAGAATCAGTGACCATAAAAGCGATATGTTCACTTGCGTTGACCGGGGTCACGGTTGTATTTAATCCAGTGAAGTTAAATACGTTACCATAATAAATTTGAGACACTCCGTTTGCGGTGAGCATTCAACCGGAAAACAAATACATCAATGTACCGCCCGGTGCCGATAGGTGGAGCGCAGGTATACGTCAGTCAACTTTAACCTTCATCACTTTTTTCCGGTTTGCGGTAGCGACAACACTTGAGATTCACAAATTGAACTAATTTTATTAAACCTTGTTTTTTACAGACGTTTTTCGTGGTATTTTGTTATATATATTTATCACTTTTTATATATATTTGCTCGTTGTATATATTTTGCCATTTTTTGTTTAGGTTTTTCTTCCTCGTGTGTTACACGTGGGTTTCACGTGTGTTTCACGCGATTTTCCTCGTTTATTATTGTTATTGTTATTAATCATAGATTCAGGCATTTCTATGTCTTTACCTGAAAATTATGATAATTCTCCTTGGAGAATTTTAACTGGTACAGATACCTTTTTGGATTCTTCAATTCCAGTTTCATGTGCACCTCTTACCTCTACCACTGATTCTACTGTATCAATGGCAAGTAGCTTATTCATTCCTATGTCTAAGTCTATTTCTTCTAGTGGTGTTACACATATATCACTAATCCTGTAGATAATGTTAGGTCCTCTGCAGGGAGTGTGATTTACACTACTGCATGCCCTAATCCTCATTTTGTTGGGCATGGGGCTCCACATGGTGTGAGTAGCGTGCCTACTCCACCATGGGTTAGGCCGTCTTGGTTTCATTCTTTTCCTGGATATTCTTATCCTGGAATGACTGGTTCTTATGGCATTTCATCAGGCTCACCTATTGACATAATGAATCCATTAGTTAATCTGTTCAATGACTTCAAGAAGTCTATTACAGATCAAATCAGTCAGGTTAATTCTAGAGGCAGTTCTCTAGAATCTAACCTTACAAGACCCAACTTACCAGTTTTGAAGAGTCTGACATGTCAGTAGCTCCAGGGTCTCAGGAAGGTAACTTTCTTTCTGAGGAGGTTGAACCTTCTGATTCTCCTCACCCTGATCCTCGGAGAGCTCGTCCCACTAGTGCATCTACTTTGCTTTGTGGTTCTGACGAGGAGTCTTCTGTTCGTACAGAGGATGACCAAGGGGCTGAGGATACGTAGCAAGGTATATTGTCTTCGTGGGGAAGATCTCCCCCACTCGGTCTAATATTTCTCCTTCTGACTTCGAGGCTTGTTCAGGAATTGTCAAAGATCTAGCTTTGCATTATCGATCCTCTCCTGAATCAAGCCATATGAAGTCAGCCCTTCGCTTTATTAATGAAGCTAATGCAGATCCTTCATTAGTTAAGGGTTTTGCAAATTGTGGGGGCAGCAGATTTGTAGGTTTTGGTCCTCTATCTTTCACTAGTAGATTTAAGGGCAAGGATTTTGATATTCATGGCTCTTTTTTAGGGAAATCAGTGCCGACTTGTGACAAACTTTTGTTTCAAATGATTGGTGCTAAACCTGTTGAGGGTCTTCGCCTTTCCCAGTCTTTATGGGCTAAGTCGAAGAATTCTCTTCGTACCCTTTCTCATGTGCTTGGTACTGCAGAACATTATTTGGCTGCAGCTGGCAGCCTTTTAAAGGGTAAATAAGGGAAAGACTTGAAGTCTTTCCTTTTACAGGTGGACCATGCCTTGGGGGCTGCTCAACTTTTGACTCTAGGCACTTTGTCTAATTTTTCTCTTTCTAAGAGAAGAAATTTTAGAAAAGTCCCCCATTTCAGATACTCTTAGAACCTCTTCTCTTTCTGACAAATCGCCCCCAACTGTCAAGGTAGATGTACTGTGAGTACATCACATGGCTCCTCCATTAGGCCCGGTTCATCAAAACCTGACGAACATAATAGGAGAAAGAGAGGAAATCCTTCCAATCAGGGCCATTTTAAGAAGGCCAAGTCTAAAGGATTTAGGTCCAAGACTGACTCCTCCAGGGGGAATCAGTCTAGTAAATAGGGGTGTGCCTCCTCATTTGACGTCTTCCCTGAACATTGTCTCATGTTCCGGTGGGGGGGAAGACTTTCCCACTTTCTTCCTCAGTGGGAGGAAATTACTTCAAACAAGTGGATTATTTCAGTCATACGAGGAGGATTGGAACTTCAATTCCAATCAAAACGACCTCTTATCTCAGTTCCTCTCGACATGTCGAGTTCCATTATCGATCAAACCAAACTCATTCTCCTTTCCGAAGAAATTTCTTCCATGGAGGAAAAAGGGACAATCAAAGCAATACCAGTTCATGTGGAGAATTCTCAAGGATTTTACTCCCGTCTATTTCTAGTCAGAAAAAATCTGGGGGTTGGCGTCCGGTGATAGATCTGTCCATTTTGAATCGATACCTTATAAATCCTCATTTCAAAATGGAGACAAACAGGTCTATCCGGACTTCTCTGATCTTTCAGACGCCTATTTTCACATCCCTATTGCTCCATGCCACCGTCATTTTCTACGGTTTGTTTGGCGGGGCAAGGTGTATGCTTTCAAAGACTTCCTTTTGGCTTGGCGATAGCTCCTTAGGTCTTTACCAAGATCAGGCAAGCTCCTTTGAGTCACTTGTATGCCAGGGGCATTAAAATCCACTTTTATTGGACGATTTCCTAGTCAAGGTTTTGACTCTCGAGGAAGTTTCAGACCACACTATGTGTGTTCAAGATATTCTCCTCAATATGGGGTTTCTGATTTCTTGGCAAAAGTCAGACCTTACTCCATCCCAAGATTTTGTCTTTCTAGGAGAACATTTCCTCACTCTCAACGGAATTGTCCTGTCCCCAGAGGCGAAGTTCAGGTCTCTGTGTCAAAAATATCTACTTTTTTGATTAGCGACTCACTTCCTGCTCGACAGTTTCTACAACTTTTGGGGTTTCTGAATTCTTTAGCAGAAGTCATTCCATTAGGTCGGCTTCACATCAGGCCCCTCCAGTGGTATCTGAAGGAATTTTGGGCTTCAGCATCTCATCTTGGGATGCAATGATTCCCATTATTCCCCGCTTACTCCCTCATTTACTTTGGTGGACTCTGATCGCTTTCAGACTGGCAGAGCACGGTTTATCATGTTGATGTCGCATATATTTTTATATCATCATGTGTTTTACAATACCTTACGTGTTTATATTTTTATGACCTCTCAATATGCGATACCTGTTGACCCTTGTTCTTTACACGGAGGATTATTTATAAATTTTTAAATGTACGTCCTTTGATTGTTCTGCTGTTATGGTGAGTGGGAAGGTGGGCCCGTAAACTGGTCAACCACACCATTTGTTTGGCTTTTGTCAAATTAAATGACCGTCCTAAG
Source organism: Pteria penguin (assembly GCA_035048485.1). NCBI lineage: Eukaryota > Metazoa > Mollusca > Bivalvia > Pterioida > Pteriidae > Pteria > Pteria penguin. The sequence continues at coordinate 90,462,391 of CM068580.1, forward strand.
TCGGTATCATAATTGCACTACAATCAAATATTTTTGTAATGTGTTATATGTGCTAGTATATTATTGATATTCATGTATTGTATAGCTCCATGGTGACTTCTGCCACATAACTGAGCCAGTAACTCCTCTTTTTTCTTTATGTAGAGTTTATATTTGAGATAATAACACTTATAATCAAAGTTTTTATGTTTTTATATTGTATAGCTCCATAGCTTCTGCCACATAACTGAGCCAGTAACTCCTCTGTTTTTCTTTATATTGAACATAATATGTATAGTAGATTAAAGTTATGCTATAGGCTATACTGTGATATACTAAAAGGTATTTAATATTTTTCTGGTTTTCCCCACACATTTCTATAGAGTTATTTGCCCCTGATTAAGGATAAAACGTTTTTGCTTTTACAGAGCTTATTTTTGTCATACAATCAAAATTCCTTCAAATATCCTTATAAGTAACTATTTTAAATAAGTTTTTACATAAATATGAGTCCTTGTATATTTTTTTTTTGAAAAATGACCTTGGACATTTGGACTTTCATCAAAGTTAAAAACATTCTTCGTCAAGTTAAAGAATTTATATTTGAGATAATAATCAATGTTTTTATCTTTTTCATAATACCTGTAGTACATCTAGTATAAAATATAAAAAAATGCAAATTTAATGCATAACTGGTTAAGTTATACACTCATGAAATTGCAAGGTTGTGCATTTCGATTTGTTGAAAAAAGGTATGAAAATGCGATATGTCCATTTTCAAATTCTCATATCTAGTAAAGTACTTCAGTTAAACCGGTGAAAATTTCAGACTTTGTTAACTATTAAGTGTACTTTGTAACTTATGTATTCTTTGATATATTGTGATACCAATAAATGATTTATACTTATCTCTAAAAAGTGTATCTCATGTGTATTTAAGGAAAGAGTTTGGGCCTCACAAGAATTTAGATTAAATATCTGAATAAGATCTGTAAAATTTACCAATACCAATTTATAGTTATCTAGTATTAGGTTATAGGCCATGATAAAACTTTTAGTTATAGGCCATGATAAAACTTACTTTGTTAGGGAAAATTCTGATTCCAAAAATAAATACACTGAAACAGCTGTCATCCAGATGTTGAACTTTCTTATCGATAACATTTTTGTGGTGTTTGGAGGAAAGGTTTTTCAACAAATTGTCGGCATTCCAATGGGCACTAACTGTGCTTCGCTTCTGGCTGACATATTCCTTTACTCATACGAAGCTGAATTCATTCAGTCTTTGCCTTTGCAAGGAAAAAAAACCCAATTGGCTCTTGGCTTCAATTTCACTTACAGATATATAGATGACTTGCTTTCAATTAACAATCCTTCATTCGCGGATTACCTTAGCATCATCTATCCAAGTGAACTGGAGGTCAAAGAAACCACAGAAAGTAGTAATTCTACTTCGTATTTAGATATTATGTTGTCTTTCGACATTAATGGTCAATTGAACACCTCACTCTATGACAAACGTGACGATTTCAATTTCGCTATCACAAACTTTCCTTTCATAAGTAGCAACATTCCATCATTGCCCGCATAAGGCGTATTCATATCTCAGTTAATACGTTATTCCAGAGCATGTTCAAATTACAATGACTTTGTTCTGAGGGCTAGGCGACTTTCAGTTAAGCTGCTCAACCAAGGCTATATATGTCGTTATATACGGTCGTTATGAAAGAAAAAAGAGGAGTTACTGGCTCAGTTATGTGGCAGAAGTCACCATAGAGCTATACAATACATGAATATAAATAATATACTAGAACATATATCACATTACAAAAATATTTGATTGTAGTGCAATTACGATACCGACTTAGGACGGTCATTTAATTTGACAAAAGCCAAACAAATGGTGTGGTTAACCGGTTTACGGGCCCACCTTCCCACTCACCGTAACAGCAGAACAATCAAAGGACGTACATTTAAAAATTTATAAATAATCCTCCATGTAAAGAACAAGGGTCAACAGGTATCGCATATTGAGAGGTCATAAAAATATAAACACGTAAGGTATTGTAAAATACATCATGGTATAAAAATATATGCGACATCAACATGATAAACCGTGCTCTGCCAGTCTGAAAGCGAGCTAAGACCCTAGATCTGTAGGAGTCCCGACTAACAGTCAGAGGGGACGAGATTCAGGACCATGTCTCCTCTGAAAGAGGTTTGGACAAGGCCCGTCATATAGTCCCCACCGCCCTGTTAGTCAGCGTGCAACGTTCAAGTAAAAGTCTGCATAAGGCTGTAGAGGGGCCAAATACAAGACCTATAGTCTTTTTGATGATCTCAATATCATATTGTCTATTTATAAGACGTTTGATTATTTTATTACATGATAAAATAACGTTATCGGAGCCTTTTACTTTCCTTAGTTTATATACGGGATCACCGTAAATATAAGGATGGGAAATTCCATTGGATACATACTGTTGAAAAGAAATATTTCCAAATTTAGATAGAAGTTCTGAATAAGATCTGAAGAATTTGCCGAATGTTTTTCTTAGCTTGTGATATCTGTAACCCTGAGTTAAAAGTTTAGTAGTAATTTGTAAATTTCGTTTATGAAAGTCCAAAACATCGGTGCAGCCTCTGACTTTTATTACTCCATATGATATCTCGTTATCCAGACTTTTAAATGATATATAAATACATATGGAATTTACACGATTTCACTCTTTCCACTTGTTTTTCATTTTCACTGATTTTGTATGTCCCCTGGTTTCATGATTTTTAGACTTATGGTTTGGTTTATCCATCATCTTTACATTTATAGGTAGGATTACCAGTAATCACATAATATCTACTAAAATTTACTGAGATGAAATTCGTACACTGTATTTAAGCTTGACCTCTCTCATAATAAGGTCTGTTCTTTGATAGATTTGGGATTCTGCTCCTTATAGGCTTATTTAGCACTCTCTTTAGATAATTTGGATTTGATCAGTTTAAGCCTTGAACATTACTGCAGAGACATCAATTGTTCAAATGTGCAATAAATTGATACAAGATATATATATGTTCTTAGAACTATTTTTCATATTTAGATAATTACACGAAAAATATACACACACATATATATATATATATATATATATATATATATATATATATATATATATATATATATATATATATATATATATATATATATATATATATATATATAAAAGCACAAAAAAGGAAATTGTAACAACATTCACTATTCATAAGTATCGGATCAACCTCAATGAAGGTTAATGCAAATCGCTCGAGAAAAAGGGGTCAATATAAAAGCACAGGTAAGCGATAACGATACTAAAACAATTTTAAAAATTGCCAAATTTTCGAAGCAATCTGCTTCTTCTTCAGGACACACACACACACACTCACACAAATATAAAGACACGAAAAGAAAGATAGAAAATATATACAAAGCACTAGTCTAATAAAAACTGGTTTCTTCAATTGGCTACATATTGAGCGTTTCTCTATGCGCTATCAAAAAAATCATTTTTTGAAAAAGGTTTGTACCAGGCTCGTCATAAAGTACCTACCGCCCTGTTAGTCAGCATGCAACATTCAAGTAAAAGTATATATCGGCTGTAGAGGAACCCTATGGTCTTAGTGATAATCTCTGTATTTGTCATACTGCCGATGTCGAAAGCGTTTAATAATTTTAGAACCCATCGATATGAAATATTTGAACCTTTGATGATACATTCTATTGGCGTAGGAGTAAGATTTATGATCTCTTACAGTATAAATGCAAAAGAATAACACCACGGATATAAAATTAAAGAACTTGTGCGATCATGTGACTTTAAGAATAGTTTCTTAACTTCACAGCTGTATCCATCGTTGAAACAGTAATCTGTTTAATGATATTTATTCAACTGAAGTGCTATGGATGAAGTGCATATAGTGTTTGATTCAGCATCTCAATATAATTTTATCAAATTATGTAAGAATTTTGAATAATTCCCTAGTGTTTGTATGTAAAGTACAGTACCTGTTTTTTCAGAATGTCTTCAAAGTTATGCCTGAATTACAGTTGTAGTTGATTTCAAGACCTTTTTTCAATAATGATAAATTAATAGTTGATGTATCCCGTAATCTTTACAAACCATGTATTGGTATCACAATCGCAATAATAAAATATTGCATCAATGTTTCTCTGGATTACGTTAAAAGAATATTGATGTTTAATGTAAAATACGAAGTAAGTGGTGCCACACGACTATGGCACTAAAAACAATGTATCACACTGGACATTTACGGACCCCTGAAATTCAGAGATGAGACCAGGTGTCCGGGAAGAGTGAACGTCTCCTGTTTGACTAGACACCCGCCGTGATTGCCCTTAAATACAAAGGAAACCAATATTATTCAGCACTGTATATATACATGAATGTGAACAAACACTGTATAGAAAGTGCCACAGTCACACAACATCAGGAAAAGGGTATAAGAACACTTAAGTCACACACTCCGCGGGCAACGTTTTAAAAAACATTTCCTTTTTTCAGAAAAAGAAAACAACACATTTTTCAAATAGGAGTAAAGAATGGGGCAACACAACGGAGGGCATGTTGTTCGCACAGTTACTCTTCTGGTTCTATTGGGAACTGTCAACACTCAAAGCACACGTAAGTGTTATATGGAGATAGGTGGACAAAATTCAATTTAAAAAAATGACAGGGTGTGTACATCTGATTCAAGTTTTTTCCACATAACATTCATATGGATATATTGTAATAATCATATTTATGAAATATATACATTTCACATTAAGAAAACTGTGTACTTGTGTTTCATTCCATATTATTAATCCGCTCTAAAGGTATGAATAGTCAGGTACCCGGGAGGCTGGAGGAGTAAGTGTCCCCTAATTGTATGCAATACCTGTCACAAAGGACCTGCAATAGCTATTGAAGTTCAGGAATAATATATTGATAATATATTCACAGGTTCTAGTAACGATGCAAGAAATATCATTACCTCCAAACTATATCAAAACTATAGGCAAAGTTCTGAAGGTTGATTGGTGAGGGAAGGGAGCTATTGTGTTGCTCAGCTCACAATACTATGTACATCATACTTATCGTATAGTTATGTTGCTTGCTAATAAAGGGAAGAAAAAACCAAAAAGCTAAAAGTAGCCACAGCCATGGAACCAGAAAAAAAATCTGTAGTTAAGGGCATATCGATATCCTTGTTTTCTTGATCTTGCGTCCAAGTAACTCATAATACTTCTTAAAATGTATATTAATTTGTATTTACGATTTACTGGGTTGAATCTTAAAAGCAAACAAAAAGAAGTAGCGAAGGATTAACCAAATTTCGAAGTCACTGGAAAAAAGGACATTGTCGTGTACAATGCCAAATTCAGACATATGTGAACTCCAAGTTCTTGAGGTGAGATCAGGTGCCCGGAAGGCGGGAGCAGTAAGTGTCCCCTGGTTGTATATAATACCCATATAATATAGATTAACATTCGTTAACGGGAAATCTCAAATTGCACCAAATCCCTATATCGACTATAATAGAAGCATTGAAAATATCTATCTAGTAAGGGTTTAAGCTGAGAATTTATAAAAAATCATAGGTACTAATCGTGACCCATTGGGAATATTGTGTGACCTCATGTCATGCAAATTTCTCATTTTCTTTTGTCCAGTGGGAATCAAGTGCCTGCGCTTGTCCTGGCTATTTGAATATATTCATCTTCTATATCTACGTCATGCATATTCATCTTCTATTTTTAAATGTGTGTCCTTTGATTGTGCTGCTTTCGTGATTTGTGTCATACAGCTTTGTCAGATGTCTTCTGTTTTCTCTTTTCTATATCTGCCTCATACATAGCTCCGTCCTTAGATTGAGTCTTTGGTTCACTTTTCGGACATTTTGGCTTTAACACTGCTCTTCATATATTTATATCCTATGTGAATTCCAATCATTCGGCCTTGAGGAGGAGACATAAGTTGTCGAAATGCGCATCTGGTGCACAAAATTGAAAGGTGTATATGTTCTATATTTATTCTATCTCTTGTATTTGTTTTCTTAAATGTGCGCTATACTTTAATTTGTTGGATATTTTTACATTTTGATAGCTTCATGCCAAGTATCTTATCGCAATACCTTGATAAACGCATCTTAGGTGATAACGTAGCGGTAATATGACAATATGGTCACACTCCTCCCCAAACAATTTTGATATTCCGTATCCTCTCTAGCACACTCATCCTTTGTTATCAGTATTTCTATAAATCACCAGATGGAATCAGTTCTTGTTATATCAATATATCACTGCTAATGTATGTCTTACGTGTATGTCCTTGGTGATTTGAGTCATACAGCTTGTTCAGATGTCTTCTATTTTTCTATTTAATTGTATACATATTAAAATAGTCTTTAGCCGAAATTTTATCTTTATTTACATGAAACATACTTGTGTATTCCTGGTGAATTGCTTTCACCAGTCTATTGATTATTTTACAGGCTTGGTTGTATTAATGATGTTTTTGGCTTTTATTTCCACTATTCGAATCACCTTAAGGTTCGAGTTCAGAATCCTCACTTGAAATTTGATTGATATAAAACACAAAAAATTTATAGGTTGAATAGGAGAATTTGAATAGGAGAAACATTATTGTACATTGTTTACATTCTTATCTAATGTTTAATTCGTGCTCTATGACCTTGAATATTACAACTTCTCGTGTCTATGACGGAATCTTTACTCGGAACTAGAATTCTCTCAACTCTATTCTTTCATCTATTTTATATAATATAGCTGCTGCTCGCTCTCTCGGTGCGTCTGAAATCGTTGGGTAAACTTATGTTATTGCAAGTGATGCTGTCTGTGAGAGGTATACCTTCTTTAAAGCATGAAATCTTTATGTATGGTTTCTTTTTCTACAAAATTATTTTCAAATGTTATGATCTTCTCATTTAGAATTAGGTTACGTTCGTCTACTATTTCCTGTAGCTTAACAGGTAGATGTTTTCTTCAATGATTTCGTCGTATCGCTTTGTCATTTCCTTTATACTTTATATAATTATTTTGAACTTCATTTATTTTCCTTTCTTTCTTCATTACTGACATTCCTTTCATCCGTATCATTGTTCTACATTGTGTCACCATTTACTCGACAAATTGTTTTCATTTCACTAATTATTGACTGGATCTTTGAATCGAATTCTCTCTCTCTTTCTCTTTCTCTCTCTCTTTCCTCGCTTCTATTTTCAGTCTACTAGTCGAACAATTTCGTTTTGTCGGTACAATTTTTATTTCTATATCCACTTTTATGTCCAGTTCCCCTTTTTCTGTAAGTGTTTATAAAACGACATGATATCACTAGTGGTACTCAAATTTTATTATCAGCCGACTTCTTTAGGCATTTGTTGCGAAGAAAACCTTAATATCTCATTCCAGTAATTGTGATCTGTAAAGTAATCATTACACATGTTTACCTTAACGAATTTGCCATATCTGCCTGTCTTTCTTAATTTGGATTCCCCATTATCGATATGTAAAGATGATGGATAAATCCAAACCACAAGTCCAAAAATCATGAAACCATAGGACATACAAAATCAGTGAAAATGAAAAACAAATGGAAAATAACAACATAGGTCTACTTGAAGAGCATATGTGAACCCCTGTGATAGACTGAGATCAGGTGCCCGGGGAGAGTGAGCATCTCCTGCTTGCTAGCAACACCCGTCACATATACCCCGTAGAAAGAGTCAAATCGTGTGAATTCCATATGTATTTATATATGGAGAAGTCGAAGTAGGTAACCTTCTAGTATAGAAGGTGTCAAATCTATGTAAAATGATCGGAATCGGTCTTAATCCAGAATATCATTTAAAAGTCTGGATAACGAGATATCATATGGAGTAATAAGAGTCTCGTAACGACCGTAGAACTTCCTCAGTGACGTTGCTAGTCTAGCACATATATAACCCTGGTTGAGCAGCTTAACTGAAAGTCGTCTAGCCCTCAGAACAAAGTCATTATAATTTGAACATGCTCTGGAATAACGTATTAACTGAGATATGAATACGCCGTATGCGGGCGATGATGGAATGTTGCTACTTATGAAAGGAAAGTTTGTGATAGCGAAATTGAAATCGTCACGTTTGTCATAGAGTGAGGTGTTCAATTGACCATTAATGTCGAAAGACAACATAATATCTAAATACGAAGTAGAATTACTATTTTCTGTGGTTTCTTTGACCTCCAGTTCACTTGGATAGATGATGCTAAGGTAATCCGAGAATGAAGGATTATTAATTGAAAGCAAGTCATCTATATATCTGTAAGTAAAATTGAAGCTAAGAGCCAATTGGTTTTTTTTCCTTGCAAAAGCAAAGACTGAATGAACTCAGCTTCGTATGAGTAAAGGAATATGTCAGCCAGAAGCGGAGCACAGTTAGTGCCCATTGGAATGCCGACAATTTGTTGAAAAACCTTACCTCCAAACACCACAAAAATGTTATCGATAAGAAAGTTCAACATCTGGATGACAGCTGTTTCAGTGTATTTATAACTGTTGCATTTTTACTTTCCAACTTCATTCTGCTTTCTATTTTGTAAAAAAAATTCTCAGATTACTATTACTTTTAAACTTCTTACTGAGGATTATAGATATCATAAACTTCGAAAACATTTTGGGAAATTTTATAGATCTTATCCAGACATTTTATCCAAATTCGGAAATGTTACTTTTCAACAATATGTATCCAGCGGAAGTTCCCATCCCAATTTCTACGGTGATCTAGTGTACAAACTAAGGAGAGTCAAAGGTTCCGATAATTTCATATCGGCTGGTTCTAAAATTATTAAACGCCTTCGACATCGACAGTATGACACCGAGATCATCGCTAAGACCATAGGTCGTGTATTGGGCCCCTCTACAACACAATGTAGAGTTTTATTTGAGCGGTACACACTGACTAACAGGGCGGTGGGGACTCTATGACGGGCCTTGTCCAAACTTTTTCAGAGGAGACAAAGTTCTGATCCTCGTCCTCTCTGACTGTTAGTCGGGACTCCTATTTGATGAAGGATCTGAGCTCGCTTACAGACGGACAGAGCACGGTTTACTTAGGTTGATGTCTCCTTACACATTGCCTAATACATTGACGGCAAATTCTATTAAAAAGAAGATAGCTGACTTACATGCTAAATATGTCTTTGTTCCTGCTGATAAAGCAGGTAATAACATAATAGTTGTTTGAAAACTATATTATATTGAAGTACTTAAAAACGAATTAAACTCCACTCATACATATGTGGAAAGCCCTACCTCAAAAGACAGCACCTTGCACGATCACCTCATGACCATGTCCGACTTCAAAATTAAAACTGATAAATCTGATCTACCAACCATATATTGGCTCCCAAAACTACATAAAAGTCCATATAAATCTCGTTTCATATCTAATTCTAGCCACTGCTCTACTACGGTACTATCGAAGCATATTACGTCTGCTCTAACTGCTATAAAAGATCATATTATCAAATATTGTGATGTCGCATTTCATAATAGTAACATCAATTACTTTTGGTTGATTAAAAATTCTCATGAAGTTATAGACAAACTTCTTTCGCTAAATTTCAAAGCGACTCAAATTTCTACATTTGATTTTTCTACACTTTATACATCTCTGCCTCATGATTTGATTAAAAGCAAGTTGCTGTCTCTTATACAATGGTGTTTTCACAGAGAATCTAAAACGTACATATGTACTTCCAATAACTCCGGATTCTTTTCCAACAAACAATATACTTCATATAAATACTGGACTTGCAAGGAATTATGTAAAGCACTAGATTTTCTCATGAATAATATTTTTGTGCAATTTGATGGCAAGATATATCAACAAATAGTTGGGATTCCTATGGGTACTAACTGCGCGCCTCTGATAGCAGATTTATTTCTTTATTGTTATGAGAGGGATTTTATGGTTTCTCTTCAAAAATCAAAACGTTTTGACCTCATTGACAAATTCAATAATACTTGTAGATATCTCGATGATATTTTGGTTATCGACAACCCTGAATTCGAACAATTTATATCAGAAATTTATCCACCAGAGCTCACATTGAATAAAGCTAATACTTGAGATAAATCTACACCTTTCTTAGATTTAAACATCAAAATTATCAACCACCTAATATATACTAATATTTATGATAAACGTGAGGATTTTGGATTTCCTATTGTAAATTTCCCTTACTTGGATGGCGATGTCCCTCGACTCCCATCATATGGTATCTATATATCTCAATTAGTTCGATTTGTCAGAGGCTGCACCGATGTTTTGGACTTTCATAAACGAAATTTACAAATTACTACTAAACTTTTAACTCAGGGTTACAGATATCACAAGCTAAGAAAAACATTTGGCAAATTCTTCAGATCTTATTCAGAACTTCTATCTAAATTTGGAAATATTTCCTTTCAACAGTATGTATCCAATGGAATTTCCCATCCTTATTTTTACGGTGATCTCGTATATAAACTAAGGAAAGTAAAAGGCTCCGATAACGTTATTTTATCATGTAATAAAATAATCAAACGTCTTATAAATAGACAATATGATATTGAGATCATCAAAAAGACTATAGGTCTTGTATTTGGCCCCTCTACAGCCTTATGCAGACTTTTACTTGAACGTTGCACGCTGACTAACAGGGCGGTGGGGACTATATGACAGGCCTTGTCCAAACCTCTTTCAGAGGAGACATGGTCCTGAACCTCGTCCCCTCTGACTGTTAGTCGGGACTCCTACAGATCTAGGGTCTTAGCTCGCTTTCAGACTGGCAGAGCACGGTTTATCATGTTGATGTCGCATATATTTTTATACCATTATGTATTTTACAATACCTTACGTGTTTATATTTTTATGACCTCTCAATATGCGATACCTGTTGACACTTGTTCTTTACATGGAGGATTATTTATAAATTTTTAAATGTAAGTCCTTTGATTGTTCTGCTGTTACGGTGAGTGAGAAGGTGGGCCCCTAAACCGGTTAACCACACCATTTGTTTGGCTTTTGTCAAATTAAATGACCGTCCTAAGTCGGTATCGTAATTGCACTACAATCAAATATTTTTGTAATGTGATATATGTTCTAGTATATTATTTATATTCATGTACTGTATAGCTCTATGGTGACTTCTGCCACATAACTGAGCCAGTAACTCCTCTTTTTTCTTACATATTTATGATAGCAACACATTGTATAATTTTTTCGTCTGTAATAAATTTCTATGATCTTTCTCCTTGAAAGAAAAAAGAGGAGTTACTGGCTCAGTTATGTGGCAGAAGTCACCATGGAGCTATACAATAAATGAATATAAATAATGTACTAGCACATATAAAGCATTACAAAAATATTTGAGAAACCTGTTGATCCTTGCCCTCTATATGGAGGATTATTATAAGTTTTTAAATGTGTGTCCTTTGATTGAGTTGCTTTTACGGTGAGTGGGAAGGTGTGCGCCCGCTAACCTGTTAACCACACCAATTGAGTAACGATTGTTACTTCAATTGACCATCCTAAGTCGGTATCGTAACCGCATCACAATCGAATTTGTTTTGTAATGTCGTTCCTTGTATATTCTACTATTAAAATTTTTTTTGTGTGTGCATCAGATGTCTTCTGTTTTCTCTTTTGAAGGTTACCTACGTTGTGCGGAATGATTTAGTCCGAGATTCTCTGCCCTTCTCCCACTTTGATGTTGATATCGGCGTTTTGTGCGAGAGGGTTAGAGAGACTTTGTTCATAAAATTTTGGAATTTTAGCGATACCAGAATCTACAAGCTATATTTCTAATATTTTTAGTAAACAAATCTAAATTGCGCGGTATTTCGAGATTCTTCAGTTACCCCTGAAAAATAATGGTAATATAAATGTAAAAGATATGAAAAAGAAGCCTTGAATAGCTGGAAAAAAGAAATCCAAACCATAATCGAAAATGGCATCGATAATTTTACACTCCATTGCCATTTACTCAAACAGTTTATAAAAAAAAGAAATGGCTGATTTACAAAATACTTATGTTTTTGTACCTGCTGACAGGACATATAATAATATTATTATCATAGTTTGAAAGCTATACTATATTGGAGTTTTTGAAACTGAATTGAACTCTACCATGTTGAAACCTCATTGTTGAAGGACAAGATCCTACCTGACCATCGTATTGCTATGTGCGACTTCAATTTTTGCATTGATAAATGTGATCTTCCAACCATATATTGGGTTCCTAAATTATACAAAAGTCCAAATAAATCACGTTTCATATGAAATTCTAATCTTTATTCTACAACTGCGCTTTCAACCATATTATTTCCGCTCTTACTGCAGTTAATAATATGTGATTAAATATTGTACTACTATTCTTAACAATATTGACATGATTTACATTTGTCAAACATTCTGGCGAAGACCTTGAAAACTCCGTTTCAGAAATTTTATTTATTTATATCGACTTTTACTTGTGTGTTGCATGTTGACAAACAGGGCTCTATGACGGAACATTATCCAAAACTTTTTAGAGGAGACAAGGCCCTGAGCATTGTCCCCTTCTGACTGATTCCTAGATCAAGCATATGAAATCGCTAACAGAGCAAGATTGATTTAAGTTTATGTCACTTAACATTATTTTGATACTAGCATATTTTTCGTGTTAAAACATATTTTATTACAATTTATGATGATATTTTTTGAGAAACTAATCTAAACGCCTTTTCATCAAAATTAAATTTGCAAATAAAGGCATTGATTATTTAAATTTTGGCCAAATTTTAGATCATAAGTCTGTTTTAGAGAAAATACCTCCATATTTCAAAAACAAAGATCCGCCATGTATTTCCTATAGCTACACGCCATCAGTTGCATCCAAAATTTATAATTACAAAGGGTTTCTACAGTGTCTTGATCTTAGCAACTCTGCATGCCATCCTCAACCGTGTGCATGTTCCTCGTCTAATTTTGTATATTCTCCTTGTGGCCATGTCGTTACTGGTGATCTCGATATTGTTATAAACACTAAATTAAGAAAACTTTTACTTAAAGGTCCAAAAGACAGAGAACCCAGATCATTCACGTGGAACCAAAATTTTGAGAATATTATGAACTGCTGCGAGGAATATGCCACACGATGGGCAAAAAGACAGGAAGTACAGGTCGACACTCTTTCGGAATGGATAAAATCTATTGCAGTACTGCTGAGATTCTCGAAGTGTTCCACAAAATCTGTATCGATGCTACTCACAAAAATATTATCAGAAATTAAATCTGGCCTTCATAGATATTGCAAAACAGTATATTCCAGAAGTGGAATTAATCAAATGTGGATCCTTAAAAATTCAAAAGAGTTCTTAGAACATCTAAAATCAAAAAGTTTTACTAAAATTCACTCCATCAAGTCTTTTGACTTTTCGACTATTTACACAACGATCCCTCATCAGACATTAAAAGACAGATTAGCGGAAATTCTTCAAAATGCATTTACTAGTAAAAACGGAAGCCGCAAATTCAAATATATAGTAATAGGCCACGATAAAACTTACTTTGTTAGGGAAAATTCTGATTCCAAAAATAAATACACTGAAACAGCTGTCATCCAGATGTTGAACTTTCTTATCGATAACATTTTTGTGGTGTTTGGAGGTAAGGTTTTTCAACAAATTGTCGGCATTCCAATGGGCACTAACTGTGCTCCGCTTCTGGCTGACATATTCCTTTATTCATACGAAGCTGAGTTCATTCAGTCTTTGCTTTCGCAAGGAAAAAAACAATTGGCTCTTGGCTTCAATTTTACTTACAGATATATAGATGACTTGCTTTCAATTAATAATCCTTCATTCGAGGATTACCTTAGCATCATCTATCCAAGTGAACTGGAGGTCAAAGAAACCACAGAAACTAGTAATTCTACTTCGTATTTAGATATTATGTTGTCTTTCGACATTAATGGTCAATTGAACACCTCACTCTATGACAAACGTGACGATTTCAATTTCGCTATCACAAACTTTCCTTTCATAAGTAGCAACATTCCATCATCGCCCGCATACGGCGTATTCATATCTCAGTTAATACGTTATTCCAGAGCATGTTCAAATTACAATGACTTTGTTCTGAGGGCTAGGCGACTTTCAGTTAAGCTGCTCAACCAGGGTTATATATGTGCTAGACTAGCATCGTCACTGAGGAAGTTCTACGGTCGTTACGAGACTCTTATTACTCCATATGATATCTCGTTATCCAGACTTTTAAATGATATTCTGGACTGAGACCGATTCCGATCACTTTACACAGATTTGACACCTTCTATACTAGAAGGTTACCTACTTCGACTTCTCCATATATAGATACATATGGAATTCACACGATTTGACTCTTTCTACGGGGTATATGTGACGGGTGTTGCTAGCAAGCAGGAGATGCTCACTCTCCCCGGGCACCTGATCTCACTCCATCACAGGGGTTCACATATGCTCTTCAAGTAGACATATTTTGTTATTTTCCATTTGTTTTTCATTTTCACTGATTTTGTATGTCCTATGGTTTCATGATTTTTGGACTTGTGGTTTGGATTTATCCATCAGCTTTACATTTCAATTAATAATCCTTCATTCACGGATTACCTTAGCATCATCTATCCAAGTGAACTGGAGGTCAAAGAAACCACAGAAAGTAGTAATTCTACTTCGTATTTAGATATTATGTTGTCTTTCGACATTAATGGTCAATTGAACACCTCACTCTATGACAAACGTGACGATTTCAATTTCGCTATCACAAACTTTCCTTTTATAAGTAGCAACATTACATCATCGCCCGCATACGGCGTATTCATATTTCAGTTAATACGTTATTCCAGAGCATGTTCAAATTACAATGACTTTGTTCTGAGGGCTAGGCGACTTTCAGTTAAGCTGCTCACTCAGGGTTATATATGTGCTAGACTAGCAACGTCATTGAGGAAGTTCTACGGTCGTTACGAGACTCTTATTACTCCATATGATATCTCGTTATCCAGACTTTTAAATGATATTCTGGACTGAGACCGATTCCGATCATTTAACACAGATTTGACACCTTCTATACTAGAAGGTTACCTACTTTGACTTCTCCATATATAAATACATATGGAATTTACACGATTTGACTCTTTCTACTAGGTATATGTGACGGGTGTTGCTAGCAAGCAGGAGATGCTCACTCTCCCCGGGCACCTGATCTCACTCCATCACAGGGGTTCACATATGCTCTTCAAGTAGACATACATTGTTTTTTGTTATTTTCCATTTGTTTTTCATTTTCACTGATTTTTTTATGTCCCCTGGTTTCATGATTTTTGGACTTGTGGTTTGGATTAATCCATCATCTTTACGTCGCTCATACTTGTTCTTTATATGGCGGATTTTCTATAGAGTTTTTGAACGTGTGTCCATTGATGTTGCTGCTTTTGCGTATAGTGGGCTCCCGTAAACCGGTTAACCACACCAATGAGAGACGTTTGTTACTTGAATTGACCTAACAGAAATCAAATATGGTCTTCAGAAATACTGCTCTACTGCTTACTCGAGAAGCGGAATCAATCAGATGTGGATCCTATAAAATTCCAAGGAACTTCTACAGCACTTAAAATCTCCTATTTTCAATAATGTCGCTGGCATCAAATCTTTTGATTTTTCGACTCTTTCTCCAACTATTCTTCATCAAAAACTAAAGAACAGAATAACATGAATTATTCAATACGCCATCTTTAACAAAAAAGGAATTCGCAGATATAAACATCTCGTTTTAGGCCACAACGACACATATTTTGTAAAGGAACAGTCTGATTCCAGCAGCAAGTATACAGAAAAAGAGATTATCCAAATGTTCTTATAGATAGCATTTTTGTGATATTTGGTGGGAAAGTGTTCCAACACATTGTTGGCGTTCCTATGGGTACTAATTGCTCGCCTCTTCTGGCCGACATATTTTTGTACTCTAAAGAGGCAGAATTCATACAATCTCTGCTGTCTAAAGACAATAAGCAATTAGCATCTGGGTTCAACTTTACATACAGATACATCGATATGTTCTGTCGATTAACAACCCTGTATTTGAGGATCACCTCGACATCATATATCCAAAGGAACTCGAAATAAAAGATACTACAGAGAGCGCATCTTCTGCTTCATACCTCGATATACTGCTATCAATTAGTGACGATGGATCATTAGTAACCTCTCTCTATGACAAACGATTTCAATTTTATTATTACCAACTTCCCTTTTCTGAGTAGCAACATACCTTCCTCTCCCGTATATGGCGTCATTATTTCACATCTTATACGCTATGCCAGGGCATGCTCTAAATACGAAAATTTCGTCCTGAGAGCGAGGCTTCTTGCCACGACACTACTCTCACAAGGATATATTAAGGAACGTTTGAAATTGTCACTGAGGAAGTTCTATGGTCGTTTTAGGGATCTATTGCAATTTCAGATTCCTCTTTCAAGAATGTTTTGGGACCTGACCATACTAAATAATCATCTTAACTTTTTGACTATCCTTGATTTGACATAATAGGTGTATACATGTATATACAGATATTTGTTCACCTGCGTTTCCGACACCGGAATTTCAAACAGGCAGAATTTCTTGCCTTGAATGGGAAATTTGACTTCCTGTTCCTGTCTCCTTATTATGTTCATGTGTGTATATTTATGTATTTACCTTCTCGGTTTGAAAGGTTTTTGCAGGAATTTTGCGACGGGTGTTGCATGCAACCAGGGGACGCTTACTCCTCCCGGGAACCTGGTCTCACCTCGATTTTATTGGGGTTCGCATTTGTCTGAATATGACGCTAAACACGATATTGTCACCTTTATTCCATGGACTATGAGGTTTACCCTTCGGTACTTCTTCGTTTTTCACTTTCTAAATCAGTATTCTAAATGTAAACTGTAATGTCGTTTTCTGTGTTCATTTGACTATCGTCTTGTTTTATGTACATACCCTTGGTGATATGTGTCATACAGCGTAGTGGTCTGTCTTTCCTTTTTGTTATGTCATGAATAGCGAATGTTTTCTGACTGTTATTTATTGTCACTGACTGATGAAGTTCAAATCTATCCATCGGTATTTTCGTTCTTCAGAATAACGAACAGATATTGAAATTCATGAAGGTATTTATGTATGCTGTGACTAGTATAGGTAAGATTTTGCTAGACGGAAAGCAAAAATGTTTCGAACTAATATTCTAATCGTTGACCATTTAGCCACGCTTCATTAAAATGACACAAATGCAAATGACAGTTATTTCTATACTTTAAATCTTACGTAACGTCAAAATTGATATGAAATATTGGTATCAGTGGCACTTTAACAATAGTGACTATAGCAAGTGCCTAAGTACTCAAAAGAAAAATACCTTTCAAACTGGTTATCAAAATTATCACAAAAAACGTTCACTAGCATTTAAGGTAGGATGAATATTACCAGTGTTTTATTGTTTATTTTCTGCACCATCTTTCAGCTTGTGATTATGTGTTTGGAGGAGGAGGAGGAAGTTCGATAACTATAAATGTGCAAGTTACGGAAGCATCAGCGGCAGACTTACTCAAAAACCCATCATCCTCTCTGTACAAGGCTGATACAGGCATTCAAGGATTTCTCAACGGGAATGCCCAGACAGGAATACAGTTAACCTTGTCCAACAGTCTCGGTACCCCAGCAGGTGTTACGGTAACCGATCTCTTCAGATTGGTGGAAGAACCAATAACCCCTAGTAATGGATTCAACACAAGGACCTTTATTCAACTTAAAAGTCCAGTCGACAGAGATGTATGTATAGTTTTTGTATATAAATAAATGATGTAAGCTATGATTATTGTTTGATTTGACAGTAAGAAATTTGCCGTGGTTAGGACGCTTATAATCTGAGAGGATCACACATTTGAACTTTGTGAAATCGTTGGTTACGTCAGGTGTATAATAGAGTGTATCTATCATTTTCTGTACCTAGTAAGAACTTTAACTGAATGGAACTGGCTCAGCTGAGTCGGTAGATTGGATGAGAACGAATGTCTCGTATGTAACTTGTCAGTCTCCTGTCGTCAGGCTGAAACGAAACAAAACCAAGAGATTCACCACTTCGGGTCGGTCTGTTGCATGGGTCTAACTTTCTTTATTATGCATTTATCTTGATGTGATGTAAAACAGAAACATATGAAAAAGAATGCTGAAGCATTAATAGCATGAGTATGGATTTCTTATAGCTGTTAATCGTTAATCGTTTTGTAACTTGATATAGGCTTAGTAGCCGAAAATTCATGACAGGATGTTCTTTATCTTATTTTTAAATTGATATTGATATAAAATAATTAGTTTAGTTATAATCTGCTATTTTAGGGAGTATCACCGACTCATGTGGATGATTTAGAAGTAATAGAATTTGAGATTCAGTGTGCACGTGTCGTAAGTAAACGATAATCGCAATAAACTTCAAGTGTTTTATTCTTAGAATTATCTGAAAATATTGATGAGTTGTATTTTGAGACTTGCTATGAGCTGTATGGTTTGATTTATGTTAGTGAATTTATTAGTTGTGCTGTGAGAGTTCTTATGCGATTTATGGTTTAATTTATTTGAGTGGGTTGATAAGTGCTACTTTGGGAGACTTCATTAGCTGTATGGTTTTATTTCTCTCAGTGGGCTGACGAGTCGATCAGTGAGAATTGCTCTGAGGTATATGGTTTAATTTATTTGAGTGGACGAATGAGTTTTTCAGTAGTGAGAGTTCCATTGAGCTGTATTTGTTTAAAGATATTGAGATAGCTTCTGAGATTTTCTGTGAGAGTTTCTATGAGCCGTATGGTTAGATTTTTCTGGATGAGTAAATGAATTGTTCTGTGAGAGTTGACATAAGCTGTATTGTTTAATTTATCTGAGTAGGTTGATGAGTTGTACTGTACTGTGTGAATTACTGTTAGGCAATGATAAGAGAGAAGACAGAGGGATTCTGACTGAACTATATGACAAAATTTCCAAGGACATGGATATAAAACATGATAATAGTAAAACAAATAGCGAAAACAACATTACAAAAATATTCGGTTGCACTGCAGTTTCGATACCGACTTAGGATGGTCAATTAAAGTAAATCACTCCACTCAATTGGTGTGGTTAGCCGGTGTACGAGATAATGACAGGAGTGCAAAAACATACCGAGAAATATGACGAGACATAAACTTAACAAATGTATGGAACGAAAAAAAAAAACCGAAACAAAACAAAAACAAACTAATAAATTAAACAGTTACACATGTGCGGTTCTTATGACTCATGCTTTGAGTAAAATACTTGTTGGTCAGAGCTCGCTTCCAGTCCGGCAGAACACTGTTTCCTCATTTTAATGTCGCTTAATATGTTTTTGATACAATCAACATTTTCTGCATTACCATAGGTGTTTACGTTTATTTGTTACCTCTCAACTTGAGACACTTTTTGACCCTTGATCTCTATATGGAGGAATATTTATATTTTAAATTTTTTTCCTTTGAGTTTTCTGCTGGTCCAGTGAGTGGGAATGTACGCTCGTAGACCGGTTAACCACACCAACTGAGTGACGTGTGTTACTTCAAATTGTCGTCCGAAATTGGTATCGTAACCGCAACACAATCGCATATTTTTGTAATGTCGTTTTTCCTTGCATATTCTACTATTATCTTTTTTTATATGTATGTCCTTGGTGATGTGTCATACATCTTTGTCAGCTGTCTTCTGTTTTCTCTTTTACTAGGTCTTCTTAAAATGATATCATAAAATCCATGGTATTAATGCAGCACGGAAGGAAGTAATGTTTGAATATTTTTAGAGTGTTATAATCGAAATCATAACATCGAAAAGATACATGAATCACGGAAAAGAAGAAAACTCACTATATTTGGGAGAACATGCGTTATAAATACTTTAGCAATATCTAAAATTAATTCTTGTGACATCTATTAGACAATTACCTGATGCCAATTTTATAGAAAAATATTAACAAATTAATCTTTTCTTATCTACGGAATGCAATAGATTGTCCAATTCGAAATGGTGGAATTGGGGTAATTGATATAGATTCAAAATTATATGCATTGAAAACGTTATAGATACATAAACTAATAAAATCCAACTGCAATATAAAGGAATATACAGACAATTTACGCAAAACTCTAGATAGGAAATTTATCTATATAATGAAAACAAGTAACACAATTCTAGGAAATTTTGCCATGATTGCGAAAATACCACAGTTTTATAAAGATGTGGTTTGGTGTATTATCACGTAAAGAAATATAGGGATCTGAAAATTAGAATGAAAATGAACAATGCTGTATGACACAAATAAAAAAGGATATGCACAAAAACACGACTGTAGTCAAAGAAACACAGAAAGTGACATTACGAAAATATCTGTATTACAGTTACCATACCGACTTAGCGCCAAACGTCACTCCGTTGGTGTGATTAACCGGTTTACGGGCACCAAATTCAGCCGGTATTATTCATTCAGCATTACTACAAATGAATTTGATCTCATCTAAAGATGCATAAAACTCCATATAGGCATTGATTCATAGCTGGATCTTCCAAGTGTTCCACCAAGTCTCTTTCCATGTTACTCATCAAAATTCAGAAATGAAATATGGCCTTCAGAAATACTTCTCTACTGCTTACTCGAGAAGTGGAAGCAATCAGGTGTGGATCCCAAATAATTCCAAGGAACTTCAAGAGCACTTAAAATCTCTTATTTTCAAAAATGTCATTAGCATTAAATCTTTTGACTTTTCGACTTCTTGTAAACCATTCCTCATCCAAAACTGAAGAACAGAATAACATCAATTATTCAAAACGCCTTCTTTGAAAAAAAAAAATTGCAGGTGTAAGTATCTCGTTTTTGGCCACAACCACACATATTTTGTGAAGGAACAGTCTGATTCCAGCAGCAAATAAACAGAAAAAGAGATCATCCAAATATTAGAATTTCTTATAGATAATATTTTTGTGATATTTGGTGGGAAAGTGTTCAAACAGACGGTTGGCATTCCTATGGGTACTAATTGCGTGCCTCCTCTGGCCGACATATACTTCTGCTACATAACTGAGCCGGTAACTCCTCTTTTCTCTTTCTTACGAAGCAGAATCCATACAGTCTCTGCTCTCTAAAGGCAATAAACAATTAGCATCTCGGTTCAATTTGACATACAGATGCATCGATGACGTTTTGACGATTAACAACCCTGCATCTAAGGATCACCTCAAACGTGAGGATTTCAATTTTATTATTACCAACTTCCCTTTCCTGAGTAGCAACATGCCTTCCTCTCCCGCAAATGGCATCTTCATTTCACAACTTATACGCTATTCCAGGGCATGCTCTAAATACGAAAATTTCGTCCTGAGAGCGAGGCTTCTTGTCACGAAACTACTCTCACAAGGATATATTGAGGAACATTGAAAATTGTCACTGAGGAAGTTTTATGGTCGATATAGGGATCTAGTACAATTTCA
Source organism: Pteria penguin (assembly GCA_035048485.1). NCBI lineage: Eukaryota > Metazoa > Mollusca > Bivalvia > Pterioida > Pteriidae > Pteria > Pteria penguin. Next base: position 90,483,987 of record CM068580.1, read on the forward strand.
GATTCCTCTTTCAAGAATGGTCACCGATATTTTGGGGCCTAACCATACAAAATAACCATCTTAACTTTTTGACTATACTTGATTATATATATATATATATATATATATATATATATATATATATATCTATACAGATATAAAAAAGTTGATATATATATATATATATATATATATATATATATATATATATAATATTATATATATATATATATATATATATATATATATATATATATATATATATATATATATATATTTGTGTGTGTGTGTGTGTGTGTGTGTGTGTGTGTGTGTGTGTGTGTATTCAGACATTTGTTTTCGACACAGGAATTTCAGTTAGGCAGCATTTCTTGCCTTTGAGTGGAAAAATTTGCGTGTTCTTGTTTCCTTCGTGTGCTCGTGCGTGTATTTATGTATTTACCTCCTCGACTTGAAAAGTTGTTGCAGGACTTTCGTGACGGATATTGCATGTAACCAGGGGACGCTTACTCCTCTTGGGCACCTAGTCTCACTTTGATTTTATTGGTGTTCGCATTTTGGTACTACTCAGTTTTACCTCTTGATATCTAGTGTTTTGATTTTGTTATTGTGTTCTCCAACTTTAAGGATTTTTTTCTGATTTATTTTCAGGGACAAACTGGATCAGCTGAAATTTACTTGATAAGAGTGGAAATTGATGACGTGAATGATAATGCCCCAGTTTTCATAGGTGCCCCCTATGTAGCTTCTGTTGGTGAGGTAAGAGGAGAGAAGTACTAATACCCTCCACCCTCTTACGCCGATTATGTTGGTAAGGTACAAAGTGAAAAGTATAAGTGCCACCTTTGTAGCTTTTGCTTTTGACGTAAAAAGTCATGCAGCAGTAAAAGTGTCATCTATGTAGGTTCTGTTAGTGGGGTCAGAGGGCAGAGATATATGTGTCCTCTGTGTAGCCTCTCTTAGTGAGGTAAGAAGGCAGAGGTATAACTGTTTACTATGTAACTACTGTTTATGAAGTAAACAGTCAGAGGTATAGGTGTTCCCTTTGTAGATTCTGTGAGTGAGGTAAAGCGTCAGAAATAAAAGCGCCACCTATGTAGCTTCTGCGAAGCAAGAGAACAAGAAGTGCAATATACAAAAGTTCTCAAGAAATAATATATGTACAATTAAGACTTACGTCCTTAATTTCACGATTTATAATTCTTTTTCATACCAGGCTGCCTCAATTGGTACAACAGTTTTTGCCAGTATAGCTGCTACAGATCTGGATTCAGGAGCTAATAAGGAAGTTAACTTTGCTATCGTGCCACGTGGAAGCGTAAGTTTTGCTTAAAAAGATATATTCATTGAAGTTCTATAATCTTGAAAACAAAGACAGCTATAATTGTTTGATCTAGATTTTGAGGCACTTGCAGAAATGTATCAGTTACATCGTGACATTAAATATAGTGGCGGAAAATGTTAACACTGTTTGATTTCAACATAGGTATATAGATACAGGTAGATTATCCTTCTGCTTATGTATCTCTTGAGAATTGTGTATATTTCAGAATGATGGGTCTGACAAGTTTGAGTTGCCAGTTACTCGTAAAGGAGAAGTGGTCGTCAAGAATATTTTAGACTTTGAGTCTGTGACCAGCTATGTCCTCAATATCTCTGCAACGGTAAGATCTGGCCATAAGTTTAAACAAAACTTATTCCCTCTGATTTTTTGAAAGAAAACAGAAAATAGTTTCAAACATTTCCAATATATTATAAATGTCTTCACCACTTGAGTAGTTACATGCGAAGATTTTTCCAAACACCTTAGTAATAAAGCTTGGATAAAAGGTATGATCTTTTCTAGGATCAAGCTAGAGTAGTATCAACTCGCCGTACCACATACACAACACTGACAATTACCATAGAAGATGCTGATGATTTAGGTCCCCGCTTTGTCTATGCTAACTGTTTCACTGTAGCTGGGTCTCCAGTAGCCAATGCTTGCTTCAATCCTACATACAGGACGTCTGTTGTTTCTGGCATAAGCAGCGGAGTAAGTAAAAAAACGAAGTAACGAAGGGTAAACCAAATCTCATAGTCCATGGAATAAAAAGACAATATCGTGAATCATGTCATATTCCGACAAATGAGAACCCCAATAAAATCGAGGTGAGACCAGGTGCCCGGGAGGAGTAAGCGTCCCCTGGTTGCATGCAATACCCATCGCAAAAGTCTTGCTAAGATTTTCATTATTAATTCCCCCTTGATGAATTTTCAAGTATCAGTAGATGATAAAAAAGCCTATGAAAATTAAATAAAATCAGATTAATGTTGAATGAGATCCTCAATGTGCTCATATTTAAAATGTTTCTATTTTTGTAAGATATCGTTTTTGTAACAGTCTGGAATATAGATTCCCTAGGTTCCATATATTACTTTATTTACAAATACATTCTAAGTTTAAAAAGGTATATGTTAGAAATATAAAATTATAGATTTGATATTTCATAATTAACATAAAAGAATTTGTAAATGAGTTGGTGAAATGGTATACAATGTATTTGTTTTATTTTACAGGTGTTGTCTATGACTCCAGTAACGGTCACCGTCTCTAATCCACCTACAACAGATATCATTTCGCGCGACAGTGATACATTAAATGCTGGTATCCAGTATTCCATTGTGCAAAGTGGGTATTTATTCTCTATTCTATAACATGGTCTCTTACCCTCCTTCTCTTTACAGTAGATATCTCGATACTATTGTATCTATATGTAAGCTCTATCATAATGTAAAGAAAGCGTGATAAATATGTTCTTTGACTGTATAGCTGTGTTCTCATGATACAATGGATGATACGTATTTGTCTTATGCTAAGCATTATAACATTTAAGAGTCACTTTGTATGTTTGTTTGTCTGTCACACTCGTCATAGGATGATGGGTAATGTGTGTCTGTCACACTTCTCATAGGATGATAGATAATGTGTGTCTGTCACACTTGTCATAGCGTAATGGGTAATGTGTATTTTTCTGCATGTCACACTCGTCATAGGTTTATGGGTAATATGTTTGTTTTGGTAAAATACACTCTAGTATTATACATGCTTCAATGTATTGTATTGTGGTCAAATTCCGATTGATGAATTATAGATTAAAGATATTTGTATTAATTACTTACATAATTGTCAGTGTCATAAAATTTTCCCATTGGTCACGGAAGTTTTAATCCAAGTGTGAATTAACAAAATGGTACAGAACAATGATTTTATTGAAAGGTTGTAATTCATCACGTATACACTTTCACAGAAATTCCAAACGTGTTTTAGTTTGATGTAAAAAACGAAGAAGTACCGACCATATCTCATAGTCCATGAATTTTCAAGTCTTGGAATTAAATACATTAATATACACGTATGAACACATGAAGGAGACAAGAACACGAAGTCAAATTTTCCTATTCAAGGCATGTTTAACTGAAATTTCGAGTATCGGAAATGCACGTGAATAAATGCCTGAATATATACGCATTATGTCAAATCAAGTATAGTCAAAAAGTTAAAATGGTTAGTTTGACGGCTATCTTTTTTTTTCAAATTATTGTTTTATCCAGATTATCTAGATGACATTGTACATAATATATATATTTTTGTATTTACCAATACTTAACATTTTCCTATATTCATCAACTTTAAATATTATACCTGTAGTTAGTACGTTTCATTATTTTAACTTTTAAATGTGAATTTTCGTTTTACAGCTGTTCCAGCAGGTTATGAGAATTCTTTCTCCGTATCAACTTCAAATCCTAGTGGAAACCTGTATCAAGCAACCATTACACAGATAGGTGCATTGAATAGAAACACAATTCAAAATTTTGATATAATTCTCCGAGTAAGTTTCTTAATAATAATAATAATAATAATAATAATAATAATAATAATAATAATAATAATATTATTATTATTATTATTATCATTATTATTATTATTATTATTATTATTATTATTACTATTTTTTTGATAAATGAAATATTGATATTTCAGTCTTATATTGTAATAACTTATATTTCAGATATGAATTTTAAAATGATTTAATATATATTCCATGCTTTCTCCTAACTCTTTCACTGACTGAATATGTATTCGATGCCTTCTCATAACTCTTGCACTGATTGAATGTGTATTCCATACTTTTTTATATCTCTTCCACTGCTTGAATATGTATTCCATGCCTTCTCATATCTCTTTACACTGATTTAATATGTATTCAGATATCTTTAAAAGAAAGATTTAATCTATGAATTAATCATGATTTTACTCAGAAATATCTCAGTGTTTTATCTTTTGCAGGCTGTAGAACAGACAGTCAATAGATACGAAGAGCGTGCTACAATTCAAGTAACCGTAGCAACATCCAATAACAATAATCCTGTTGTCACAAATTCTCCGGTCACTGGATATATCAATGAAAACTCACCAGTGGGCACTATTCCTACAGACAGCTCTGGTTCCACAAACATCAAACTTCAAGTTACAGATATAGATCTAGTAAGAATTTCATACTTTCTTATTCAACACTTCCCAATGGTTATTGACTTGAATTAGAACTTTAATTTCTAATCCTGAAATACAAAACTTCAAAAATATAAATTTATTTAAGAAACGAAATTACAGATAAATTGTTTTACACATTCATTATAGGTTTCGGTAGTGTTTCGTCATTAAAAGAGATGGTTAACATTACTTCTGTCAAGATCATTTTACTTTTGTATGATTGCATGATGTCGACTGATCACCCATAGTTCACGATTGATGTACTGCAGTCAGTTATTTTATAAAATTCTGTATATGTTTCTTTTTACATCTTTTATATGTTTTGCTGCATTGCATTATTTTAATAGATCACGTACCTTTTATTTTTCACATATTTTGATTTTCTTGGGCAATCCCTTCCCTTATATCTTCCTATATTTTGCTTTTCTTGGTTAGATCTCTTACCCGATATTTTACGCTTTGATGTTCCTGATTAAATCTCTTGCCTTATATCTTTCCCATATTATACTTTTCCTTGGTAGATCTCTTGCCTTATATCTTTCATATTTTATACTTTTCCTAGATAGACCTTTGACCTTAATATTTCACATGTTTTGCTTCCTAATTTCAGGTCCAAGGAGAGACACAGTCCTACGCCTACAGTGTTCAGGGTACTGGGATATTCACAGTCAACAGTGATGGATATATTGTCCTTACAACTCCCAATCTTAACTATGAAGCCACACAGAGTGTAGTATTCTCAGTGAGTGTGATTTTTATTATTCTAGAATCAGTTTCATCGTTGTTGTGTTTTAATGTGGTTACATTGTTATAAAGTTTATCTAGATATGGAAGTGAGTTTGTACCTAGCTGATCGGAGATAATGAAAAGAGATTGTACATTGCAGATCAATAGATACATAAGGGTATGACCAATGGCTGATATGAATATCAAAGCTTATTTTAGAAATATGTATCACACATTAAAGTAAATCAAGTAAATCTTATTTGCTTAAAATCATTTATGAAAGTAATAAACAACAGTAATCAAATTTATCATTATGTTGAGCCAAGATTTATTTTTTTCCGTTTTTTTTTGTTTTTTTTTAGATATCTGATTTCTTTCTCCACTTAACTCTTTCTTCCATAATACAGGTGAAAGAATTCTGGCGTGCAAATTTCCTTTTCTCTTACAATTAAATAAAAAAAGCATTAATTGCACTTACAACCTTGTCCAGGTTCAAGTAACGGAAGCTGGCACTAACAGTCCTAGAAGTACTACAGCACAAGTAACTATCATAGTCCGAGATCTGAACGACAATACACCAACATTTACAGCCAACAGCTATACTGATAGTATTCCCAAAGGAGATTATAGCATACAGAACCAAGTACTGCTAGATGTAAGTAAATTGAAGTCTATATGCAGCCAGATTTCATTAAGCAAAAACAAGTTCAATCACTGTTAGATGTAAGTAAATCAGTTACAAATTCAAAACCTGCTGTAAGTCTTGTGCTACTTAATATAAGGGCAGCAGTGCGAAGTTAAAAACTGCTGAACTGTTAGACACAATCGAACGTTTTTAGTAAATTCTATTTTCGTTAATGACAGGTTGTGGCTACAGATGCTGATACTGGTGTCAATGGTGATATAGTTTATACCATTAAGAGTGTTTCGAAGAATGGAGCTGGGAAATTTGCCATTGCATCAGCTGCCTCAGGATCCGGTGCAACACTAAGTGTAACTGGGTCAGTGGCTGAAAACGAGAAATACATTATTACAGTAGAAGCCACTGACCAGGCTGCAAATGTGGCCCAGAGAAGGTGAGGGGATTAAAAGTAGAATATAGATAAGTATGATTTAAGCAAAAGTAATAATGTATTAAATACATGATTGAAGTTACAACTAGAGCATGGTAATCACTTATATGTCATGGGACATTATTTTTGTAAGGATCTTACTACGGATTTATTTAATGGTTTGAATATGTGTGACTGTAATATTAAATTAACATGCCTACAGGGCATCCACTGTAACTGTAGAGGTAACAGTCACTCCCCTTGAAACTAAGGCTCCTGTTATTCCCTCAGACAACTATGCCATATCAGTCAGCGAAGGTGTGCCTGTTGGAACATCAGTTTTCTCTGTACCTGTAAGTGATATCTTTAACTTCTGCGTGTGATTTAGAATGCATTGTATGTTTTCAGGAGAAATATTAACCATGCTTTACTGTAATAATGTAAAATCATTACATTTGATTGAAACAGTATTTCAACACAAAACACTGGTCACCACTACACAAGGTAAAACAATCCTCAACCAAAAACACTGGTCACCACCATGTAAGGTAGAACAGTCCTCCACTACAAACACTGACCACCACTACATCAGGTAAAATAATCCTCTCCCCAAAACACTGGTCACCACCATGTGAGGTAAGAGAGAAAACAGAAGACATCTGACAAAGCTGTAAGACACAAATCACCAAGGACCTGCACACAAAAAATGACAATAGTAGAATATTCACGGAACGACATTACAAAAATATTCAATTGTGTAGCGGTTACGATACCGACTTAGGACGGTCAATTGAAGTAACAAATGTCACTCAATTAGTGTGGTTAAACGGTTTACGGGTGCCCACCTTCCCACTCACCGCAAAAGCAGCACAATCAAAGGACACACATTTAAAAATTCCTTCAGTTCAAAACACTAGCTGCCACTACATCAGGTAAAATAATCCTCTACCAAAAACACTGGTCACCACCACGTAAATTAAAAAAGTCCTCCACTACAAAACACTGACGATCACTACATCAGATAAAACAACCCTCTAGCACACAACACTGGTCACCACCATGTAAGCCAAAACAGCCCTCTACTACAAAACACTGGCAACCACTCGATAAGGTTAAACAACCTTCTACCACAAAACATTGATCAGCACCATGTAAGGTAAAACAATCCTCAACTACAAAACACTAGCCACCACTACTTCAGGTAAAACAATCCTCTACCACAAAACACTGGTCACCACTTTGTAAGGTAAAACAATCCTCAACTACAAAACACTAGCCACCACTACATCATTTAAAATAATCCTCTACCACAAAATACTGGGCATCACCATCTAAAGTAAAACAGTCCTCCACTTCAAAACTCCGGCGACCACTACATCAGGTAAAATAATCCTCTTCTACAAAACACTGACCACCACCATGTAAGGTAAAACAATCCTCTACCACAAAACACTAGCCACTACTATGTAAGGTAAAACAGTCCTTCACTACAAAAAAAAAAAAACTTACCAACACTACATAAGAAAAAATAATTCCTCTACCACAAAACATTGTCCACCACTACATTAGGTAGAATAATCCTCTACTACAAAACACTGACCACCACCATGTAAGGTAAAACAATCCTCTATCACAAAACACTGCCCACCACTACATCAGGTAAGACCATCCTCTACCACAAACACTGGTCACCACCATGTAAGATAAAACAGTCCTCAACTACAAAACATTGGCAACCACTCCATAAAAGAGTAAACAGAAGACATCTGACAAAGCTGTATGACAAAAACCACCAAGGACATGCACACAAAACATGATAATAGTAAAATATACGCGGAAAAACTTTACAATGACCTTCGATTGTGCTGCGATTCATATATCGACTTTGGACGGCCAATTAAAGTAAAAAACGTCACTCAATTGGTGTGGTTAACCGGTTTTAGGGGCACACATTTCCACTCACCGCAAAAGCAGCAAAATCAAAGAACACCCATTAAAATTTATAAATAATCCTCCATATAGAGAACAAGGATCAACGGGTTTCTCAAGACAAGAGGTAATAAAAAAAGGTGAAATTATCCTCTACTACAAGACACTCATTACCACCGTGTACGTAGAATAATGCTAGTATGTTTTAAATTATAACAGTTTATCATATATACGGATAATTTGATATGAAAATGTCATATTTGCATGTGCGTTATTTAAATTTTTTTTCTCTAAAGTACAAGGATGGAAGTTAAGAGTAGTGTAGCTAGAGTATTGTTGAGTAAACATGTAGATATAGCAGGTGTTACACAAAATAGAATCTTTTTTCTCAGCATCGTTATATGTAAAAAGTACATCGAAATTCACATTAATGCTTACATTAATTAGATAAGAACCCTGCAGTAGTTGAAGCATATTGTTTAAAAAGTAAGCAAGCTTGGATGAAATACATTCTGGTGTTTATGGTTTTCATGCTTATACTTAGAATTAAGAGGCAAAGTCAAACAGGGCCATTTTGTAAGGAGAAATTGGTATTTCTGCAAAATTCATTATTTACTGAGCTAAATTATGGTCATTTGTAAGAAGGAAGCATTAGTTAAAAGTTGAATGAAGTTACAACAGAAAACTTGCTTTAATGAAGTCTCCTAATTTCCATTACTAAATTGTTAAGTAGTAACATTTAAAAAAATGCTATTCAATGTTTTCTAGATTGTTGATTACTCAATACTTTCAGATTTAATAGAAAAACATAACATGCCACATAAAATTGTAATTATCAAAAAGCTTGAAAATCGTGTTACAGAAACTTTCAAATTTCTATTTCTGATATACTGCATTTTCTTTTGACTTTATCAGGCGACAGATCCAGAAGGACAGACTTTGAGTTTTTCTTTCTTTGGAACTGGGAATCAAGCAGGTGATTTCATCATTGACCAGACTACGTAAGTAACTTGTTGTTTTGGATCATTTATTACATTATAGTGCAAGGTAACAGTAATAAAAACGGTTGCATCGAGATATAAACATAAGATTAAATTGCTGATGTAGCTGTATGACACAATTCATGAGTAAAATGCCTACTTATCCCTCCATAATAAAGTTGTGGAGGGTATAAAGCGTATCCGCCATGTTTGATGCCATTCATGAATTAAATGTTTGGAGGGCATATAGCATTGTTGCCATGTGTCTGTTTTTCACAATAAAGCCTTGGAGGGCATATAGCATTGTTGCCACGTGTCTGTTTGTCACAATAAAGCCTTGTAGGGCATATAGCATTGTTGCCATGTGTCTGTGTGTCACAATTAAAAACGTATGACAGCTTTACATTAAATTTTCTAAAAACGAGGCCTGAATTGGGTATGGACAATAGAAAAGAACTGTTGGTCATAGAATCTACAACCCTTTCAAAGATAAAACCTGTCGAGAGAGGATGAAGCATATCAAATGTTCAATTCTAATTGGAAATTCTATTATTATTTTCAATAGTGGAGAAGTCAGAACAACTCGAGGGTTAGACAGAGAGACAACTCCTTCTTACTCTATCGACATCAGGGTGCAAGATACAACTGGCAATGTAAGTATTACTAACATCCTTTGCATTTTATCATGTATATGAAATAATAAGTCGATGTTTTAATGATACATATGGTTGTACTTAGATTCAAAACTATTTTTATACATATTAAAGTACAACAAAAGTTTTCAAGGCGTTTGGCATTTGTATGAATTTCACAGATGAAACACATCCACAACCATAATAGTAGTATGATCAAATGTTTGTTGTCTCTAGGTTTTATTGCCCATGGAGAATATCTTTTACATAACATTTTGAATATCTCTTCGAACTACTTTGAATTTCTTTAAATAATTTTTTTCAGTCGGACCAAACAAAACTGAATTTACAAATTCTAGACATCAATGACAATACTCCCAGATTTCAACAGAATTCCTACACATTTAATGTTAATGAGGGGTCTGCTGGCCTGAGTGTGGGAACTGTTACAGTAAGTATAATTCACTCACTTTGTTCCTTTCAAGTTAACAGAAAGTTACTCCGAAGCCAAGAACATGAACCGAAAATCCAACGAAGAAAAGAATCTAAAGATGATTCAGCATGAGTTAGATATATCATGAACATACCTACATTTTCAAGTAAAGCAGTTTTGTTTTATTCAGTACACATTAAATGTACTTTACATTGTGTAATCAATTGGTAAAATAAAAATATATACTGTAATTCACTGTATTTCTAGACCTTTGTGACTTTTGCCTCCGCAATCAGGGCTAGTATGGAAGTATGGTACCTGGTCCAAACCCAAATAGTACTTAATTCCCACTGGTCAACCCAATAAGTGTGAAATATCTCTATGTATCAATAATGATAACATAATGTGTTAATGACAATGTAAAACACGAAAGTAACTGGTGTCATATGACTATGGCACTAACAACATGTACCACAGTGGACATTCACAGACCCCTAAAATGCAGGGGTGAGACCAGGTGCCTGGGAGGAGTGAGCGTCTCTGTTTGGCTAGCCACACCCGCCATGTATGCCTTCACATACAGACGAAACAAATATAATTCAGCACTGTATTTATACATAAATGTGAACAAAAACTGTGTAGAAAGGAAAGTGTCACAGTCACGCAATATCAGGAAAAAGGGTATAATAAGTCAAACCCTCCGCGGGGAACTTTTTTACGACCTCTACACTGCAAATGGAAGGGAATAAGTGTGACATTAATCTCAAATTCATCTTATATTTTGCTTTATTTGCAGGCTACAGATAATGATCTTGGTGCAAATGGTCAAGTCGTATACCAAATCGCCACTATCTCCCCAGCATTTGCAAAGTAAGAACATACCTTAACAGTCTATAATTTTCTTGGATGAATTACTTTTTTTTCAAAAAAAAGTTCAATACTTTATTCATTTTTTCCCTATACATAATCCAAAAATGTTAAATATTAATGGTTATATAGTCAAATAATTTCCAAATCAATTTTCTTGGTAAGAAATGGCTAGAACTGCAGTATGTATTTAAAATTAGGAAATCCAAATATATATTTCAAATGGTGTAAGTTACATGTAAGTGTATGACATGTCACAGTTAATTGACTGAAATCTCTTTATAACGCTATTTTAAGATTCAGTATTAATGGAGGGTCAGGTGCTTTAAGAACGGCTCAAGCCCTTGACTTTGAGACAGAACCTCAGCTGGTTTTCTTGGTACTTGCTGTTGATGGAGGAGCCAGCAGCCGAACTGGAACTGCCACTGTCACTGTTAATGTCAACGATTTGCAGGACTCTGTCCCACTATTCACGGAAACAAATATTGTCAAAGCAGTCCCGGAAAATATAGCCACTGGTACTAGCGTTGCCCAAGTCATCGTAAGATTTCAGCTTTACAAAATCTCTTCTTATGAGATTTATTGAAATTCAATATTAAGTAGATGTTACTGCTGGGATTTTATTCTTTTATGATTTAGTTTAGAAACAATTCCATTCAGTTTAAAATATATTTGATGTTACTAAATAATAATTAAGCAACTTCAACTCCGTTATAAATCTCAGACCATGTGTTTAAGAGCAGAGATTCATGTTATACATATATATGTTATTAGCTGGTAAGAAATGAAATCACTTACTTTTATTTTGGCGAAAAAATGTTCCATAAAAACATTACTTTCCAATAATTACGTTTATTATGAAAAGTGTATAAATGTGATAGTTTCATAAAGATAAAAGTAAAGAGTAGTAAGTCTTATTTATCTCTTCATTTTCACTAGCTTTCCATTTCAGGCTGTTGATGCAGATGTTGTGGACCAGATTACCTATAAATTTTTGTCTGGGGATTTCACAGATTTCAATCTTGCAGCTAATGGATTAATTACAAATAGAGTTGTTTTAGACTATGAAACAAAAAATCAGTATATATTTACAGTCACTACCCAAGAAGGAGAAAATTCTAATCAAGTATCGTCAACAGTCCAGGTCACTATCATTGTACAGGTAAGGGGTCTTCTACTTGTATCATACATTGAAATACAATAGTGGCGAATAGGTATATTATATAGTAATGCCAACAGTAGTGATATTGTGCATCGTAACACTGACAGTGGCGAGAAGTGATAGTGTACATCATAACACTGACAGTAGCTAGTAGTGATAGTGTACATGGTAATGCTAACAGTGGTGAGTAATGATATTGTGCATCGTAATGCTGACAGTGGTAAGTAGTGATAGTATACATGGTAATGCTGACAGTGGCGAGTAGTGATATTGTACATTGTAACACTGACAGTGGCAAGAAGGGATAGTGTACATCATAACACTGACAGTAGTTAGTAGTGATAGTGTACATGGTAATGCTGACAGTGGCGAGTAGTGATATTGTACATCGTAACACTGACAGTGGCAAGAAGGGATAGTGTACATCATAACACTGACAGTAGTTAGTAGTGATAGTGTACATGGTAATGCTGACAGTGGCGAGTAGTGATATTGTACATTGTAACACTGACAGTGGCAAGAAGGGATAGTGTACATCATAACACTTACAGTAGTTAGTAGTGATAGTGTACATGGTAATGCTGAAAGTGGCGAGTAGTGATATTGTACATCGTAACACTGACAGTGGTGAGTAGTGATAGTGTACATGGTAATGCTGACAGTGGTTAGTAGCTATATTGTACAGCCTAATGCTGACATAGAGTCATGCTTATACCAGATGTATTATACATGATAAAGTAATTGTAAGGCTTCAGATAATGTACCACATCTTGAACCATCAGGAATCTAATTTGTATTGACATGTTTTGACTTTTCAGGATTTGAATGATTTTACTCCACAAATATCTGGCATTCCATCATTTCTAGAATTCCTGGAAAACATACCAGTGGGAACAATTCTATTGTCATCTATAACTGTAACAGATGGTGATCCACAGGTACTGAGAGGTTATGGTTTCAGAAGGTTTTATCCTTTATTTAGTGAGAAAATACCTTCTTTCATTTTGTATAAAAAAATAAAAATAAATTTGATAAAATGTCAAAGCTGTAAATGTAGTGATAAAGCATGCATCATGTCTTAAGACATTTTACTAATTTTTGTCTCTGTTAAATGTGATATCATAATTATATGATTATAATGTTTTTTTTATTTAAAATGATCTTCTCATAGGGTTCCCCAAACAGTAAAATAGTATTTTCAAAAACAACTGTCACAGCAAGCCCCAGCTCTGCCTTTAATCATGCTGATTTGTTTTATGTGAATCCAACAAATGGAGGAATTACGCTCACACGACCATTTACAAATGACAGAACTCCAGACCAATATGAAGTAAGTTATCTATTTATGGTTATCACTACAGGGAACTGCAAATAGCCGAATATTATTCAGTAAAGGTTTGGTGAAGTCGCCAAGTACAGCACCAGATTTAGCTGATACTTTTTTCGTTGACCCTGCTTTTGGAAAAATTACTCTTGCTAGGTCTTTTGCTCTAGACCCTACTGCATCCCATTACGATGTGAGTATGGATGTGCAGGCCATATGTGGTGTATCTTACTAATGAACCATAGACATCTACAGAATAATGACCCTATTTATGCCATACAAATTATATTGTGTGCTCTAATCTCTGTTTAAGTGAAAATTAACACCAAGAAGACCTTGTGCTACACTCCCATCTGTAACATGCAACACTGATTAACAAATCACTACACTAGAGGAGTTTCTAACGTGATACACTGACATAATCTATAGTTATAGCAAAGCATGAATTATTAGTGTAGTGTAGAGTCTATATTAAATTTCATACCTTTTAAGTGCGTATCGTTTCAGATACACTAATGCTAGATTTCAATGCATGTTCATGAATATTCAATACATATATTTCTTAGAGATGTTTTTCTTTATAAATCTTTCCAACACTTACCCACACACTATGGTAAGACCATGTAAATTTTACTAGAAATTTAATACCAAAGTCCTTATCTTACTACCACTTGTTCATGCACTGTTTTAAGTCCTTATAAATGATACTACCATTTGTTCATACACTGTTGTAAGTCCTTATATATCATACTACCACTTGTTCATACACTGTGGTAAGTCCTAATAAATCTTACTAACACTTGTTCATACACTGTGGTAAGTCCTTAAAATCATACTACAACTTGTTCACACATAGTGGTAAGTCCTAATAAATTTTGCTACCACTTGTTCATACACTGTGGTAAGTCCTTATACAGTAAGTACTATCCCAAACAGCTGTTACTGAAGTTTTCTTTTTTCTTTATTTTAATTCTGATAAAGATTATTTTCCCTATGATAAGCCTTATTGGGATCTCAAATACGCGCTACCTTATGGGTAATGTCAAAGGTCAGGGGGGATAAAGATTTAACTGCCATGCGTGTTCTCTACATTGGAGAAGATAGTTATTTAAACTATGAAGATGACCCTGTTCCGGTGAAAATCTTAACTGATTGGTCAGAAAATATCATGAATATTAATGAAGGTTTGACCCCGTACATTTCCTTAAATGTCTCTTTCGTAAAGCATCTCTCTGTGGAGAAGATCATACCTATGACTCGGACTTGGTATAAACCATACATTAACTGTTGACATGACATTTGACATATATTTGGATAATGCTTCGTTCATGCCACAACTGTTGACATGACATTTGACATTTTTTTGGATCATGCTTTGTTCATGCCAAAACTGTAAAAATGAAACCTTACTGAACAGCGTTTCACTAACTTACTAAACCTTTTCAGTTTATAATGGGAAAGCACTTACTGATTGCATGGCTTGGTAATTCATTTAATACAGTCCATTTCATTAACAGAATGAAATTTTAAATTTCAGAGCATTTTAGATAAGTTAACTAAATATAAATCTTAATTGGTTTATGCATGCATGCATGTTACCTTTAAAAGTGATAAAAGAATTTGTTCTATAATAAATTACATGCATATGGCTAATTATAATTTTGTGATAAAGTCTGCCTTTCACTGTTACTCTCTTTTATATTAGTTATTCGCCTTAACTCTTTCTGTTCACTTATCTCGCTTATATTGACAGATGGTGGCTAAGAAAAGTAACAATGCACGAGATTTCTGTTGTATAAAGAAACTTGATTTGTTCTCTATAGATCTGACATCTGTTTTGTTTTATTAAAGGTAACCATCAATGCCCAAGATTCTGGTGTGCCGTCACTCGCTGCAGCAGCAACTATCAGGATAAATGTTATAAGGAACAACCCACCTGTATTTAGTCCTCCTTCAGTTACGGTGGATATCGACTCTACCAAAGCCATTTCTGCTCTTACAACATTCGCTGCTATAGATAATGATAGGGTAATCTATGCCATAGTACTTCATTATTTAAATTGTCTGAATAGTAATCATTTGTCAGAAGTGTTTCAGATATTCATTTCTGTATATTCATGATATTTGAATCATGTTTTACAATTATGTACCTAGTTCTACATGTAGCGTCTTTGATTATTCATAAAGACTTGAAGCATTATTATTAGTACTGTCTTGTTTACAGAATGAATTTAATATGGGAACCTATAGTTTCATCCCAGACTCGCGTCTGCCAACTGGATTTACTGTAAATGCCAACTCAGGACAGATCAATCTTGTGACCTCACTGTTGAATGACAATTCAAAACAATATCTTGTAAGTTAACAATTATTTATTCTTTTGAGTATTTCTAATGTGATTGACTTTGAGAAATGACAGTTGATACATTGTTACATTTTACAAATTCCATCAAATGTAGATACTCACTAAACTAGATAGATTCAAGTGTAAATGTTAATAGAAAGTAGAAAGAAACGCAAAATTGACCATACAGTAGGAAAAGTATTTTACATTAGAAATGAACTTATGTTCATCACAGAACTCCTTTTCTTCTTCTGTGGACTACCTAAATAAACAATGTCAGAGAATCTACCTTCTCTAGTAATGCTCTATACATTTGTATATTATTTAATTACATTATCTTATTTAGTTAACTGTGATAGCCGAAGACAAAGGGGGACTGACCGCTACTGGAACAGTGACTATCAATGTTGACCGTAACTTGAACACTCCTCAGTGGGTCCCAAATACTGGGCCATTTGAACAGACGATCAGTGTTCTAGAAAATAGACCTGTACTGGATACCATTTATACCTTACAAGCAGTGGATAATGATCAGCAGGTAAAATATTGTTTACTTAAAAACGGCAGTTCTTTTGTCTATGATAATGTGAAAGTTATTTCAATGTCATTAATATGTATCACTGAGTAAAGTATGTCCTTTACGTCCGGTATATATATATATATATATATATATATATATATATATATATATATATATATATATATATATATATATATATATTTATAGTCCTTATATTAAGACTAATTCTCTGTTTTTTCAATATTTCAGACTCCATACAACCAGCTACAATTCACATTGACTGGTGATTCTCGTGCTCTACAATATGTTACAATTGATTATAGTGGAAATCTGAAACTTGCCCGTTCTCTCTCTATTGTCAGGAACTTTAGTCAGTTTAAGGTATGCTCAATATTGTATAATAATATGATTGATTATTCACCAGATGTGGCGGCAGGTTTACTGATTCTAATGGTACAGTGGAAGATTCTAGGTTCGGGCATCAGTAGATGTTTGGCCGTGTAGGAGTCGGTGTCAAATGACAGGGACAGAACTCCAGTGTCTGTATCCTCCCTACACCTGACAACATCTTCAGACATTGATAGCGAGTGCTAAGTAGTGCGTCTCAAAACAGACCTTGTATCATTGACCCTCATCTCAGTAGTGTAGGTCAGTATTTGTGAGTTCTTCACAATAGGGATGCCAAATTTCTGAAATGACATTTAAACATACAAATCATAAGGACATTAGATTAAACCAGACCAGGTAGCTACAATGTATATTTATATATTATATGGTAATCATTTTATGCTAAATCAGACCAGGTAGCTACAATGTATATTTATATATCAGATAGCATTTTGATGTGATTTAAATAGAAAGATACAATTTGCTTGGTGTAACATGTCACCATATATATAACATATATATAACATTGCCATATCATGGAAAAAGACACCCTTTGATCTAATTTGCTTATGGGATGTACAAAACATGTATATGCTTTTTTGAAGGAAACAAATCTTTTTCTCCTTTAAGATTTCAAAAGAATTGGTCATGTTATGGTTTTAATTTTCAGGCTATAGTCACATTGTCAGACAAAGGAGATCCAGTTAGAACCCAGGCACAACAGTATACTGTCACTGTCAATGTCATCAGAAATAATGCACCACCAGTGTTTTTCACCCAATCATATTACGCAGAAATTAACGAGAATGTGATCACAGGAACTAGAGTCCTAAATGTTAATGCTACTGATGCAGACCCAAGTGTAAGTATTAAATACAGCATTATTTTCTAATGAGAAGGATTGATCAGCATAGTGTGATAGTAATATCAACTGAATGGTCGTAGGTTTGTACATCGTAAATGAATGGTTAGATTTCTGACTTTTTTATGAGTAAAATAATTGTTCACTGTAAAATCAGAATGGAGGTATCATAGAACATCATACAAAAAAAGAATAGATATCTGCTTTGAACAAATCCCTGAATAAGTGATGTGCTAGTTCTGTTAATATGTAGAAAGTCTTGGGTTCTCATGATGTCAGGCACATGTCCACTAGATCGGTTTTCAAGTAGATGAAAGTGTCTAGTGACTGGTGAAAAACTTTTGTATGTTAAAGTGCCAGATGAGAGTTCTTTTATGTTAAAGTGCTATATAAGAGTGCTGTGGCACTTCTAAAATTTGAACCATGCAAGTCCCCTAATGATTCAAATGAAAAAGTCAGCAATTGGTTCGTTACTAGAAACAAATTGATTTGCACTGAGTAAGGTTCAAATAGCTAAAATACATATTCTCTAAAACACACTTGGCCACAATCAATATTTTTGTTAGAATTGTTTGGATAATTTTCATTTATTATGCATAAGACATTAAAATGTGGTAAAGTTATGAAATATCATTGAAATTTATAGGATATTTATGTTTTATTTTGGGATTTGTATTTGTAAAACTTGAGACCTTGGCACACTAGAATGAGGTCATCTCAGTGAGTTCACAAAACTGGGGTCAAAGTGGGATTAAAATTTCTTGAAAGTTTTTCTTTCACAGTGTATCACCCTGAAGTTTAATGATATACAGAGTGTGTACATGCATGTATTCAGGAATGTTCAGTACAAAACATAATATTTTTTATACTGCAGGTCTGTTGTACATGTATATCATTCTTATTCATTATCAAGCTTGATCTTGATTTTGGGATGTTTTATTGAAGTTTATAGGTACACCTACCTTTTTGAGATAATAGATTTTTTTCACTTTTGAGGATGATGATTTTTATTACACCAATCAGATAACATAAATGAGGTTTAAGATAGAATATAAAACTGTTTCTGTCATTTATTTGTATATCTTGATCAAAAATAAATGAAAACAGATGTTAGAGATAGTTCTTCAAGATTGTTGATTTATTTTGTATTTTATTTCAGTTTCAATCCATCACTTATTCTTTGATTGCAAACTCAGCAGGGAATAATCTGTTTCAAATCAACTCTGGGAATGGTGATATCACAACAAAAGCTTTACTGAGCACTGATCCCACTGTTCTACATACGGTATGTGAAGGATTGTTATTTTACAACTTTTTCATTGAATTATTTGGAATCAAAGTTTGATTTTTACAGCAACTCTTTTTCAATAATGGTCATATCAGTAATGTGCAAAGAGACTAAAGACATTGTATAGTGTAACATACCTGTATATGATAGTGTTTTTATTTAAACAAATATTCATGGAATAAAAACATGTAAAGATGCATAATTTTAATCACATGTTCATCTTACTTTATAAGATGGTGGCAGTTGCAACTGACAATGGAAACCCGGCAAGGAGTGCCACAGCATTTGTTACGATTAAAGTCATCAAGAATTTCTTTGCCCCTACATGGATAACCTCTAATTATCAAACAAGTGTCTTAGAGATCCAAGACCTAGGGGTAGCTCTAAGTCTGAGTCCCAGCTCATTGACAGCGGGTGTGACAGATAATGACAACATTGCACCTAATAATCAGATAAATTTCCGAGTTATTGGTACATCATTGGGTACAGAGTTCTTCCAGGTATCTCCCAGTGGAGATGTTAGTGTCAAGAAGTCTCTGACAACAGGAACAGCATCTAGCTACCAGGTGAGACATTGAACAAAGGTATATAACATAGCTGATCAAAGGAAGGAAAGCTACACAAAAGTAGATGTATGTCATGTAAATATTATTGTTGTCTTTAGTCCAAACTTCCATGATATGATTTTACAGTTTCTCTGTTTTCTAACTTACAACAGTCAATATAACAGCATGTTTATATGTAGCTGTAGTGTTGATGTTAGGGAGCCATCACGTTTTGATGATACTGTCTATGGATCTTTTTTGTCCTGGAATGAGTTCAATTCACTTCACCTTAATCAAAAATGATTGTATATAAATTATTAGAAAGAGACAGAATACAAAACTTTAACACCAAATTGATTTTATGTATATTCTGTGTTTTGCATGCATATATCAGACATGAATTCTCTATTACTTGTTCAAATTCTGTGGTGAAGAATTTAAAATTCGAGACAGAAGTGTACTGATTATCATTTTCTTTGTGTTGTACAGATACAAGTACAAGCCTATGATCTTGGGGATCCCTCAAAGAACAGTGTCTCCACTGCAACTGTAACAATAAATGTTCAGCGTAATCGCCCCCCACTTTTTACAAGTCAAACTTACCAAACTACTATACAAGAGACTCATGGTGCTGGAACCTCAGTGTACAGCGTGGCAGCTAACGACCCAGATGTTGGGGTGAGTAATATTTCGGCATTTTAGCTGAAAATTCCCAAATTATGATATAATCTAAACAAGAATTTCATTATAACATTTTAATACTCCCTTTCACATTTATTTTTTTGTATACAAGATATCCTATGTTATGCCACAAAAAATATTACATCTTATTCTACTATGATGGCACTTTCCAGGCATAAAGTCAAAAGGAAAATTTATGCAAAGAAGATATTTGTCTAGAACTAGCCCCCTAACAATTGTACAATTTGACTAAGGTCTCTGAACTGATAATATGTATATATATATATTAAATCATTTTATATTTTAAGATTACTAACATGAAAATGTCTATTGAATGAAATCTGGGAGTGATCTGTATACCTTATTCATTATACAGATATCACAGTTTAATTCTTTGACTTGTATATTTTACAGATCTCACAGTTTAATTCTTTGACTTATTCTATTGATGGACTTGGCTCAGCACCCTCTTATTTTACCATAAATAGTTTGAATGGAATGATAAATCTTACCAACGTTCCTCTGACTTCCATCACAGACACTGTATTCCAGGTAAATATAAATCAGTGTTTTTAAGGAATATTTGTATACATCAAGGAAATTATGACAATGCAGTAGCTGCTATTGATTACAAAAATGAGACTTTGTTTTCTCATTTATAATGCTTCTTTAAATCAAGTATGTCAATGATATTGTGCTTGCAGAGGCATTACAAGTGTTGCCTGAATCTGAAGGTTAATCAAGCTCTACACAGATATGGCTCATTAATAAAAATCTAATTCCTGAAAGTCAGGTTAACATAGGAAGCTGAAATTTTGCCTGTTGTATTTCACAAATTATACAGTAGAATTGATTAATTACAAACATTTCTGATAAATATGGTTTACTTTGTAGCTTCTGGTCAAAGTACAGGATAATGGAGTTCCAAATTTAGTTGATGAAGCCATTGTTACCATCAACATCGCTAAAAATTTATTCACTCCAGAGTTTAATCCCTTGCAATACCAGACTACAATTCAAGAGACACTGCAGGCTGGTAATAATGTGGGCGTCACTGTGGCAGCAACAGATAGAGATCTCTCGGTGACTAAAACATTTTCTCATTTTAGCAAAGATTTTTGTCAAACTGTCTCAAGCTTCACATGGCAATTGAGATATGTAGCAATATAAAGCTCTTATCCCTCAAAGGTACTGTGATAGTGCTGTTATAATATAGGTGAAGTATTCTTTTTAAGTAGCAAAAATATCAAACAAAACTCTATAGACTAATCAGTGTTGTTCAGTGGGTTGCAGTGTTGTAAATAATAATGTACCTTGTTGTTTTCAGCCTCCTAACAACCAGGTTAGGTTCTCTGCTGTTGGCGATGCACAGGCCTTGACCTACTTTGATATAGATAGCATAAGTGGTGCAGTCAGACTGCGACAACCTGTAAACACTGGGAGCCTCAATGAATATCTGGTAAGACAAAATGAATAGAAAATAAGATTAATAAGTCTATTATGAAAATATCTATCTATAGTCATATGAAAGTGAGAACAATCTCTTTACTGATAGTACATTTTAATGCAAAGTTGTGATTGAATGGCAGCTTCTACAGTTAAATATGATGTTGTTAAAGCTGTACTTGTTTTCATTTCTTTTTTTGAAATGAGTTATGTTTTTCTTTCTTAAATGTATGACAGCAATTTCTTTCTTTGATAGCTGAGAGTTCAGGTTACTGATTTGGGAAATCCTGCTCTAAAATCACAGCAAACTGCCACAGTGACCATTACAATTGAAAGAAATTCTTTTCCCCCAGTATTTACAAATCTGCCCAACACAATATCGCTTCCTAGATCAGCCAGTGCTGGAACATTTGTTTATGATGTAAATGCAACAGATGCAGATATAAAGGTATACATGAAATTAAACTGGAATATTTTCCTCAATATGTACTTAATTCTTACATTCAAAAAAGTTTTCAAAATTATATGAATAAATTTGTGATCAAAAACTAAAATTTGACTATAAATATTTTTGGAATGTTGATTTGTTTTTGTATCACCTGCAATGCAGACCGCCCTTAAGGATCACAGTATTTGTCATATGTCTGTCTAAATGTCCTCTGTTATAATCGTGCAGTTGACACATGTATCTTAGAGCAAATACATTCTAGTCTTGACTAAAAATTGATTTGGTGTTATGTTTGCAGTCTCCATTCAATGATATCCGCTATAGCATTGTGTCTGGGAGTAACTTCACCAGCTTCACAACCAACTCGATCACTGGAGTCATAACCCTGAATACCAACACCTTGTCTCTGGCTGAGTACAGAGTGAGTATAATGATCAAACTTGCTGCAATCTGTTTTTACCACTGATTGATAATGAGAAAGTCAGTGTGTGAAATCTTGATATTGTTTTCAATGAATTGACAACATAGATTGATTTGTGGTGTAAACACTTCATATAGACATAATTTTTACACAGTTTATGAGTGCTTTTTCCATCGTTGTTATTTGTCGAACCTTTAATTTGTTAAATAATGAGCATATGAATTTGTAAAAAAAAAACAACATAAAAATGAATGTATGTTATGTTATAATTTACATATTCATCTGTTCTCCTTCTTTTTGTTTTTATGCTCCTGATATTTTTTATCTACAAGTCATATTGCTATGTATATTTTCTATATAATTTCTGAGCAGCTGAGTATAAGAGCTGAGGACAGGGGAAATCCAAGTAGAAAAGCTTACTCTGACCTTTACCTTCTGGTAGACAGTAACCTTAATAATCCTGTGCTGACGCGTCCTGATGCTTCGTCAGGATTTGCTGCCACAGTCTCTATACCTGAGACCCAGAGCTTTGTAGTTGAGATCTACGACTTTGATGCTACAGATGCTGATCAAGGGGTTGGTATATAAATTGAAAGTTAGAAAGAAAAAAGAAAAATAGTCTGGAAGATCCATCAGACTACATGTATGTATAGTGCTAATAAAAAAGCAAACCAAAATTTGATGCATTAAAACATCTAGGGAGTTTGAATTGAAATAGGAATGTAAACAAACATTCTTTGATCAAACATTCACATCTATTTCAGTATTATTGTCAATATTTCAGTGTGAAAGGAATCATAATTCTGTATATTCATGCAGCTTGAATTGAAATTGAAGTTTTAATATTGCATTGAAAATGTACTTATTTATATACTAGTACTGTAGAATTGCATAATATGTACCACTATAATATAATTACAGATCCCATTCAACACTATAAATTATATCATTGAGGGAAGCACAGATGCACTAAACTATTTCACTATTGCGAGTGACGGCAAGGTTTACCTGAAATCGTCTCTGTTACAGACATCAATTAATTCATTTACGGTAAGTGCTGAAAACAAATAACCTTTTGACTTTTACATCTCTGATACATAATGTAGCTGGGTGTTTAGCATTGTCAGATCATAGTTCATACCCAGATGGATGCAGGTTTAAATGTCATTAGAGCTATAGACATAATTGGTATGGGTCTGATCAGTGGAAGGCAAGGCTTGTGAATACTCAATGATAAGCTCAACGCTTTATAGATCCATAGCTACCAACAACAACAGGTAACTCTTTGTACTATATGGTAGTAAGTGCCATAACCATATAAGTGAAAATTCTTGACAGCAGTTTAAAACAACATACTTTACATCTATTTATTGAATTTCAAATTTTATACATTTTATCCATGAAGGAACTGAATTGCTTTTTATTCAGTCTGAAATGTGTAGTGTTTATCATTGCTTTTAGTATTTCTTTTGTTTCTATAACAGATGGTTGTGCGTGTGCAAGATGGTGGGAATTCACCAAAAGTTGCTGCAAATAAAGGAACACTAACAATTAATGTCATAAGAAACAACAATGCCCCTCAATGGATTGACCTTCCATATGTGGCCATCATTTCTCAGCAAAGTGCAGTGAATAACCAAGTTAAACTTGTCAATGCCATAGATTCTGATCAAATATTCAACCAAGTACGATATGAAATAATTGGTGACGGCAATGCTCCAGCTTTCTTCAAAATCGCTAATCCACAGTCTGGCCAGATAACTGTTGCATCAGCTTTGTCAACGACTGCTGATCTGGTGTTTTATGTAAGTTCTCTTTTCTTGTACAGCTGTAATACTTTAGGTATTTGAAATCTGTATAATGCTTTCCTAAATAGAATAACAGTGTTAAATGGAGTAGATTCCATGAAATTAAAATCCTTAAGTGATAACAGTAAAATGTTCATATATGTTGCTTACATGTAAAGATGATGGATAAATCCAAACCACAACTCCAAAAATCATGAAACCATAGGACATACAAAATCAGTGAAAATGAAAAACAAATGGAAAATAACAAAATATGTCTACTTGAAGAGCATATGTGAACCCCTGTGATGGAGTGAGATCAGGTGCCCGGGGAGAGTGAGCATCTCCTGCTTGCTAGAAACACCCGTCACATATACCCCATAGAAAGAGTCAAATCGTGTGAATTCCATATGTATATATATATGGAGAAGTCGAAGTAGGTAACCTTCTAGTATAGAAGGTGTCAAATCTGTGTAAAGTGATCGGAATCGGTCTCAGTCCAGAATATCATTTAAAAGTCTGGATAACGAGATATCATATGGAGTAATAAGAGTCTCGTAACGACCGTAGAACTTCCTCAGTGACGTTGCTAGTCTAGCATATATATAACCCTGGTTGAGCAGCTTAACTGAAAGTCGCCTAGCCCTCAGAACAAAGTCATTGTAATTTGAACATGCTCTGGAATAACGTATTAACTGAGATATGAATACGCCGTATGCGGGCGATGATGGAATATTGCTACTTATGAAGGGAAAGTTTGTGATAGCGAAATTGAAATCGTCACGTTTGTCATAGAGTGAGGTGTTCAATTGACCATTAATGTCGAAAGACAACATAATATCTAAATACGAAGTAGAATTACTAGTTTCTGTGGTTTCTTTGACCTCCAGTTCACTTGGATAGATGATGCTAAGGTAATCCGCGAATGAAGGATTATTAATTGAAAGCAAGTCATCTATATATCTGTAAGTAAAATTGAAGCCAAGAACCAATTGTTTTTTTTCCTTGCGAAAGCAAAGACTGAATGAACTCAGCTTCGTATGAGTAAAGGAATATGTCAGCCAGAAGCGGAGCACAGTTAGTGCCCATCGGAATGCCGGCAATTTGTTGAAAAACCTTACCTCCAAACACCACAAAAATGTTATCGATCAGAAAGTTCAACATCTGGATGACAGCTGTTTCAGTGTATTTATTTTTGGAATCAGAATTTTCCCTAACAATGTAAGTTTTATCGTGGCCTGTTACTATATATTTGAATTTGCGGCTTCCGTTTTTACCAGTAAATGCATTTTGAATAATTTCCGCTAATTTGTCTTTTAATTTCTGATGAGGGATCGTTGTGTAAAGAGTCGAAAAGTCAAAAGACTTGATGGAGTGAATTTTAGTAAAACTTTTTGATTTTAGATGTTCTAACAACTCTTTTGAATTTTTAAGGATCCACATTTGATTAATTCCACTTCTAGAATATACTGTTTCGCAATATCTATGAAGGCCAGATTTAATTTCTGATAATATTTATTATATTATTTACATATTTATTCCTCTTATAGATACGTGTTAGGGCATATGATAATGGCCAACCTCCAAAAGAGAATGTAACGGTTGTCATGGTAACAATTCAGAGAAACGAGGTCCCTCCAGTAATAAACCCCACCGCCATTAACGCGCGTATACCAGAGACTCAGCAGCTTGGTCTGGCTATCACTAGTGTGAATGCTACAGATGCCGATCCCCAACCTCCACATAACACTATTAGATATGTGTTCTATGCCAATCCATTGGCAGAGGAATTTTTCATTTTGAACTCGGAGAATGGAGATGTGTCTGTCCGGAAATCCTTGATGCTGGATACAGCTAATACGCAGTCTTAACAGGTAACCTTCTATTTTAAAGTTATTTCGTTTGTTGAACTGAAACTCTTTCTTGGTTGAGTTGACCTTTAGAGTGTTAAAGTTACCTTTCAGAGTCATTGCAAGCTACCCATACTCATGATACATAGTAATTAGAATGTGATCACAAGTACTTCATTTCTGTTTTGATTTCAGTTATTGATGTAACTTTTTGTAGAAATTTATAGCACACCGTTATATTATAAAAATGATATTGTTACTGCTATACATATTCATTGATGCTCACAGTTTCGATGTTAATTTAGTTCCAGGTTTCAGCATATGATTTAGGATCGCCTAGTTTAACATCAGTTCAAAATGCAACAGTGACTGTCACAGTTTATAGAAACAGATTTGATCCATTCTTCACTGGTGGTCCATTTTCGGCCACAATCCAGGAAACCACGGCCATTAACTCTGTAATAGAAACAATTAATTTTGGAGACTCTGACCTAGATGTAAGTATAACATAAAAAAGTAGTCATGTATAAACTTTGAAAATGTAAACAGGTAGTGGACATATTAACAGTAATTGTTATATAAAATAGATGATTCATGAAAAGTTTTTGAAATATACAATGTTTAGGAGATAACTGATACAATTCAACTTATGCAGACTGCTTTGTAATTAAAATGTTTTTTCAATCGACAATTGCATACAAATGAAATTTAAATCTGGGTTGTTTTTTTGTAGAATCCCTATAATGTTGTCAGCTTACAAGCCATTGGAGATGATAAAGCCACTACCTACTTTCGACTTGAACAGACAGGTTCAACTGCTAATGTTCTAGTTAACTCTGATCTCAGAGCGGACTCAGACACTTTCTACAGGGTAAGAACGCTATGAATCATTATTATTAACTGTTATATCTGGGAATTATCTCTCTTTATATGAATTCTTATCTGAATTACGAAGGGACTAAGAGAAAGAGCTGAAGTTCTGAGGAGATTCATTTACATGGTATAATTTTAGGAAATATTTATGAGTAAGTTCTGATGTTATATGCGTTTTTTAAAGAATTCATGACTTATTTCTAGATGCGAGTTCTTGCACAAGACGGTGGATCACCTCCACGTACTGCAACAACAACAGTGGCTATTACAGTATTGAGAAATGTTAACCCTCCTGTTTTTACATTCCTCTTCTACAATCAGACAATTCTGGAGACGCAAGCTCTTGGAGTGACTATTCTCACTGTTAATGCAACTGATGCTGATAGCAGGGTAAAGTACAAACATATTACAAATGTTTATTGTAATTGTGGTTCTACAGAGCCAGTGATTTTATTAAATTCAAACGCCACAATGTTGTCCTCCACTTTAGGAGTCTGTATAATAAATAATTATCTACATACTGTTATTCCTCAGATTTCTGCTGTTAAAGAGGGATACTTGCAAAAAGTATCATTACTGTGTGAAATACAACATTTGCAATAAAGGCAGACAAACATAAATTTTATACTAAGTAACAAACACCATATGGTCCAAAATTTGTGTGAAATTAAATCGTAGATAATTATTTGTTGTATATGTCATTCTATTTATTCGTAAAAGTTGAGGGAGAACAATAATACAGCTTCTTTATGAAAAAAGTGGAGCAATTCCAAGGTTTTAAGTCACCATTATTCACCTGCTATCACATATCTGATTATGGTGATTTACTGATGATTGGATTGAAGAATCAGAATGAATACATGTATTGTCATTTTAATGATATGCACGTAAGAAAATATAGAGAAAGAAATTTTATATTGCATTGTTATACAGCTTGTACTTACAGGTACAATATTTACTGAAAGTACATAAAGTGTATAACATCAGGTGATTATATTGGAATATATATTTTACAGAGCCCCCACAAGGATATACGTTACTCTATCAGCTCAGATACTACAAGTGCTTTGGGAAGACAATACTTCATGGTAGACTCTGTCACAGGAGCTGTGAGTCTCAGGGTGTCTCCCATGCAAGATGTCAGTAGAACTACAGTATATAATGTGAGTATATGCTTCGAGACATATAACATATGATATAAGTCATATCAACAAAGTGTGCTGGCAACTTCACATCCTGGAAGTTAGCAATTCAGTGCTTAGCATCATCTCTTGTTAGGAGTAATCCACTTCTACCAGCATTAAGTTTTAAGCTAGTTCAAAACTTATTTTAAGTAATTCAGATCAGAAAGTAAACAAGATGTAAGATTTGTTAGTTTTCAAAAGTATTGCTTTAATAATAGGGCATGGAAAGAAGTTATTACCTTGTGTTCATTACTTTGTGTTCATTACTTTGTGTTTATCACTAAATATATATTCTTATATCGTTGATATTTTGTTATTACAGTTCAATATGGATGCCACAGATCTTGGTACCCCCTCTGCACTCTCAGCAGTGACTCGTGCCCAAGTTCGCATCAACGTTATACGTAATTCTAATCCACCAATCATTATCAATTTGCCAACCACTCGTCAAATTGACCATAATACAACTCTTAATTTGGTAATATATGATGTTGATGCTACAGACAATGATCAGGTAAGTACTTGTGTCTGACCAATCAAATTGCAGGAAATAAACATATAATCTAATAAATCACCTTTATGAATGGAGCATATGTCAGAAAACTAACATGTGTCAAGGCATATGATGAAACCTTATACACTTTAACGATTTGAATACATGAATCTATAAAGGCTGACTATAAGATCATATGGTGTGGTCTAAAAGTTTGATAGCCATCTTAGCATTATCATATAAAACCACTGTATTTAGAATCTTGATGAATATGTATATGTTTAGTTTTTATTTGAGAATTTTTACTAAATTTGCACTGTATTATTCCTGACATTAGGGCGTGTTTGGCCAGCTGTCTTGGTCTCTTGTGGGAGACGATAATGCACCAGCTATCTTTAGAATAGATCAGACAGGAAAAGTTATTTTACGACAGAATATTTTTGCCCTGACAACCATCACATACCAGGTAGGAATCTTCTACAGAAGTGGTTTCGAGGATAATGTCTTTTATTTGTTTGGTTCGAAATTACCACAGATCTCTAAGAATCTGTAAAATTAAATAAATGAAGATAGACTAGTTTATTAGTACCAGTCTGCTTCCTTCAGGTCCTGTCATCTTCCCTCATATAGAAATGCTAAAGCATTCCAAAGACAAACATACTACTGTTGGAACCATATTAATATTTTATTGACAGAAGGGGTACAAAGTGATGACCTATGTCAAGGTCAATCATAGACAATTATTCTCTCTTAATGTGGATATTTTTATTTTATCTTACATTATTCCTTATCTGTCTTAGGTTGGATATCTATATATAAACTTACATTAATCTCTACCTGTCTTACGGTGGGTATTTATTATTTTCTGCGGTCTAAGGCTGGATATCTATATATATAACCTTACATTATTCTCTGTTTGTCTTAGGGTGAATATCTATATATTAACTTACAATATTCTCTATCTGTCTTAGGGTGGACATCTATTTATTAACGTGCATTATTCTCAAATATATATATTACCTATATTATCTAAGGGTGGATATTTCTTCATTAAGGGGGTAGTCTGGTGAGCTAGTAAGAAAAATTAAAGTCTACAACTGGCTATTTCATGCATAATAACAAATATGACATATAAAAGCTGACTATTTTGTTGGTAAATTATCGATATTCACATCGAGAATTTTACAAGTAATCCCCATTTATTCAAAGAACCACATTATATACCAGTCCAGTCTATAAAAAGGAAAATGGCTGTTTTACATAAAACTTATGTCTTCGCACCTGCTGACAAAGCAACTAATAATATTATTATTGTTTGATAAATATACTATATTACAGTTCTTAAAACGGAACTGAACTCTACTTCTACGTATGTTGAAACCCCATTGTTTAAAGACAAGACCTTATTTGACCACTGTAAAGCTATGTGTGACTTCAATTTAAGTATTGAAAAAAATCATCTTCCAACAAAGTATTGACTTCCCAAAATACACAAAAATCCATATAAATCAAATTTTATATCAAATTCTAGTCATTGCTTTACAACTGCTTTCTAAACATATTACCTCCGCTCTTACTGCAGTTAAAACCATGTTATCAAGTATTGTAATGCTGTCTTTAAGAATAGTAACGTCAATTACTTTTGGTCTATCAAAAAATCTTACGAAGTCATTGAAAAATCCGTTTAAGAAATTTTGAGGCGAATAACGTTTCTACATTCGACACTATATACCACTTTACCTCATGACTTAATCAAAACCAAATTGCTGTCTCTTATACGCTGGTGTTTCAACAGAGAGTCTAAATCATAGCCCTGTACTTCAGTTACATCTGGATTTTTCTCTAACAAACAATATTATAATTATAAATATTGGACTTGTACTGAGTTGTGTAATGCCATCACATTTTTGATGGGTAATATTTATGAACAATCTAATGGCAAGACTTGGGATTCCTATGGGCACTAACTGCGCTACCCATATAGCAGATTAATTTTTATACTGTTATGAGAGAGACTTTATACATTCTATTCAAACTTTGATAAGTTCAATGACACCTCTAGATATCTTGATGTTATTTTACTAATCGATAACCCTGAGTTTGAAAACTATATAACTGACATTTATCCATCTGAACTGCAATTAAACAAAGCCAATACTTCTGACCAGGAAACACCTTTTTTGGACTTAAATATTAAAATTATTAACAACAATATTCATACCAACATATATGATAAACGTGATGACTCTGGATTTCCTATTGTAAATTTCCCTTATCTAGATGGGGATGTCCCTAGACTCCCATCATATGGTATTTATATTAATCAATTGGTTCGGAAAAAAAATTAAGATTACTTTTGATCTTCTTACTCAGGGTATTAAATATCATAAACTTTAAATTTTATAGATCTTATTTGGAAATGGTACTTTTCAACAATATGTATCCAGAGGAATTTCCCATCCCAATTTCTACGGTGATCTAGTGTACAAACTAAAGAGGGTCAAAGGCTCCGATAATTTCATATTGGCTGGTTCTAGAATTATTAAACGCCTTCGACATCAACAGTATGACCCCGAGATCATCGCTAAGACCATAGGTCTTGTATTGGGTCACTCTGCAACTCAATGCAGACTTTTACTTGAGCGTTGCACGCTGACTAACAGGACGATGGGGACTCTATGGCGGGTCTTGTCCAAACCTGTTCAGAGGAGTCAAGGTCCTGAACCTCATCCCCTCTGACTGTTAGTCGGGATTCCTATTGATCAGGGATCTGAGCTCGCTTACGGACGGGCAGAGCACGGTTTACTAATGTTGATGTCTCCTTACATATTTTTGATATCAACATATTATGCTATAATCTTTTCGTGTGTAATAAATTTTTATGACCTCTCTCCTTGAGAAACCTGTTGATCCTTGTTCTCTGTGTGGAGGATTATTTATAAATTTTTTAATGTGTGTCCTTTGATTGTGCTGCTTTTGCGATGAATGGGAAGGCGGGTGCCCGTAAACCAGTTAACCACACCAATTAAGTGATGTTTGTTAAATGGCTTCAAATATAATAAAAATTAAATACAAATCTCCTAAAGTTATAATCACACCACTTAGATTGCCCTCTGTGTCCACTCTTCATATACCTGGTATTTCTTGTAGAAAATTATTCGGCACCACTAAAGTTCTTATTTCTCCACTTAAAAGTAGTTTCCCTATTAAACTTTCGATCTCATTTTCAAAAACATTCACACCTATAAATTCTTACAGAGCTGTCAATTCTATACGCAGAGGGTATTCTAAGATTAATAAGTGCAACGCCAAGAAATGTCTTACTTGCCATCATTTAAACTGCAAGTCCAATATTGAATCTTCGGTTAATGGAAATATATTTAACACCAAATTAGACAAAGACATAGATTGAAATACTGCCAATGTTATATATGTCATCACTTGAGAAGCTAGAGGATGTGGGGCTCATTATGTCGGGGAAACTTCTCAAACTTTGAAACAACGTTTTCGGAATCATTCCTATAAAATTCGTAATAATTCACGACGTAAATACCAGAATTTTCTTTATAACCACTTTAATAAATACCAACATAATATTAACAATGTGAAAATAACTCCAGTAGAAAATATCTCTAAATTGCCAGGTGATACGAAATCAGATGTCAAAAAACGACTTTTGGAAACCGAGCTCTACTGGATTAAACAACTACAAACCCCATACCCTCTTGGTCTCAACGACCAAATATATCGACAAGGTAATATTTCTTCTCGTCAGAATAAGATCAATATTTTTACATGAAGACATAAAACTATTAGAAAACGTAGGTCACATGGTCGTCGTCGTAATCGTAACATCAGAAAACGTAATCGTTTAAATAGGTCATTAAACGATCTTCTATTTATCGCAAAAAATAATGGCCGTCATGAACTTTTGCATGCACTGATCCTCTATTCCGGTAAATAAATTGAAACCTATCCTGGACGAAGCTGATCTTCGAAGTTTACGCAATTCTGATTGATATAAACTCAATTTGATTATTTTATTTTCATATAATAAACTCTTTCCTCGTATTCCGTCTCTTCCACCCAAGCAGCAATTTCTCAAAATTAAATTTATTAATAAAGGCTTCGATCTACTTAACATTTCTAATATTTTCCGTGATCATAGAGTCACATCTAAAATCCCCCAATATTTTGAGAATTTAGAACCTCCACTTATTTGTTACCAGTACAAAAAGCCTATAAGAAATCTTATTTTAAATTATAATAAAGTTACATCTAACCCTGATGTTTCAGACTCTATTCCTTCGTCGTGTTCTTGTGAAAATTCTAAATATGTTTATAAACCGGCAGGTCATGTTATTACTGGTGACCTAAACTGTATTTCGGACAAGAAATTGCGCACCCTTTTTGGAAAAGGACCTAAATATAGGTTACCGTCCAGGATAGATTTCAATAAATGCCGTGACTTTATAGAAGATGCTTTAATTACATATTGTAAACGTTGGTGTAAAAAAGAACAGGTAAAGGTTCATGTTCTTAATGATTGGAAATTCGAGATTTTAAGAACTGTCGATATCCGTATTAAGAACTTTACGGAAAATCCGCATTTATTTCAACAGCCTAATACATTGACGACAAATTTTATTAAAAAGAAGATAGCTGACTTACATGCTAAATATGTCTTTGTTCCCGCTGATAAAGCAGGTAATAACATAATAGTTGTTTGAAAAACTATATTATATTGAAGTACTTAAAAACGAATTAAACTCCACTCATACATATGTGGAAAGCCCTACCTCAAAAGAGAGCACCTTGCACGATCACCTCATGACCATGTCTGACTTCAAAATTAAAACTGATAAATCTGATCTACCAACCATGTATTGGCTCCCAAAACTACATAAAAGTCCATATAAATCACGTTTCATATCTAATTCTAGCCACTGCTCTACTACGGTACTATCGAAACATATTACGTCTGCTCTAACTGCTATAAAAGATCATATTATCAAATATTGTGATGTCGCATTTCATAATAGTAACATAAATTACTTTTGGTCGATTAAAATTCTCATGAAGTTATAGACAAACTTCTTTCGCTAAATTTCAAAGCGACTCAAATTTCTACATTTGATTTTTCTACACTTTATACATCTCTTCCTCATGATTTGATTAAAAGCAAGTTGCTGTCTCTTATACAATGGTGTTTTCACAGAAAATCTAAAACGTACATATGTACTTCCAATAACTCTGGATTCTTTTCCAACAAACAATATACTTCATATAAATACT
This sequence comes from Pteria penguin, assembly GCA_035048485.1. Classification (NCBI taxonomy): domain Eukaryota; kingdom Metazoa; phylum Mollusca; class Bivalvia; order Pterioida; family Pteriidae; genus Pteria; species Pteria penguin. Next base: position 90,518,032 of record CM068580.1, read on the forward strand.
GGACTTGTAAGGAATTATGTAAAGCACTAGATTTTCTCATGAATAATATTTTTGTGCAATTTGATGGCAAGATATATCAACAAATAGTTGGGATTCCTATGGGTACTAACTGCGCGCCTCTGATAGCAGATTTATTTCTTTATTGTTATGAGAGGGATTTTATGGTTTCTATTCAAAAATCAAAACGTTTTGACCTCATTGACAAATTTAATAATAATTGCAGATATCTGGATGACATTTTGGTTATCGACAACCCTGAATTCGAACAATTTATATCAGAAATATATCCACCAGAGCTCAAATTGAATAAAGCCAATACTTGAGATAAATCTACACCTTTCTTAGATTTAAACATCAAAATTATCAACAACCTAATATATACTAATATTTATGATAAACGTGAGGATTTTGGATTTCCTATTGTAAATTTCCCTTACTTGGATGGCGATGTCCCTCGACTCCCATCATATGGTATTTATATATCTCAATTAGTTCGATTTGTCAGAGGCTGCACCGATGTTTTGGACTTTCATAAACGAAATTTACAAATTACTACTAAACTTTTAACTCAGGGTTACAGATATCACAAGCTAAGAAAAACATTCGGCAAATTCTTCAGATCTTATTCAGAACTTCTATCTAAATTTGGAAATATTTCTTTTCAACAGTACGTATCCAATGGAATTTCCCATCCTAATTGTTACGGTGATCTCGTATATAAACTAAGGAAAGTAAAAGGCTCCGATAACATTATTTTATCATGTAATAAAATAGTCAAACGTCTCCTAAATAGACAATATGATATTGAGATCATCAAAAAGACTATAGGTCTTGTATTTGGCCCCTCTACAGCCTTATGCAGACTTTTACTTGAACGTTGCACGCTGACTAACAGGGCGGTGGGGACTATATGACGGGCCTTGTCCAAACCTCTTTCAGAGGAGACATGGTCCTGAACCTCGTCCCCTCTGACTGTTAGTCGGGACTCCTACAGATCTAGGGTCTTAGCTCGCTTTCAGACTGGCAGAGCACGGTTTATCATGTTGATGTCGCATATATTTTTATACCATTATGTGTTTTACAATACCTTACGTGTTTATATTTTTATGACCTCTCAATATGCGATACCTGTTGACCCTTGTTCTTTACTTGGAGGATTATTTATAAATTTTTAAATGTACGTCTTTTGATTGTTCTGCTGTTACGGTGAGTGGGAAGTAGGGCCCGTAAACCGGTTAACCACACCATTTGTTTGGCTTTTGTCAAATTAAATGACCGTCCTAAGTCGGTATCGTAATTGCACTACAATGAAATATTTTTGTAATGTGTTAAATGTTCTATTATATTATTTATATTCATGTATTGTATAGCTCCATGGTGACTTCTGCCACATAACTGAGCCGGTAACTCCTCTTTTTTCTTTCAAATGACCGTCCGAAGATGGTTTCGTAACCGCAGCACAATCGAATATTTTTGTAACGTCGTTCCATGTATATTCTACTATTATCACTTTTGTGTGCAGGTCCTTGGTGATTTGTGTCATACAGCTTTGTCAGGTGATGTCTTCTGTTTCCTCTTTTATGAATTTATGCTAATTGATTGAAAAACAACAACGATTAGGTAAAGTTCTGACGTTTAATAAAGCCTTTCATAGTGGCTACAGTAATTTAAGAAAATTACGAAGATGATGACAATTTCACCAGAAATACACTTATTTGATAATTTCTGAAATCTACTTCATGGTGACATTACACAGAAATGTGCAATGGTGTGTCATAAGTCAAAACAATATAAAATTATAATAGGTAATGGGGCTTTTCACAAAGAAATTTGATATATATTACACCCCCTCCCGCATTTTGCTATAGTATTATTTACATTGTTTGTAATATATATTGAATAAAATATTTCCTTTTGATGATCAAGAAACGGATTGATTTGTATCCACATAAGCTTGAAATGACATTTCCAATTAAAATCATATTTAGATTTGATATATTCAAAATATATTAACATATCAATGCCGTCCCCCACCCCTCCTCGAATGAAAGATTCAGGGGCATCTAGTCTCTGGCCTGTCTCTCTGTATATCTTTGGCAAAAACTTTAACATTCCAAAAAAACTTCTCAACTGTAAGATGTAGGGTTTTCATAATTCACATGTGTATTCCTTGTGACAAGACCTTTCCGTTGGGTACAGTAGTGTTATCCCCTTGTCACCTTCACCTTTGACCTACATTTCAAAAGCTGAAACATTGTTTATATCTTTATAATCGTAAGAGACAGGGCTTTCGTATTTGACATGTGTAATGTGTCCTTGTGGCACGACCTTTCTGTTTTAGCATAACAGCTTATAATGACAAATTCATCGCAAGAGGGATTCGTAATATTGTCAAATATAGATTTTTGCAGAACTTACGATAGCGAAAACTGTTTATTTTGCATGGCAAACGTGTAAGTGTACGCGATATTTACGCATTTCGGACTGAGGCTATTCATCTTTGCGAGCCAGGCGTTTGAGATACGTCCCTCCCAAAGTTGTAATCAGGTAGCAAGTTTCAAACCTTGCTGTAGGCAGATGGAGTCTATTTTGAAAACAAGTAAATAATTTCCTTGAAAATCTTCCTTTGTGCTACATATGTAAATACTTCAATGAATATGCCAATAGCAATATCTTAATATCATTTAAAAGTTTAAAATGTCTTCGTTTTAGTGATATGTAGATCATGCCTCTATTATGAACGAGTATTGAGACATAATGGCTCAAAGATACCATACTTTTCCACAGAGTGTATACATGAGGTACCACGACGTCATGTCACGACGTAATAACACAATGACGTCACCCTCTGCTGCATGACGTAAATATGCAGCCCTTTGTAAAAACATTGGCACTCTAGGGCTTAAAAATAAAAACTCCCCTGTTCATTAAATTTAGTTTTGATTGTTTCAAGATAATTTAATAGACCGGCCTTTGCTTTTAGTTGCCTGTCTTGTGTGCCCTCTTATTTACAGATGGTGCAGTCCTAACATAACATGCACGTTAACGCGAAAAGCGGTCACGAGGACTGCTTTAGCACACATACTAGGACTGCTCGACCGGATGCACGTGCGCTCCTTGCGTTAATGCGGGAGGAAATTCGCGTTAACGCGATTTATTCCCGAGTGCTCTCGGTCTAGTCGCACGTTCATTTGTAATTCTCTATGCAGTGGCACGGATGGAGGAAGTGAAAGGGCATCTAATTAAATTGCCACAAATGTCGCCATATATACGTGTATTAATTTTTATGTTAAAATGACACCCCGCATTAAAGGTTTCTTATGTAATATAATAATGGAAATTACCGCGTAGACATGCACTAAGGTATTTATGAAAAACTTTGTCAGATAATACTGTAAAGAATCTAGGATAAATACATTCTAATTCTATTTTATTTATTTATTTTTAATCAATTGAAATACGTATTTATTTCGTATTTGTTATTTATATATAATTCATTTATGTATTTATTTTTATTTATGTATTTATTTATTTTTAATTTAGCTATTTTTCATAATATGTGAATATCATGATTATTATTATTATTATTATTATTATTATTAATTTTATTATTATTATTATTATTAGTATTATTATTATTATTATTATTATTATTATTATTATTATTATTATAATCGAACGTGTCTGTCATGCACGTTCACCCGGCAACCAAGCAAGCGAACGTGGCAGTCAAGCGCGTTAACGCAGTCTCGAAACTAAGTTCACGAGGAAATCTGCGTTAACGCAAACGCATGTGCTGAGCGCACGAGGAAAGCAAACTTCACGTTAACGCGACGTGAACATAATGTTATGTTAGGACTGCACCTCATTGTATCTATCCCATTTAGTATTTGCCGGCATCAACGTCGTCGATTGCTAGAGCAACGGAACATGGCATGTCGTAAAACAAGTTTTGGTTAATAGAATAACTTTAAAAATTGTTTTCTTCAATATTACATGATTATTTACAAACATGTGCTTAATAGACAAATTATTGAATATTACTATTGTATTTTCTATCACGACTGAAAACGTCACATCATCGCGACAGTACGAGCTATCTCCCGTTAGGCAGATTACTTTTCGGCCTAAATCACTCGCCAGACTGCGTCCTTAACTTTCTGTATTCTGTATCTGTCTGAGGATGGATATTTATATATTACCTTTCATTATTCCCTGCCTAAAGTTCGATATTTATAAATATTATATTATTCTTTCTCTGTCTTAAGGTGAATATCTATCTATTACTTTATTGTATATTATTACTTAGTAGTATTCTGTATCTGTCTTAGGATGGATATTTGTATATTAAAGAAAAAAGAGGAGTTACCGGCTCAGTTATGTGGCAGAAGTCACCATGAAGCTATACAATACATGAATATAAATAATATACTAGCGCGTATAACACATCATATAAATATTTTATGGTAGTGCAATTACGATACCGTCTTAGGACGGTCATTATTTTTGACAAAAGTCAAACAAATGGTGTGGTTAACCGGTTTACGGTCCCACCTTCCCACTCACCGTAACAGCAGAACAATCAAAGGACGTACATTTAAAAATTTATAAATAATCCTCCATGTAAAGAACAAGGGTCAACAGGTATCGCATATTGAGAGGTCATAAAAATATAAACACGTAGGGTATTGTAAAACACATAATGATATAAAAATATATGCAACATCAACATGATAAACCGTGCTCTGCTAGTCTGAGAGCGAGCTAAGACCCTAGATCTGTAGGAGTCCCGACTAACAGTCAGAGGGGACGAGGTTCATGATCATGTCTCCTCTGAAAGAGGTTTGGACAAGACCCGTCATATAGTCCCTACCGCCCTGTTAGTCAGCGTGCAACGTTCATGTAAAAGTCTGCATAAGGCTGTAGAGGGGCCAAATAGAAGACCTATAGTCTTTTTGATGATCTCAATGTCATATTGCCTATTTAGAAGACGTTTGACTATTTTATTACATGATAAAATAACGTTATCGGAGCCTTTTATTTTCCTTAGTTTATATACGAGATCACCGTAAAAATTAGGATGGCAAATTCCATTGGATACGTACTGTTGAAAAGAAATATTTCCAAATTTAGATAGAAGTTCTGAATAAGACCTGAAGAATTTGCCGAATGTTTTTCTTAGTTTGTGATATCTGTAACCCTGAGTTAAAAGTTTAGTAGTAATTTGTAAATTTCGTTTATGAAAGTCCAAAACATCGGTGCAGCCTCTGACAAATCGAACTAATTGAGATATATAGATACCATATGATGGGAGTCGAGGGACATCGCCATCCAAGTAAGGTAAATTTACAATAGGAAATCCAAAATCTTCACGTTTATCATAAGTATTAGTATATATTAGGTGGTTGATAATTTTGATGTTTAAATGTAAGAAAGGTGTAGATTTATTTCAAGTATTAGCTTTATTCAATTTGAGCTCTAGTGGATATATTTCTGATATAAATTGTTCGAATTCAGGGTTGTCGATAACCAAAATGTCATCCAGATATCTGCAAGTGTTATTAAATTTGTCAATGAGGTCGAAACCTTTTGATTTTTGAATAGAAACCATAAAATCCCTCTCATAACAATAAAGAAATAAATCTGCTATTAGAGGCGCGCAGTTAGTACCCATAGGAATCCCAACTATTTGTTGATATATCTTGCCATCAAATTGCACAAAAATATTATTCATGAGAAAATCTAGTGCTTTACATAATTCCTTGCTAGTCCAGTATTTATATGAAGTATATTGTTTGTTGGAAAAGAATCCGGAGTTATTGGGAGTACATATGTAAGTTTTAGAATAACCAACATTTTTCTCTGTCTGTGTTACGTTGGATATCTATATATTACCTGAAATTATTCTCTATCTGTTTTAAGGTTGATGTCTATTTATTAACTTACATTATTATATGTCTTTCTTAGGATGGATACCTTACGTTATTCTCCATCTGTCTTAGGGTGAATATCTATGTATTACATTATACTAGTAGTAGTCTGTCAAAAGGTGGATATATTTATATTACCTTACATTAATTTTTTGTCTGTCTAAAAGTGGATATGTACCTTACATCCTTCTCTATCTATGTTAGGGTGAATATCTACATATTTCCTTACATTATTATTTGTCTGTCTTAAGGTAGATATTTTGTTTACATATGAAATTGAAATGTGTATTTGTATTCCTTATTTGATTATGTCATAGCTGAGAGTAAGAGTACAAGATCAAGGCACACCAGTCCTGTCCGACACTGAACTATTGACCGTGACAGTGAAGAGGAATTTTAATGCACCCCAGTTTACCCAGGCAGCATACACTTTCACTGTTCGTGAGGATCGACCAATCGGATTCACTTTTGGTTCTGTTCAGGCCACAGATAGTGATTCTGCAGTGAGTCAGATTGAATTCTGTAACAGTTGTACACATGATTCTGATACACAATATAAATTCAACGATCTGAATAGAATAGGATAATATGAAACATAATACTAGTATAATTTGCATTTCTTCGAAAGAAAAAAGAGGAGTTACTGGCTCAGTTATGTGGCAGAAGTCACCATGGAGCTATACAATACATGAATATACATAATATACTAGAACATATAACACATTACAAAAATATTTTATGGTAGTGCAATTACGATATTAGAAAATAATCTCAGATACCGGTACTCTGTAGAAATGAATGTACAGTAAAACATCCTTATAACGGAGTGCCAGGGACGACCAATTTGTTTCATTATAAATGTATTTTGTTACAACGGTTGTATTTATAAGTTAAGTTCAGGGTCAAAACTTTTGACACAGTTCATATACAGTGATATTATATGCTATAAAATTAAAGTCCATAAGTCATACAATTTACAAATTACAATTTAGAATCTTTTTTTAAGGTCAAATTAATAATGCCGTGCACCTTGCCTCACTGTCACCTTTCTAAGTTCCAAGTTTCAAATTCTCACCTCAAGGGTATTCAAGTTACGGCCTGGAAATTTCTTTTTAATTTGACCTTGAGATTGAAAATGTAGGTCAAGGTCAAAACTTTTTATGTCATGCACCTTGCCTCACTGTCACCTATCCATGTTCCAAGTTTTCAGCTCCAGGAAATCCTACTTATACTCTCACGAACTTTTCGGTTTCGGAAGTACTCGAGAATCATAAATCTGTCCTCAATACGTTTGGTATTGACTCAAATAAATTGAATTTAGAACTTCCATATTTGTACTGTATTCCAAAAATGCACAAAACTCCGTACAAACAACGCTTTATCGCTGGTTCCTCGAAGTGTTCCACAAAATCTGTATCGATGCTACTCACAAAAATATTATCAGAAATTAAATCTGGCCTACATAGATATTGCGAAACAGTATATTCCAGAAGTGGAATTAATCAAATGTGGATCCTTAAAAATTCAAAAGAGTTGTTAGAACATCTAAAATCAAAAAGTTTTACTAAAATTCACTCCATCAAGTCTTTTGACTTTTCGACTCTGTACACAACGATCCCTCATCAGAAATTAAAAGACAGATTAGCGGAAATTATTCAAAATGCATTTACTAGTAAAAAAGGAAGCCGCAAATTCAAATATATAGTAATAGGCCACGATAAAACTTACTTTGTTAGGGAAAATTCTGATTCCAAAAATAAATACACTGAAACAGCTGTCATTCAGATGTTGAACTTTCTTATCGATAACATTTTTGTGGTGTTTGGAGGTAAGGTTTTTCAACAAATTGTCGGCATTCCAATGGGCACTAACTGTGCTCCGCTTCTGGCTGACATATTCCTTTATTCATACGAAGCTGAGTTCATTCAGTCTTTGCTTTCGCAAGGAAAAAAACAATTGGCTCTTGGCTTCAATCTTACTTACAGATATATAGATGACTTGCTTTCAATTAATAATCCTTCATTCGCGGATTACCTTAGCATCATCTATCCAAGTGAACTGGAGGTCAAAGAAACCACAGAAACTAGTAATTCTACTTCGTATTTAGATATTATGTTGTCTTTCGACATTAATGATAAATTGAACACCTCACTCTATGACAAACGTGACGATTTCAATTTTGCTATCACAAACTTTTCTTTCATAAGTAGCAACATTCCATCATCGCCCGCATACGGCGTATTCATATCTCAGTTAATACGTTATTCCAGAGCATGTTCAAATTACAATGACTTTGTTCTGAGGGCTAGGCGACTTTCAGTTAAGCTGCTCAACCAGGGTTATATATGTGCTAGACTAGCATCGTCACTGAGGAAGTTCTACGGTCGTTACGAGACTCTTATTACTCCATATGATATCTCGTTATCCAGACTTTTAAATGATATTCTGGACTGAGACCGATTCCGATCACTTTACACAGATTTGACACCTTCTATACTAGAAGGTTACCTACTTCGACTTCTCCATATATAGATACATATGGAATTCACACGATTTGACTCTTTCTACTGGGTATATGTGACGGGTGTTGCTAGCAAGCAGGAGATGCTCACTCTCCCCGGGCACCTGATCTCACTCCATCACAGGGGTTCACATATGCTCTTCAGGTAGACATATTTTGTTATTTTCCATCTGTTTTTCATTTTCACTGATTTTGTATGTCCTATGGTTTCATGATTTTTGGACTTGTGGTTTGGATTTATCCATCATCTTTACATTTCACCTCAAAGAGTAATCAATGTAGAGATGATGGATAAATCCAAAGCACAAGTCCAAAAATCATAAAACCAGAGGACATACAAAATCAGTGAAAATGAAAAACAAATGGAAAATAACAAAATATGTTTAATATAAGTTACGGCCTGGACAACTTTTTAAAATTTGACTTTGAGATTGTAAATGTAGGTGAAGGTAAAAAAACTTTCATGCCGTGCACCTTGCCTCACTGTCACCTTTGTATGTTCCCAGTTTCAAGTTCTTACCTCAAAGGGTATCAAAGTTATGGCCCGGACAAAATTTGGATGAAAAAAAAGAAGAAGAAGCAGCAGCAGCAGCAGCAGCAGCAGAAGAAGAAGAAGAAGAAGAAGAAGAAGAAGAAAATTGACAAAAACAATATGTCTCCCTATTCCGAAAATCGTGAAACGAGGGGACATACAAAATCAGTGAAAAGAAAAATCAAGTAAGAAGCAGCAGAAGAAGAAGAAGCAGAAAAAGAAGAAAAAGAAGAAGGGGAAGAAGAAGATTGACAATAATTCCGAAAATCATGAAACCAAAGGACACAAAATCAATGAAAAGAAAAATCAAGTAGACAATAATAAAAAATGTCTACTTGAAGAGCATATGTGAACCCCTATGATGGAGTGAGATAAGGTGCCTGGAGAGAGTGAGCATCTCCTGCTTGCTAGCAACACCCGTCACATATACCCAGCAGAAAGAGTGAAATCGTATAAATTCCATAGTCAACCTTCTAGTATAAAAGATTTCAAATCTGTGTAAACCGATCAGAATCGGCCTCAGTGCAGAGTGTCAGTCTTTTATATGGAACAATTTGAAGTAAAAAAACCCGACAATATCGTGTATATTGTCATACTCAGACAAATGCGAACGCCAATAAAATAGGTGAGACCAGGTGCCCGGGAGGGTGTGAGATTCCCCTCGTTGCATGCAATACCCATCGCAAAAGAGCTGCAACAACTTTTCAATATATAAATATATCATTGTTACTAAATGGTCCAAAATACAGAGAACCAGATCATTCACATGGAGCCAAAACTTTGAGAATATTATCAAATCCTGCGTGGAATATGCTACACGATGGGCATAAAGAGCGGAGGTACAGGACGACGCTCTTTCGGTATGGATAAAATCAATTGCAGTACTGCTGGGATCATAAGTAAAAAAAATTACAAGGCTCTGTAAACACCAAATTTGAATCTACTTTTAGATGTTGTCAGAGAACTTACCTTCCTCCAAGAACATTATATCATTACACCAGCAGATAAAGCTTCTAATAATTATACATTTACTTGTAAGAAATATTACTTTGACAGCCTAGTGAAAGAATTAGGATTAAACTCAGCTCCAGGAAATCCTACTTATACTCTCATGAACTTTTTAGTTTCGGAAGTACTTGAGAATCATAAATCTGTCCTCAATACGTTTGGTATTGACACAAAAGAATTAAATTTAGAAGTTCCATATTTGTATTGCATTCCTACAAACAACGCTTTAACGCGGGTTCCTCGAAGTGTTCCACAAAATCTCTACCGATGCTACTCACAAAAATATTATTAGAAATTAAATCTGGCCTTCATAGATATTGCGAAACAGTATATTCCAGAAGTGGAATTAATGAAATGTGGATCCTTAACAACTCAAAAGAGTTGTTAGAACATCTAAAATCCAAAAGTTTTACAAATATGTACTCTTTTCAAATCTTTACACAACGATCCCTCATCAGAAATTAAAAGACAGATTAGCGGAAATTATCCAAAATGCATTTACTAGTAAAAACGGAAGTTGCAAAATCAAATATATAGCTATAGGCCATGATAAAACTTACTTTGTTAGGGAAATTTCTGATTAAAAAAAATAAATATACTAAAACAGATGCCATCAAGATATTAAACTTTCTTATCAATAACATTTTTATGGGTTTGGAGGAGAGATTTTGTAAGAAACTGTCGGCATTCAAGTGGGCACTAACTGTGCCCCGTTTCTGGCTGACATATTCCTTTACTCATACAAAGCTGAATACATTCAGTTTTTGCTTTCGCGAGGAAAGAAACAATTGGCTCTTGGCTTCAATTTCACTGACAGATATATAGATGACTTGCTTTTAATTAATAATCCTTCATTCGAGGATCACCTTAGCATCATCTATCCAAGTGAACTGGAGGTCAAAGAAACCACAGAAAGTAGTCTACTTCGTATTTAGATATTATGTTGTATTTCGACATCATTAATGGTCAATTGAACACCTCACTCTATGACAAACGTGACGATTTCAATTTCGCCATCACAGACTTTCCTCTCATAAGTAGCAACATTCCATCATCGCCCGTATACGAGGTAGTCATATTTCAGTTAATACGTTTTTCCAGAGCAGAGCATGTTCAAATTACAATGACTTTGTTCTGAAGGCTAGGCAACTTTCAAATAAGCTACTCAAGCAGGTTATATATGTGCTAGACTAACAATGTCGCTGAGGAAGTTGTATGGTCGTTACGTGACTCTTATTATTCCATATGATATTTCGTTATCCAGACTTTTAAATGATACTCTGGACTGAGACCGATTCCGATCATTTTACACAGATTTGACACCTTCTATACTTTTATACTTTGACTTCTCTATAAATAAATATATATGGAATTTACACGATTTGACTCTTTCAACTGGGTATATGTGACGGGTGTTGCTAGCAAGCAGGAGATGCTCACTCTCCCCGGGCACCTGATCTCACTCCACCATAGGGGTTCACATTTGCTCTTCAAGTAGACATTTTTCGTTACATTCTATTTGGTTTTCATTTTCACTGATTTTGTATGTCCTCTGGTTTCATGATTATCGTATCGATGGTTTGGATTTCTCCATCATTTTTACATATACTTATGAATACATTGAGAAGACAAAAACAGGAAGTCAAAATATCCTTTTCACGGTTTGAAATGTTGCTTAATTGAAATTCGGGCGTCGGAAATGCATGTGAACAAAGTGTGTGTATATATACATATTATGTCAAATCAAGTATAGTCAAAATGTTAAAGTCATTAGTTGGTATCTTCAGGTCCCAAAATATCAGTTAACATTCTTAAAAGTGGAATTTGAAGCCAAGGCCTGGTGCCATGATGAATTTGGACAATTCAAAGAACCCTCATTGCTTCAGACAGCTCCGTTTACTATTGAAAGGTGGAATGACCTAAGTCAGTACAATAATATTAACAGTTTTTGAATAAGCTTCAAGTAAAATACGAAAGTAACTGGTGTCACATGACTATGACACTAACAACAATGTGCCACAGTGGGCATTCACGGACCCCTGAAATTCAGAGGAGAGACAAGGTGCACGGGAGGATTGAGCGTCTCCTGTTTGGCTAGCCACACCCGCCGTGAATGCCCTTACATACAGAAGATAGATATATAATTCAGCACTGTATCTATACATGAATGTGAACAAATACTGTGTAGAAAGTGTCACAGCCACATAACATCAGGAAAAAGGTATAACAACACTTAAGTCAAACCCTCCGCGGGGAACTTTTTACGAGCTCCACACTGCAAAGGGAATAAGTGTGACGTTCATGTAATATACGAAAGTAACTGGTGTCACATGACTATAGCACTTACAACAATGGACCGCAGTGGGCATTCACGGACCCCTGAAATTCAGAGGTGAGACAAGGTGCCCGCGAGGAGTGAGCGTGTCCTGTTTGGCTAGTCACACCCGCCGTGTATGCCCTTACATACAGACGAAAGATATATAAGTCAGCACTGTATATGTACATGAATGTAAAAACACTGTGTAGAAAGTGTCACAGCCACATAACATCAGGAAAAAAGGTATAATAACACTAAAGTCAAAGAGCAAACAATGACATGTACACAGCCAGAAAATGTATTTTAACTTAATCATTTACAGGCCCCAAACAATATTCCCAGATACTACTTCAGCGCATCAACACCTTCCACCAGATTTCAGCTGGACGAGTTAAATGGGAATTTGAAAGTACAACAAACAGTCTATACGGACACTAAGGAACACTATGTAGTAAGTTTTCATTTCTTGCACATTATTGTTAATGACCCTATTGTACATTGATTTTATAGGGTATTTCATTTTCATGTACCTCAACATGGTATCATTTATGTAAGAATAAGGAACATTCGCGAGTTACGCGCCCTGATTAGATTTATAGGTGGCGTTAACAACATTTCAGTTATACATTCGGAACCTCATAGTTATTCGGAACATTATTGCTATGTAAACCAAAGCCGAGCTACTGCTGTGTACTTGGCTGTCAGGAATACCGGGTACATTTCTTTCCTAAAGATAAAAAAATTGAAAGAAAAATGGGTTCATGCTGTAGGGAGAGGAATCGGTGTCACGGGAGTTGGAAAATGGCAACCAACTTATTCCAGCGTTGTTTGCAGAAAGCACTTTTTACAGCCCGATTACGGATCGTACACTGCCTATCGTAAGTTGACCTTCACTTATTCCCCTCAGTTATATATCTGTCGTGCTATCATTTGTAATTGATTGACGATTTCAGAGCCTGATGTTGTATTTTGATATTTGCTTTTCTCTAGGTAAATCATTTCTCGGTGCTATTGCCACATATTCCTGATTGATTACTATATCTACTAGTTGTACTACTGTAGACTAAATATATGTAGATGGCGACTGTTGTATATACTTTAATACAAAAATCATGGTCATTTCATTGTTTTAAAGGATGAGATTATCATTTTAGGTTGAAAACAAAAATACAGTCATACGTGTTGAAAAGTTCGTGAAGTTTGCTTATCTTTCTTATTGTTGTTGCATGGGCAGATCTAGAAATTTTTGAAAAAGGGTGGGGGGTGCAGTCTTCCATGACCAATGTTTTGCATTATTGGGTCCGGAAAGGGGGTGGACGTGGTTAGGGGGTTGCAGCCCTAAGATCTTCGAAAAAAACCCTGCAACCCTCTTCTAAATTCGCCAGTGTGTTGTTTAGTTATTTTGTAAAGATGATGGATAAATCCAAACCATAAGTTCGATAATGTAAAGATGATGGATAAATCCAAACCACAACTCCAAAAATCATAAAACCAGAGGACATACAAAATCAGTGAAAATGAAAAACAAATGGAAAATAACAAAATATGTCTACTTGAAGAGCATATGTGAACCCCTGTGATGGAGTGAGATCAGGTGCCCGGGGAGAGTGAGCATCTCCTGCTTGCTAGCAACACCCGTCACATATACCCAGTAGAAAGAGTCAGATCGCGTAAATTCCATATGTATTTATATATGGAGAAGTCGAAGTAGGTAATCTTCTAGTATAGAAGGTGTCAAATTTGTGTAAAATGATCGGAATCGGTCTCTGTCCAGAATATCATTTAAAAGTCTGGATAACGAGATATCATATGGAGTAATAAGAGTCTCGTAACGACCATAGAATTTCCTCAGTGACGTTGCTAGTCTAGCACATATATAACCCTGGTTGAGCAGCTTAACTGAAAGTCGCCTAGCCCTTAGAACAAAGTCACTGTAATTTGAACATGCTCTGGAATAACGTATTAACTGAGATATGAATACGCCGTATGCGGGCGATGATGGAATGTTGCTACTTATGAAAGAAAAGTTTGTGATAGCGTAATTGAAATCGTCACGTTTGTCATAGAGTGAGGTGTTCAATTGACCATTAATGTCGAAAGACAACATAATATCTAAATACGAAGTAGAATTACTACTTTCTGTGGTTTCTTTGACCTCAAGTTCACTTGGATAGATGATGCTAAGGTAATCCGCGAATGAAGGATTATTAATTGAAAGCAAGTCATCTATATATCTGTAAGTAAAATTGAAGCGAAGAGCCAATTGTTTTTTTCCTTGCGAAAGCAAAGACTGAATGAATTCAGCTTCGTATGAGTAAAGGAATATGTCAGCCAGAAGCGGAGCACAGCCCATTGGAATGCCGACAATTTGTTGAAAAACCTTACCTCCAAACACCACAAAAATGTTATCGATAAGAAAGTTCAACATCTGGATGACAGCTGTTTCAGTGTATTTATTTTTGGAATCAGAATTTTCCCTAACAAAGTAAGTTTTATTCCACTTCTGGAATATACTGTTTCGCAATATCTATGAAGACCAGATTTAATTTCTGATAATATTTTTGTGAGTAGCATCGATACAGATTTTGTGGAACACTTCGAGGAAACAGCGATAAAGCGTTGTTTGTAAGGATTTTTGTGCATTTTTGGAATGCAGTACAAATATGGAAGTTCTAAATTGAATTTATTTGAGTCAATACCAAACGTATTGAGGACAGATTTATGATTCTCGAGTACTTCCGAAACCGAAAAGTTCGTGAGAGTATAAGTAGGATTTCCTGGAGCTGAATTTAATCCTAATTCTTTCACTAGGCTGTCAAAGTAATATTTCTTACAAGTAAATGTATAATTATTGGATGCTTTATCTGCTGGTGTAATGATATAGTGTTCTTGGAGGAAGGTAAGTTCTCTGACAACATCAAGATCTTTAAAAATAGATTCGAATCTGGTGTTTACAGAACATTGTAATTTTTTAATTTTTGATCATAGCAGTACAGCGATAGATGTTATCCATTCCGAAAGAGTGTTGATCTGTACTTCCTCTCTTTTTGCCCATCGTGTGGCATATTCCTCGCAGCAGTTCATAATATTCTCAAAATTTTGGCTCCATGTGAATGATCTGGGTTCTCTATATTTTGGACCTTTAAGTAAAAGTTCTCTGAATTGTTTTTAACAATATCGATATCACCAGTAACGACATGGCCACAAGGAGAATATACAAAATTAGATGAGGAACATGCACACGGTTGAGGATGGCATGCAGAGTTGCTAAGATCAAGACACTGTAGAAACCCTTTGTAATTATAAATTTTGGATGCAACTGATGGCGTGTAGCTATAGGAAATACATGGCGGATCTTTGTTTTTGAAATATGGAGGTATTTTGTCTAAGACAGACTTATGATTTAAAATTTGGCCAAAATTTAAATAATCAATGCCTTTATTTGCAAATTTAATTTTGATGAAAGGGCGATTAGATTTTTCCATAGAAATATCTGACTTGACGGGACGAAAAAGTCTAGCGGTCGATATGTCCATAATAATGCCATCTAGTCTATACTCTGCAGAGCTTATATCAGTAGATATACGGTGTCAGGACGATACGTACAACTCGTGTAATTTTCTCAGTGAAATAGAATAGAAGTTTTGTACGAATGTGATGAAGGCCCAAAGGTTTATTTATAAACGGCAAAAGAGCATCAAAGGAAATATTATGTATTTCAGGATTGTTGTATTTGCGTGTACCATGACTTTGATGCCTCCTCTGGCCTTTGTTGAATAAACCGAGTACGTTAACTGATTGACACGCAGGACTAGTGAGGTTACCAATACTACTAATATTGTCATTGCATCCATAGGGCGAAGAACTGCCGAGACGTCTTATCCAGTATTCTTCTCTTTTCCTACGAAAAGGAATGCTCAAATTGGCATTGTTTGGGGGGAGATATATTTTTTCTATAATTCTAATTTTCATTGAGAGAATAGAGTGGTCAGGCTGGTTGAAGTGGCGATAGAGTAATTGGTTTCCGCCACAATTTATTTTGGACCTGTGACCTGATACTCTTGTACGGTGTTGTCCCTTTGTCTCTCCAACATATATTAACCCACAGAGTGAACACTCAATACCGTTTACAATATTTGAACTCTTACAATTCAAATGGTCAAAACTATGCGTATGAAAGGTATGTTTAGTTAAATTACTCGTAAAAGAATTGTCTGTAATTAAGATGTTGCAAGATGTTGTAATCATGAAACCAGAGGACATACAAAATCAGTGAAAATGGAAACCAAGTAGAAAATGACGGAAAATGTCTACTTGAAGATTATATCTGAACTCCCTTAATGGAGTGAGATAAGGTGTCTGGGGAGAGTGAGCATCTCCTGCTTGCTAACAACACCCGTCACATATACCCGGTAAAAAGAGTCAAATCTTGTAAATTCCATATATATTTATATATAGAGAAGTCATAGTAGGTAACCTTCTAGTATAGTAGGTGTCAAATCTGTGTACAATGATCGGAATCGGTCTCAGTCCAGAGTATCATTTATAAGTCTGGATAACGAGATATCATATCAAGCATGGTCTTCATATTTACTGTGATACCGCATACTCCAGAAGTGGTTGTGGCACTTTCTACACAGTGTTTGTTCACATTCATGTATATATACAGCGCTGAATTATATGTTTCGTCTGTATGTAAGGACATTCACGGCGGGTGTGGCTAGCCAAACATGAGATGCTCACTCCCCATGGGCACCTGGTCTCACCCCTTAATTTCTGGGGTCCGTGAATTTCAACTGTGGTACATTGTTGTTAGTGCAATAGTCATGTGACACCCGTTACTTTCATATTGTAATAGTTTTTGAAGAAAAACCTATCTAACACAGCTTGTCTGAAATACTTTTCAAAAATGACTTCAACGTTTGCAACATATTTTCAATAAAAACATCATGCCTTAAAACTTTTATGCATTTCAAGTCCTCAAAAGTATGAATTACCAAAATATGTCTTACCTATTTGTGCATAGATACTGCCGCGTGTAATAACAATTAAGTTCTTGAAATCACTCGACGAACCTTTCTACAAGTCTACTTTTCTCCCCGAAACGCGGGCTAAACGCAAGCGGAGTTCGGATATAATTTTCTTCAAATTCCACGAGCCGTATGTATTAATTTCTATAATCCCGTACCGGAAATTTTTATTAATTTAAAAAACGTTGCGCACACCATCTATAATCAGGGGTCATAACTCGCCACGAATGTTCCTCATTTTCGTATTTTTCGTTATATTTGAGAAATACAACGCATTTCAGAGGCATTTTCTTGTTTCTTGTTATTTCAAAAACTGTCAATAAAAATTACTTCGATTTAGATAGTTTTGATTTGGTTCTCCCTTCATTATATTCTGTCATACTTGTATCTTACTTGCACACATTTTGTGTTCAATAGTTCACACTATATGCTGAAGACAGGGCCACACCTTCCCTTCGAAGCCAGGAAGCTACAGTGACCATCAACGTCCAGAGAAATAAATTCACTCCTGTCTTCGGTAATCTGCCTTCCAGTGTTATTGTCAGAGCAGACAGAGCTGTAGGAACTGAAATCTACAAAGTCAACTCAACTGATAATGATATAATTGTAAGAGTTTTTATATATTTTAAAACCCTAAAAGTTTAAAATAAAATTTATCTGAAATTATCTTGCTTTCTTTTTTCTGCCAGTGTGCTTACATATGCTACTGTATATATATTCTAATTCTATGGAAAAAAGAAGTGTTGGAAGCCGTCGGAGATTTTGATGGTAACCTACTACAATAGCTTGTGGAAAAGCTTATATTTAGTTAATTTGAAGTATGCACAGGAATGCACACGACGAGTAAAAAGCTAAAACGAGGAAATCGATCAAAATGCGTGCAAAATTATCGTTCCTTGTATATAGTTTGTTTAAAAAATAATTGTTTTTAGTTGCTGCAACTGTTACAACAGGTGATTCATCTCAGTAAAATACATTATATACATCCATACATTCTAAATATTCATGGAACGATATAAGGTTTCGATGCATTAGAGAAGTATGCAGAGTTAGTATAAAGTAATCATAAAGACTGTACATTCTTTGTACTGGCGGGAGTCAGAATGATTTCCAAATGCGTCTTATAATTGATTGTTGAGTTAATCACCTTTTATCACAATTTTTAAACAATACATGTTTTTATTCTTTTATTTTACTCCTTTTTTTCTTTTATTTTGTAAAAGATATCGCAATCTAATGATGGCTATCTTTGAAAACGAGTTTCGGATATATTTCGGAGTAGGAAAAACACGGTTAGGGCAAAATAATTGCTATTTCAAATTTTTATTTGTGAATGCTACTTAATATTTCAAAACTTAAGATATCTGACATCTGTGTATGTGTAGATATTTTTAAAAGTATGTTAGTTGTATGAAATCTTCGTACAAAGTAATTCCAAACACCTTATAATTAAACATTAATGAAAAATGAAAATATAGTTCATGTTGGAATGTCTTTGCTGATTCTCCATTGTGTCTGGTATATTGGTGAATCAATGATGTCAATGATACAAGACACAATATTTCAGATTCCTTCATTTTATGTCAGTATTTAATTTGAAGAGCAATATTATTACTTAATATATGTATTAATATTATATATTTATCTAAAAATGTTTTTATATAATATTATTCTAAGTAATTCTGTAATTTTCTCAAAATCTATAAAATGTAAGTTATTTTTTATGATTTACAATTACGTGATGATTATTGCAGGCCCCCTTCAATACACGCTCGTACTCCCTGATTGGTGATGATTCTGCAACAAGCTTGTTTCGAGTAGATGCCAGTGGATCTGTTTTAATCAACACTGGTCTGACAACAGATTCTACAGAGTATTACAGGGTAAGTGAACAAGAAAATCATTCTTAGACATTATCTTAAACTATGGCCCTTTCATCCAAGTTGTCTGTTATGAGATGATATGTTCCACTTTATGAGAATTATGTACCAGTTGTGCGACTGTAATATTTTGTGTACAGTATCAATTCTTTGATGCAAGTAGTGTTGTGTCAGAAAGTTGCAAGTACTTCTAGTGGGTATATCTATCTATGCAGGAGATGCTTTCATCTCCTAGATACCTACTCACTCCTTTGATGAGCTATGTCCCCGCCCATGCCTTTAATGGGCAGGTGTCTCTGCTCACTCTCTCCTAACTTCATTGATGCCAAGGTGTCCCTCCTCACTCCTCTGATGCCCAGGTGTCCCTACTCACTCCTTAGATGCTCAGATGTCTTTGCTCACTCCTAGGATGCCGAGGTGCCCCTGTTCACTCCTATGACGCCGATATGTCCCTACTCATTCCTTTGATACACAGATGTCTGTTCACTCCTTTGATGCCTAGGTGTCCCTGTTCACTCCTTTGATGCCCAGTGGTCCCTGCTCACCCCATTGATGCCTAGGTGTCCCTGCTCACTCCTTTGATGCCCACCTTTGATTCCCCTTTTGTCCCTGCTCATTTCTATTTTGCCCAGGTGTCTTTGCTTACTCCTTTGATGCCTAGGTGTCCGTGTTCACTCCCTTGATTCCAGATGTCCCTGCTCACTCCTTTGATGCCCAGGCGTCCCTGCTCACTCCTTTGATGCCCAGATGGATGTCTTTGCTCACTCCTTTGATGCCCAGGCGTCCCAGCTCACTCCTTTGAAGCCTAGGTGTCCCTGGTCACTCTTTTGATGCCCACCTTGAATCCCCTTTTGTCCCTGCTCCCTCCTATGATGCCCAGGTGTCTTTGCACACTCCTTTGATGTCCAGGTGTCCCTGCCCACTCCTTTGATTCCCAGATGGGTGTCTTTGCTCACTCCTTTGATGTCCAGGTGTCCCCGTATGTTCCCTGAATGTCTACGTGTCATTTAATATCCATTATTGTTCATCGTAAAAATATAGTATATTAACAGGAAGAAATGAGACTTCATTTTGAGAAAAACTTAGATGTGTTGATGAATCTTTATTGTCTTCTTCATAGGAAGTTTGTAGTAATTAGTAATGATACCGAACAATGTAAATAGTGAATGTGTATTTTTATCAGCATTTTTATCTAAACTGTAGAGACAAAGTAGTAATCTTTAGAAAACTAGAAATACAGCATTATGTTGTATTTTATGTTAAAGTGAAAAAAGAACTTTCAAGCAGGTATTGAGTTTAAGATTGCTATAAAGGGAAACCAAAGTCTTTGACATAAGTGAGATTTCCTTGTTTACGAATCTATTTTGAAATGTTCATATTGTAGTTACGCCTCCAAGTCAGTGATGGTGGTACACCCTCCTTATCATCTACGAGCCTACTTTTGGTGAATGTCACAAGAAATTTGAATGCTCCATTGTTCAGTCCCACCATCTACTCTGCAACCATTCTAGAGACTCAGCAACTTGGAGTTGTTATTCCAGGTGCCACAGTGAAAGCTACAGATGCTGATCTCACGGTTAGTCACATTTAATGGATGTGCTTCGCAACAAACAATACAATGTAGACATAATTTAGCACCATTATTGACCTACCTCTCCATTTGAAACTTTATCACTGTGTTTTGTAATAGAATTAATATAAAATACATGATTTTATGTAGTAAGCAAACAGCAGACATTAAGAACTGTAGTATTTTGAAGAAAAAATACTTCTTAAACACTACCCCTTAAGTACAGACACTGGTCCTATCTTTAAAATAGGTTATTAGGGAAATATTTTTGTAGTCACCTCACAAAGATGTGCAGTACACACTTACTGGCCCAGCAAGTGCACTCGAATACTTCAGTTTGAACCCTGTAACTGGAGAAGTCAGTGTAAGGAAAGATCTCCGTGGAGATGCGACGAGCCAGTTGACATATCAGGTAAGATATCATGACTGCCAGATAATTTTAAAGATATGTTCAAAATATCTATACATTAATAATTGCTTTAATAGGTGAAGGTATCTTTGTTAGGAAAATGTTGCAAAACAACCAATACTTATTGTTTATTCCATACATTTGCTTATCACGACTGTTTTTAAAGTAGTGCACGTCATCAGTGCTGTAAGAATTGTGTAAAAATGTAATCATGATTATTGTTTAGTTGTTAATAGGAAACATAAAACTTAGTATGAAATTATTTCAAAAATACTTTTATACCCCTCGCTTCGGACTTTTTTCTCACGTACTGAAACTTGGTTATATGACTTCCATATGTTGATCTATAGATTGGGTTTTAACTTTTGTTTGAATTTCTTGTCGCAGGACCCTTAATAAGGACTAAAAGTTCAGCTTCCTTTCAAGCTGTGTTGACTACTTTTCTTGCATCGGAGTACGTCTAAAGTTACTCCTTCACTTTTGTAAGGAGGGCTGATAGATGTTTGATGGATCATTCACGGGATCTTGTGATCAATCTATGGATATTTGTGAAGTTTTAGAATTCAATATAAGTATGGTAACTCGAACTCACTATCTTTAGTACAAATGTTAAAGGCACTCAAGACAAATTTTTGATTATCAATAATTTCTGAAGGGTAAAATAATAGCAACCTGAGAATACCATTGTTATTGCTAGAATGATTTGATGACATTCACAGTTGCGATGTTAATTTAGCACCATATTCATGTATTGTATAGCTCCATGGTGACTTCTGCCACATAACTGAGCCAGTAACTCCTCCTTTTTCTTTTAGTTCCAGGTTTCGGCTTATGACTTAGGATCTCCTAGTTTAACATCATTTCAGAATGCAACCGTTACTGTCACAGTTTATAGAAATGCATTTGATCCTTTCTTCATTGGTGGTCCATTTTCAACCACAGTTAAGGAAACCAGGACCATTAACTCTGTAATAGAAACAATTATTTTTCGAGACACAGATACCGTTGTAAGTATAAAATAAAATATGTAGTCAAGTATAAACTTTGAAAATGTAAACTAGCACTATACATATCAACAATATTTGTAATATAAAATAGGTTGCTCATAAAAAGGCTTTGAAATATACATTGTTTAGGAATTAACTGATATAATTAAACATATGCAGGCTGTTTTGTAATTGTTTTTCAATTACATACAAAAGAAATTTAAACCTGTTTTTAAGGATCCCTATAATGTTGTCAACTTACAAGTCATTGGAGATGATAAAACCACCACCTACTTCCGACTTGAACAGACAGGTTCAACTGCTAATGTTCTTGTTAACTCTGATCTCAGAGCGGACTCGGACACTTCCTACACGGTAAGAATATTATGAATCATTATCAATTACTGCTATATCTGGGAATTATCTCTCTTTATATGAATTCTTATCTGAATTATGAAAGGACTAAGAGAAAGAGTTGAAGTTCTGAAGGGTTTAATCTACATGTTATAATTCTAAGAAATGTTTATGACTCAGTTCCGATGTTACGTATTAACAATCCTTGACTTATTTCTAGATGCGAGTTCTTGCACTAGACGGTGGATCACCTCCACGTACTGCAACAACAACTATGGCTATTACAGTATTGAGAAATGTTAACCCTCCTGTTTTCACATCCCTCTTCTACAATCAGACAGTTCTGGAGACACAAGCTCTTGGAGTGACCATCCTCATTGTTAATGCCACTGACGCTGATAGCAGGGTAAAATACAAATATATAACATATGCTTATCATAATTGTGGTTCTACGGAGCTTGCGATTTTATTAAATTCAAACATTACAATGTTTTCCTTCTCTTGATAAGTCTGTATAATAAATAATTATCTACAAACCTCAGATTTTTGTCCATATCTGTAGCTAGAAGAGAATACCTACAAAATTATCATTCCTGTGTGAAATACACCATCAGCAATAAAGGCAAACAAACATGAATTTTATACTGGAGAAAACAGAAGACACTCTGACAAAGCTGTATGACACAAATCACGAAGGCCACGCACACAACACACGGACAAACGACATTATAAAAATATTCGATTGTGTGGCGGTTACAATACCGATCTAGGACGGTCATTTGAAGTAACAATTGTCACTTAATTGGTGTAGTTAAACGGTTGGTTTACGGGTGCCCACGTTCCCACTCACTGCAAAAGCAGCAGAATCAAAGGACACACATAACCAAAAATTATAAATAATCTTTCATATAGAGAACAAGGATCAAAATGTATCTCAAGAAGAAAGGTAATAACAATTTTATTAAACTCGAAACGTTTATAGAATAATCAAATATACGTAAGGCTTATCAGTATAAGTAAGCCGTGCTCTGCCTGTCTGTAAGCTAACTCAGATCCTTGATTAATAGGAGTCCCGACTTACAGTCAGAGGGGACGAGGATCAGGACCTCTTCTCCTCTGAAAAGGTTCGGACAAGGCCCGTTATAGAGTGCCCACCGTCCTGTTAGTCACGTGCAACACTCAGGCAAAAGTCTGCATTGGGTTGTAGAGGGACCCAATACAAGACCTATTATCTAGTTAGTGCAGGCTATAGCGATTCGAACCAATTGACTAATATAAATACTATATGATGGGAGTCTGCAAAATATAAATATGGCACGTCCGCTATAATTGTCCGAAGAAAGAAATGTAACTCGGTACTGTATAAATGAATTACGGAAGCGTATTGCTGCCAAAGTGAAAATTTTTTTTGGATGCTAAGTCGTACGTACGACATACTAAGTCGTACGTACGAGATAATAAGTCGTACGTACGACATACTAAGTCGTACGTACGAGATACTAAGTCGTACGTACGACATACTAAGTCGTACGTACGACATACTAAGTCGTACGTACGACATACTAAGTCGTACGTACGAGATAATAAGTCGTACGTACGAGATAATAAGTCGTACGTACGACATACTAAGTCGTACGTACGAGATACTAAGTCGTACGTACGACATACTAAGTCTTACGTACGAGATAATACGTCGTACGTACGTACGAGATGATAAGTCGTACGTACGAGATGATAAGTCGTACGTACGACATACTAAGTCGTACGTACGACATACTAAGTCGTACGTACGACATACTAAGTCGTACGTACGACATACTAAGTCGTACGTATGAGATAATAACTCGTACGTACGAGATACTAAGTCGTACGTACGAGATAATATGTCGTACGTACGACATACTAAATCCTTCGTACGAGATAATAAGTCGTACGTACGAGATACTAAGTCGTCCGTACGACATACTAAGTCGTACGTACGAGATACTAAGTCGTACGTACGAGATAATAAGTCGTACGTACGACATACTAAGTCGTACGTACGAGATAATAAGTCGTACGTACGAGATAGTAAGTCGTACGTACGACATACTACGTCGTACGTACGAGATACTAAGTCGTACGTACGAGATACTAAGTCGTACGTACGAGATACTAAGTCGTACGTACGAGATAATAAGTCGTACGTACGACATACTAAGTCGTACGCACGAGATAATAAGTCGTAGGTACGAGATAGTAAGTTGTACGTACGACATACTACGTCGTACGTACAAGATACTAAGTAGTAGGTACGAGATACTAAGTCGTACGTACGACATACTATGTCGTACGTACGACATACTAAGTCGTACGTACGACATACTAAGTCGAACGTACGAGATAATAAGTCGTACGTACGAGATAATAAGTCGTACGTACGACATACTAAGTCGTACGTACGAGATACTAAGTCGTACGTACGACATACTAAGTCTTACGTACGAGATAATAAGTCGTACGTACGTACGAGATACTAAGTCGTACGTACGACATACTAAGTCGTACGTACGAGATAATAAGTCGTACGTACGACATACTAGTCGTACGTACGAGATACTAAGTCGTACGTACGACATACTAAGTCGTACGTACGAGATAATAAGTCGTACGTACGACATACTAAGTCGTACGTACGAGATACTAAGTCGTACGTACGACATACTAAGTCGTACGTACGACATACTAAGTCGTACGTACGACATAATAAGTCGTACGTACGAGATAATAAGTCGTACGTACGACATACTAAGTCGTACGTACGAGATACTAAGTCGTACGTACGACATACTAAGTCTTACGTACGAGATAATACGTCGTACGTACGTACGAGATGATAAGTCGTACGTACGAGATGATAAGTCGTACGTACGACATGATAAGTCGTACGTACGACATACTAAGTCGTACGTACGACATACTAAGTCGTACGTACGACATACTAAGTCGTACGTACGACATACTAAGTCGTACGTACGACATACTAAGTCGTACGTATGAGATAATAACTCGTACGTACGAGATACTAAGTCGTAAGTACGACATACTAAGTCGTACGTACGAGATATTATGTCGTACGTACGACATACTAAATCCTTCGTACGAGATAATAAGTCGTACGTACGAGATACTAAGTCGTACGTACGACATACTAAGTCGTACGTACGAGATACTAAGTCGTACGTACGAGATAATAAGTCGTACGTACGACATACTAAGTCGTACGTACGAGATAATAAGTCTTACGTACGAGATAGTAAGTCGTACGTACGACATACTACGTCGTACGTACGAGATACTAAGTCGTACGTACAACATACTAAATCCTACGTACGAGATAATAAGTCGTACGTACGAGATACTAAGTCGTATGTACGACATACTAAGTCGTACGTACGAGATACTAAGTCGTACGTACGAGATAATAAGTCGTATGTAGGACATACTAAGTCGTACGTACGACATACTAAGTCGTACGTACGAAATACTAAGTCGTATGTACGACATACTAAGTCGTACATATGAGATAATAACTCGTACGTACGACATACGAAGTCGTACGTACGAGATAATAAGTCGTACGTACGTACGAGATAATAAGTCGTACGTATGACATACTAAGTCGAACGTACGACATGCTAAGTCGTACGTACGACATACTAAGTCGTACGTACGAGATACTAAGTCGTACGTACGACATACTAAGTCGTACGTACGACATACTAAGTCGAACGTACGAGATAATAAGTCGTACGTACGAGATAATAAGTCGTACATACGACATACTAAGTCGTACGTACGAGATACTAAGTCGTACGTACGACATACTAAGTCTTACGTGCGAGATAATAAGTCGTACGTACGTACGAGATAATAAGTCGTACGTACGACATACTAAGTCGTACGTACGACATACTAAGTCGTACGTACGACATAATAAGTCGTACGTACGACATACTAAATCCTACGTACGAGATAATAAGTCGTACGTACGAGATACTAAGTCGTATGTACGACATACTAAGTCGTACGTTCGACATACTAACGCATACTAACGACATACTATCATACATATAGGATTTATTGGGTAGAAAAGCGGACTAGCGACATCCATTGACCATTCAGGAGCTACAAAATGTTCTTATAGCAGAATGAAATAAACTAGCCCCAAACGTTACGTGAATGGCATACGAAGTACAATTCGTGCTGTTTTAGCAAACAAGGGTGGTCATACCAGATATTAAGCAATAATGATTTGACGATAAAGCTGTTTTTTGATTCCAATCAGAATTTTGTCTTTTCCTGAAATGACCCCTTACACCTTTCTCTGCCTGTTATCAGTGAAATGCTTATCAAATTTTGACAAGATTGTTGAATGTAATCATAAGATGTATAAATTACTTATTTACCAATTTGAAAAATATAGCATTTACAGTTTAGAAAATAACTCAAATTGTATACAGTGGATGCTGTTTTTGCTAAGTATATGAAATAAAAAGGTTATTGACTGAATATTTGGAAGAATTTTTCCCAATACTCAGTTAATATTCAATAAATAAAACTGTATGACTATATACATATATGAATGTATGCCGAATGCCCCCATTAACTCCGCTCCTGAGTATGACTTATTATCTCGTACCTACGACTTAGTATGTCGTACGTAGAACTTCGTAAGTCGTACGTACGACATACTAAGTCGTACGTACGAGATACTAAGTCGTACGTACGAGATACTAAGTCGTCCGTACGACATACTAAGTCGTACGTACGAGATACGAAGTCGTACGTACGAGATACTAAGTCGTACGTACGAGATATTATGTCGCACGTACGGGATAGTAAGTCGTACTCAGGAGCGGAGTTAATGGGGCGCATTCGGCATACAGTCATATATGTATATATCCATACAGTTTTATTTACTGAATAATAACTGAGTATTGGGAAATATGCTTCCCGATATTCAGTCAATAACCTTTTTATTACATATACTGAGCTAAAAACAGCATCCACTGTATACTATTTGAGTTATTTTCTCAACTGTAAATGCTATATTTTTCAAATTGGTATATAAGTAAATTATACATCTTATGATAACATTCAACAATCTTATCAAAATTTGATAAGCATTTCACTGATAACAGAGAACACAGAGAAAGGTGTAAGGGGTCATTTCAGGAAAAGACAAAATCTGATTGGAATCAAAAGCATCATTGTTAAATCAAACCATTATTGCATAATATCTGGTATGACCACCCTTGTTTGCTAAAACAGCACGATTTGTACTTGCATGCCATTCGCGTAACGTCTAATGACGTTTGGGGCTAGTTTATTTCATTCTGCTATAAGAACATTTTGTAGCTCCTGAATGGGCAATGGATGTCGCATGTCCGCTTTTCTACCCAATAAATCCTATATGTGCTGGCTCAGATTGAGATCAGGGCTATTAGCTGGCCTTGGGAAGATGTTAACGTTATTTCGTTGAAGGTAGCGTTGAGTAAGTCGCACGGTATGCGGGCGAGCATTATCGTGTTGGAAGGTGACCCCTAGTTCATGTCTCTGGAGGATGAAGATAACTTCTTCTGGAATTAGAATCTGATTAGTATAGGCCTGTACATTTAAAATACCATTTACTACTACAAATGCGCGTTTTTCCGCCGCCCATGATTCCACCCCATATCACAACGCTGCCACCACCAAACATGTTTCTTTGAAGGACATGTGTCAGTATATCATTCTCCTTGTCGACGGTAAACCCTGGCTCGACCATCATGACTAAGGTTAAACCTTGATTCGTCAGTAGAGAAAACGTTATTCCAGTCATTCCTCTTAAAACGTTAATTAAAATGTCTACACCAGTTAACGCGAGTATTGCGATGAAAAGGCGTCAGAATCTGTCCGAAGTATGGCTGTAAGCTCGTATCGGCCTATTTCTAGCCCTTAACATATTACGTGTATAGTGTGTGCGTTGGCACCATAATGTTTGGCCGTAACTGTTGCTGGCAAATGACGTTGACAGAGATGCGTCAACGGTATGCATGATCATAAGGGTCATCGCGGACCGTAGTTGCACGTGGTCTACCTTATCGAGTACGATCTTCGCCAGTCAGTCTTCATTGAAGAACTTATAAAGTTATGTTCTTTCTCGTGCAACCAAATGCCGTGCTAACAGTGGTCTCTGTATATATCCTGTAGATAGTTATGTCACTATTGCTCATGCATAACTGTGCAAAAATGATGGACTTGTAAAATCTGTTGACTACTTCCAAAACACTCTGTATCCACAACTTTTCGGCCACTTGGTCTTTATAACTTGGCCTTATTCGCTGCATTAATTTAACCAGCAGTTGTGGATTTTACGGAGAAACACATAGAAAATGACACGAATGTTTTGATTTCTCAGTATTTGTGGTACCGATATAACCGGACGACCAATTCCTTTGTGGAAGCCCATCGGTTAGAATGGTTAACTGATCTGTAGACCAAAGCAAGCATCTGATATCATACATTTAAATTGGAAGTTCAGATTATAGTTGTGGAGGTTAAAAATAATAATGGCAAGAGGAAAATCCTTCATCTTCTTTTACGTATATAACATATACATATATTGCGTGTATTTCAGCAGTCACGTTAAGTACGAAACACCAGGTCGAGTTATACCCAAGACTGTGTATGACTACTTCCATCCCATTCTTCTTCTTCTTCTTTAGAGAAAATGATGTGAACGGCTAGTAGGAACGTGGTGTATTTTACACTATGTACATCGGTTGTGTCTGATATACCTCAGTCTCTCCGTTGCATGTGTTAGAAAAGAAAATTAAAAGTATAGGTATACAATTGGCAAAATACTATTCATTGTAGGTCACGATTTACCTTTAACGATTTAAGAAATTATACGAGCTCCCAAGGCTTCGTCCCCAGGTCCCCCATTAGTGTATTTTCCTGGATACACTAGACACCACAAAGTAATCCCAGACGCATTGCCTTCACATGTGTATTTTTGCTTAAAAATTGCGCTCCGCCACATTATCATCACTTCCTGGATTCGCCCCTGGTACTTACGGCATATTATGTCGTACGTACGACTTAGTATCTCGTACGTACGACTTAGTATGTCGTACGTACGACTTAGTATCTCGTACGTACGACTTAGTATGTCGTACGTACGACTTAGTATCTCGTACGTACGACTTAGTATCTCGTACGTACGACTTACTATGTCGTACGTACGACTTATTATCTCGTACGTACGACTTAGTATCTCGTACGTACGATTTAGTATGTCGTACGTACGACTTATTATCTCGTACGTACGACCTAGTATGTCGTACGTACGACTTAGCATCCAAAAAAAAATTTTCACTTTGGCAGTAATACGCTTCCGTAATGAATGAATATGAAATAACACTGCATAGAAAGTATCATTTTAAATTAACATCGGGAAAAAAGTATAATAACTTGTCTACGCGCAATACACTGCAAATGGAATAAATATGACATTAATACAAAATACAAAAATAATTGGTATCAAGTGACTATGGCACTAACATAATTTCGAGAATCTTGATCCATATTTCATGTTTTATCAATACAAAAATGCTGTCGGAAAATATATTTCAATTGGAATGCGGTGACATCTAATTCAAATATTAGTGATTAGTGAAAAAGAATTGAACTCTACCAGTACATATGTTGAAACACCGGCGTTGAAGAACAACATCTTGCATAACCACCGCATTACTCTTTGTAAGCCGGTGTGGCCTAGTGGATAAGGTGCCCTGGGCGCACTGATGTTCTGTCTTTCGGATGAAAAACCGAGGTTCTGTGTTACGGTAGGCGTGGCACATAAAAGATCCCTCACTATTTCGAGTGGGTCCATTGCAAAGGTAGAAATTTCTACGCAATATATCAGACAGATGCCATCACCATATATGTGAAATAATCATGAATTGACATAAAACAACAATCAATCATTCAATCAATCAATCATGACTCCTTGCAATTTTGAAATTAGTATTGATAAAAATGATTTTGCTGCCATGTATTAGCTCCCCAAATTACACAAAACCCCATGTAAATCACGCTTTATATCTAATTCTAGTCACTACTCTAGCAGAAACCTCACAAAAAGAGGCGGAGCTGACGAAAAACACGTGGTCATTGTTATTTTTATGTCATTTCTCTGTTTACATTTTATTCATCGGCTAGTTATTTATGAACAAGAAAACTAAATTGAAATGACCAGAAATGCAGTAACTATCCAATAAATAAAATGTAAACAGAAAAATGACATAAAAATAACAATGACCACGCACCCACGACCACGTGTTTTTCGTCAGCTCCGCCTCTTTTTGTGAGGTTTCTTTTAACGAGATCTCGCGAGACCGAATGGCTGACACAGAAACCGGCAAAATTGAAAAAGGTTGGGAAAAATGTGTGTAGAGCCTTCAGACGACAGATCGGGGGTAAGTTAACATTGCCGATCGTTTGCTTTATGTTAATATATGTTAAATATTTGCTCCATTTGATGCCGAAATGCATAGAATCGTGCCGGTCATTCCGTTTATCAAAAATGCAAGTTTACGCAACGTTGAAAGATCATTTTTATCAATCCTTAAATTGAAGTCACACATGGTTTTACAATGGTCAGGTAACATCTTGTCTCTAAACAATGGGGTTTCAACAAACGTAGAGGTAGAGTTCAATTCCATTCAAACCTGAAAAACCTCACTTACTGGATTAGATACAATAGTGACCCCAGTCAAAGCCAGTGAACATATCCCTTTTATGCTCAATGATTCTAAGCCACCGTGACCTAGTGGTATCGCGCTGGACTCCTGATGGGGAGACCGGGGTTCGAGTCCCGCTCTGGTCATGCCGGTGTCCTGTCTTTCGGATGAGACAGTGAAAACCGAGGCCTTGTGTCGTGGTATACATGGCACGTTAAAAATCCCTCACTGCTTCGGGTGGGTCCGTTGCAAAGGTCAAAATTTGTATGCCCCGCATCAGGCAGATGCCGTCACCATATACGTGAAATATTCGTGGTGTGACGTTAAACAAAAATCAATCAATCAATCAATCAATCTCACTGATTTTAAGCGCGAGGTCAATTACAAGGCAAAATAAACATCTCGCTGCATCGCCGTGTTATCGTTAAATATTTTAATGATTTTAGCTATTTTCAAATTGCCGCAATTTCTTTAATTCTTTTTCAAATGAGACGAAATGTAAGAAGTGAGAAGAAATCAAAATGAATATTCTAATGATATGATTTTGATTTACATGTTAAAAATATTTTTCGATAAACTATTGATGTGAAAATTACAAACAACGCACTTTGATGAAATTAAACTAAGTCATTTAAATTACACAAAGATCCATATAAACATAGGTTCATTGCAGGATCCAGTAAATGCTCCACCAAACCTCTTCAGCCCTCATTACCAAAATATTATCTGCAATTAAGGAGAAGCTTCAGATGTACTCCGATGTGATTTACCCTGGAAGTGGTGTTAATCAATTTTGGATTCTAAAAACTCCAAAGAATTATTAGAAAACTTAAAATCTCAAAATCTGACAACTATTAAATGCATTAAGACTTATGATTTTCCACACTTTATACCACCATACCTCATGATAAGTTAAAAAACAGGTTTTTTAGAATTATAGATAACTGTTTCTTCACTTAAAATGGTTCACGCAGATGTAAATTTATTGTTTTAGGATATCCAGATACATATTTTGTGAAAAACCACTCTGACATTAAAAATATGTTGGACTTTCTGATTGACAATATATATGTTGTGTTCGGTGACCAGGTCTTCTAACAAACTATCGGAATCCCTATGGGGACTAACTGTGTTCCTTTACTAGCCGATTTGTTCCTTTCGTCGTACGAAATTGACTTCATACAAAATCTTGTAAGTCAAAATAAGAAGCAACTGTGCCGTTTCCTTATTCTGTGACAGCGAATAATACTTTTTCGCTTATACTTATGGCATCACGACGGATGTGACTTGTCGGCAGGGGATACTTACTCCTCCATGGCACCTGATGCCAACTCTGTTTTGACAGAGGTCTGTGATTGCTAATATTTTATTTTGTAAATGAACAATCTGATTCCAGCAGCAAGTATACAGAAAAAGAGATTATCCAAGTGTTAGAATTTCTTATAGATAATATTTTTGTGATATTTTGTGGGAAAGTGTTCAACAGATTGTTGGCATTCCTATGGGTACGTATTGCGTGCCTCTTCTGGACGACATATTTTTGTACTCTTATGGAGCAGAATTCATACAGTCTCTGCTCTCTAAAGGCAATAAACAATTAGTATCTCTGTTCAACTTTACATACAAATACATCGATGATGTTTTGTCGATTAACAACCCTGTATTTGAGGATTACCTTAACATTATATATCCAAAGGAACTCTATATAAAAGATACTACAGAGAGCGCATCTTCTGCTTCATACCTCGATATACTCCTATCATTAGTGACGATGGTTCATTAATAACCTCTCTCTATGACAAACGTGACGATTTCAATTTCATTATTACCAACTTCCCTTTTCTGAGTAGCAACAAACCTTCCTCTCCCGCATATGGCGTCTTCATTTCACACCTTATACGCTATGCCAGGCATGCTCAAAATACGAAAATTTCGTCCTGAGAGCGAGGCTTCTTGCCACGAAACTACTCTCACAAAGATATATTGCAGAACGTTTGAAATTGTCACTGAGGAAGTTCTATGGTTGTTATAGGGATCTATTGCAATTTCAGATTCCTCTTTCAAGAATGTTAACCGATATTTTGAGACCTGACCATACAAAATTACCCTCTTAACTTTTTGACTATACTTGATTTGACATAATAGGTGTATACATGTATATACAGATATTTGTTCACCTGCCTTTCCTACACCGGAATTACAGGCAGTCAGCATTTCTTGCCTTGAATGGGAAATTTGATTTCGTGTTCCTGTCTCATTCGTATGTTCATGCGTGTATATTTATGTACTTACCTCCTCGATTTGAAAAGTTGTTGCACGACTTTTGCGACGGGTGTTGCATGCAACCAGGGGTCGCTTACTACTCCCGGGCACCTGGTCTCGCCTCGATTTTATTGGGGTTCGCATTTGTCTGAATATGACACTAAACACGATATTGTCCCCTTTATTCCATGTGACTTTTAAACGTATCCCGCTGAATTTCCCATCCCAATTTCTACGGTGATCTAGTGTACAAACTGAGGAGGGTCGAAAGTTCCGATAATGTGATATCGGAGGGTTCTAAAATTATTCCAGACCAGCAGAAGACAGCTACCTTATATATTGTTGATATCATTATCTTACTCTATATGACTATAAGTGTTTATATATTTTCATCTCAACCTGATATACTCGTTAATCTTTTTTGTCTATAAGAAGGATTTTTGTCAAATTTTTAAATGTGTGTCTTTTGACTTTACTGCATTTTGGTGAGTGGGAAGGTGTACCCGTAAATCAGTTAACCTAACTAATTGAGTATCTGTTGTTACTCAACTGACCGTCGTAATGCGGTATTGCATCTGTCGTACAATCAATATTTTTGTAATGTCATTACATATATTTCATTACGCGTTATCAACTTTGATTGTATATTTCCTTGGTAACGTCTGCCCTATAGCTAAGATATACAAATTTTCATATAGGAAGGAATTTTATATTGCATTTTACAGACTTCACTTGCATTTAAAATATTTTAATCGAAAGAGAAAACAGAAGACATCTGACAAAGCTGTATGACAAAAATATATAACATCAGGTGATTATATTGGAATGTATATTTTACAGAGCCCCCACAAGGATATACGTTACTCTATCAGCTCAGATACTACAAGTGCTTTGGGAAGACAATACTTCATGGTAGACTCTGTCTCAGGAGCTGTGAGCCTCAGAATGTCTTCCATGCAAGATGTCAATAGAACTACAGTATATAAAGTGAGTATATACTTCGACATATAACATATGACATAAGTCTAAACAACAAAGTGTGTTGGCAACGTCGCAACCTTGAGTAGTGCAGAGTTCAACATCGTCTTTGGCTTGGAGTAATCCACTTTTACCAATGTTCAGTTTTAAATTAGTCCAAATTGGATTTTAAATAGTTCATATCAGAAATAAAACAAGATGTAAGAGTTTTAAGTTTTCAGTAGTATTACATTAAAAATAGAGCATGTAATGAAGTTACTTTACCTTGTCTTTATCAATAAATATCTATTCTTATATCTCAGATATCTTGTTATTACAGTTCAATATGGATGCCACAGATCTTGGTACTCCCTCTGCACTCTCAGCAGTGACTCGTGCCCAAGTTGGCATCAACGTTATACGTAATTCTAATCCACCAATCATTATCAATTTGCCAACCACTCGTCAAATTGACCATAATACAACTCTTAATTCGGTAATATATGATGTTGATGCTACAGACAATGATCAGGTAAGTACTTGTGTCTGACCAATCAGATTGTAGGAAATAAACATATAACCTGATACATCACCTTCATGAATGGAGTATATGTTTTAAAACTAACGTCTGTCAAATCATATCATGAAACCTTATACACTATGGATTTGAATACGTGAATGCTTAGGTTGAATATAAGACCTTGTAGTGCAGTTAGGTTGATGAATATGCATATGCCAAGTTTTTATTTGAGAAATTTGCTAATTTTGCATTGTATTATTTCTGACATTAGGGTGTGTTTGGCCAGCTGTCTTGGTCTCTTGTGGGAGACGATAATGCACCAGCTATCTTTAGAATAGATCAGACAGGAAAAATTATTTTACAACAGAATATTTTTGTTTTGACAACCATCACATACCAGGTAGGATTTTTTCTCTCTCAGAAATGTCATTGGCGTATTTAGATATGCAACCACTGCAGCCCACGTTTAGTTGGAAAATTGTACCAAAGAATGTCATTTTCGACCATTTGCAGACCGAATAGTTCAAAATATTAGTCATGGAAGACTGCGACCCCCTTTCAACAATTTCTAGATCCACCTATGAAAGATTTTGAGACTTAAGTTTTTTTTTTATTTATTTTGTTTAAAATCACCAGTCTTAAATCTCTGAAGGATAGGTACGATAACATGAAGGCAGGTACATTAGTATATTAGTAATAGAGGTCCTGTCATTTCCTACATATACATTTGCTGACACATTTCATTTCAAATAAGCAACGAACTACTGATCAGTCATCCAGTGTCGAAGTTTAAAAGGGAAGGCTAAATTATGAAATTGTTCCGTACAAACAGTTGCGAACACATAGATACCGTTTTAGGACCATGTGCACAATTTTTGAAAAGAAAGAGTACAAAATAATTTAAGAAGTTCTATCCCTCACAGCCTGACTTTACAGCTATTGAAAAGAAAATAATTAATTTGCTATTTTTGTAGACTTCTTACAGATATACGTTTTTCATTATTACAAGAATTTAAAACTTTACTTCTGCAAAAATCATGCAATATTTATAAAGGTAAAACACGAAGAAGGATCGAACGGTAAACCATCTCGCATAGTCCATGGAATAAAAGTACAAAATTTTCTAAATGAAATGCACATGGATATCCTACTTTCACTTCGAATGCTTAAATGATACAAACGCATAAAAACGTTGATTATCTACCGCTCAAAGCTTCATTCAAAATATTTGTACTCTCAGAATTGTTTAGGTTCATTCTTTTTTCGAATCCTTCCTGAATTGTGTATATTGATTATTCTCTTTAAGTAAAAAACTATGAAGTACTAAAGGGTAAAGCATATCTCATAGTCCATGGAATAAAAGAGAAATATCGGGTATATTCAGACTAATGCGAACCCCAATGAAATCGAGATGAGACCAGGTGCCCGGGAGGAGTAAGCGTCCCCTGGTTGCATGCACCACCCGTCGCAAAAATCCTTCAACAACCCTTCAAGTTGAGAAGGAAATTACATAAATATACAAGCACGAACATGAAAATGAAATCAAATTTTCCTATTCAAGGCAAGAAATGTGAACTCATGTGAAGAGTGTGCCAGACGTTGGACTACGAGAGAGAGAAGGTTGAATTAAACACTCTTTCTGAATAGCTGAAGTCCATCAGAAGTCTGCTATAGAAAAGAGTTCGAAGGCTTTGTCAGTTTTTCAAGAACAAACACTATTCTATATTTCGTGACTCCAGTGTCGTTAGAGAATTTTCTCGACACGAAAATTTCATTATTGCTCCTGCTGACAAGACAGCTAATAATTACACATTCGTATGTAACAAATTATATTAAATGTTTTATAGAAGAGCTTGGTCTTCATTCAACGCCTGGTAATTCAACTAACACAGTTACAAATGTGTCTCCTTTATAGGTATTGGATAATCACAAGTCAGTTCTCAGTTCATTCGGTATTACTACAAATGAATCTGATCTCGAGCTACCATACATATTTTTGGATTCCAAAGATGCACAAAACTCCATATAAGCATCGATTCATAGCAGGATCTTCCAAGTGTTCCACTAAGCTTCTTTCTATGTTACTCACCAAAATTCTAACAGAAATCAAACATGGTCTTCAGAAATACTGCTCTACTGCTTACCCGAGAAGCGGAGTCAATTAGATGTGGATCCTAGAGAATTCCAAGGAACTTCTACAACACTTAAAATCTCCTATTTTCAATAATGTCACTATCATCAAATCTTTTGTCTTTTGACTGTTTATACAACCATTCCTCATCAAAAACTAAAGAACAGAATAACATCAATAATTCAAAACGCCTTCTTTAACAAAAAATAAATTCGCAGGTATAAGTATCTCGTTTTAGGCCACAACGACACATATTTTGTAAAGGAAAACTCTGATTTCAGCAGCAAGTACACAGTAAAAGAGATTATCCCAATGTTAGAATTTCTTATAGATGATATTTTTGTGATATTTGGTGGGAAAGTGTTCCAACAGATTGTTAGCATTTTGTATGTCCTTTGGTTTCATGATTTTTGGACTTGTGGTTTGGATTTATCCATCATCTTTACATTCCTATGGGTACTAATTGCGCGCCTCTTCCGGCCTACATATTTGTGTACTCTTAGGAAGCAGAATCCATAAGTCTCTGCTCTCTATAGGCAATAAACAATTAGCATCTCGGTTCAACCTTACATACAGATACATCGATGATGTTTTGTCGATTAACAACCATTTAGTTAAGGATCACCTCAACATCATGTATCCAAAGTAACTCGAGATAAAAGATACAGAGAGCGCATCTTCTGCTTCATACCTCGATATACTCCTATCATTAGTGACGATGGTTCATTAGTAACCTCTGTCTATGACAAACGTGACGATTTCAATTTCATTATTACCAACTTCTTTTTTTCTGCGTAGCAGCATTCCTTCCTCTCCCGCATATGGCGTCTTCATTTCACACCTTATACGCTATGCCAGGCATGTTCAAAATACGAAAATTTCGTCCTGAGAGCGAAGCCTCTTGACACAAAACTACTCTCACACGGATAAATTGCAGAACGTTTGAAATTGTCACTGAGGAAGTTCTATGGTCGATATAGGGACCTATTGCAATTTCAGATTCCCCTTTCAAGAATGTTAACCGATATTTTGGGAAATGACCATACAAAATAACCCTCTTAACTTTTTGATTATACAAATGTACTTGATTTGATATAATATGTATATATATACAAACATTTGTTCATGTGCGTTTCCTACCCCGGAATGCAGGCAGCATTCTTGCCCTAAATGGGAAAATTTGACTTGGTTTTCTTGTCTCCTTCGTGTGTGTATATTTTTGTATTTACCTCCTCGACTTGCAAGGTTATTGCAGGACTTTTGCGACGGGTGTTGTATGCAACTTGGGGACGCTTACTCCTCCCGGGCACCCGGTCTCACCTCGATTTTATTGGGGTTCGCATTTGTCTGAATATGAGACTATTCACGATATTGTCATTTTATTGACTTCTGCCACATAACTGAGCCAGTAACTCTTCTTTTGTCTTTTATTCCATGGATTATGAGATATGGTTTACACTTCGGTACTTCTTCGTGTTTTACTTCAACCTATGTTGCCTAGTGTGGATAAGGTGCTCGGCTCGTGATCTAGAGGTCTCTGGTTCGACTCCCGTCCTGAGCGCACTGGTGTTCTGTCATACGGATAAAAACAGGTACCGTGTCACGGTAGGTGTGGCACGTAAAAGATCCCTCACTGCTTCTGGTGGGTCCGTTGCAAAGTTCTAAATGTCTATGCAGTGCGTCAGGCGAGATGCCTTCACCATATACGAGTAATAATCGAGGAATGAAGTTAAACAATATTCAGTCAATCAATCAATCAATTTTATTATTTTTCTCTTTTAAACAAAATATTTAAACTGGCAGATTTCCCGGGACTCACAGATTTCACGACCCCCCTCACAACCCATCCCCCGCGTGAAATTTGCTTAACTTCCGGTTTGAGCGGCAAATTGCACAGACCGGCGGATTTAACGCTACACTGCTTTCAGAATGTATCTTACTATAGAAATAAATAGGAGAATTTCGGAACCAGGAAAGGTGTTCGGGAGAGACAGAATTCCAAAATAATGTTCATACTATATATATATATATATATATATATATATATATATATATATATATATACATACATATATATATATATATATATATATATATATATATATATATATATATATATATATATATATATATATATATATATATATATATATATATATATATAACCTAAAAATATAGGGTCGGACCCTATGTGTTCTGATATTTAACTTTTGTTAAATTCAGAGAATTGACTATTTTTAAGAGTAATTTGAAGGACCCAAAGGACCGAGTTTCCTCTGCTGGAGTTATGTTTGATTACCATCTTCAGTCATTGCAGTACTTGCCTTTCTTCACAAGCTCCTTGCTCCATATGTGTTTGTACCCACCTCATCGTGGAAACGTTTTCGGTCAAGGAACCAAATAATTGCACGGTATCCATTGTAGGGGATCAAAGCGAAGTAATATAACGTTAGAACGGATGGCTTATAGCATGCTCACGCGCTTTTACCTCATGAAAAACTTTGTTATTACGCCAAAATACATTATTTCGAGAAAGCCAGCCAGTGCTGCTTCAATATGTCTGTTATTCTTGCGTGCCTAGATATAAACAAACCAAAATGTCAGACAATTTACACATCGTTACGCATCGCATCGGTCTGCAGCCCAAAGTCCTTGAATATAGCTCAAACAAATAAGGTACGGTAAAATTTCTTTGATATATGCAATATTTTAGCCTATATAACCTCGGTCCCCTAAACTTAACTAAGGCCGATATTTATGTATAATTTTAAATTATTCTCTATTTGCCCTAGAACTTTGTTTAGATGAAAAATTGAAATGTGTATTTGTATTCATTTTTTGATTATGTGATAGTTGAGGGTCAGAGTCCAAGATCATGGCACACCAGGCCTGTCTGACACTGAACTATTGACCATGACGTTGAGGAGGAATTTTAATGTGCCACAGTTTATCCAGTCAGCATATACTTTCACTGTTCGTGAAGATCGACCCATCGGATTTACTGTTGGTTCTGTTCATGCCTTATATAATGATTCTGCGGTAAGCTAGATAAATGACATATGAATTCTGCATCAGCTACACACAAAGTTCTCAACCTTTATGTCTGAAACACAATATAATTTCAACAATCTAAATACAATAGAATAATATGATGCGAATAATTTAAACAGAATAGTATGATATGAAACTTAAAAACTTATTGATGTCTCTACATAAGAACGTGATAGATCGTTTAATACCGTGTCGCAATTGACTTATCCTTCAAGTAAGAGAATGAAGAAAACACTTCTTTGTTAACTGATTTGCACAGTCGTAAAATGTCAATCTTTTGAATGAGATCATTTAAATGAAGATATGTTACCATGATATAATTTGACAACCCAAAGAATCAAATATCTCTTTATAATACTAAGATGCAGTGATCAGGCATATGCCATCACAATAGAACTTAAAAGAAGGTAGATGACGTATAATCATGCAGGATAATATATTTACAGGCCTCAGCAATATCCCCGATATTATTTCATTAAAAATGCATTTTTGTACCAGATGAAATAACCGTCTAAGCAATAATATGTTTTCATAAATAGTTTGATGGTGAGAAGAATAATGTAGCTTGGACAGACACGTAGATAAATCTGGGTCATACACAGAGTAGAAATTTCCTTCTCAGCATTTAAATAAGAAAAATAATACATTAATATTAACATTAGAATACCTATTCTATATTTAAAAACAGGTTTAATACGTTGAGAATTATCTTTCAGAAAGTAAGCAATCACTATGAAATATATTTACTCTTTCTTTAATTCTGGCCT
The DNA here is from genome assembly GCA_035048485.1 of Pteria penguin. Lineage (NCBI taxonomy): Eukaryota > Metazoa > Mollusca > Bivalvia > Pterioida > Pteriidae > Pteria > Pteria penguin. The sequence goes on from CM068580.1 coordinate 90,559,025, forward strand.
ACACTTCGGAGGCACTATCAAACATGACCTCTTTGGCTCACCTAAGCCGAAGGTTGAAGTGAGCCATTGTCGTAGTGCGCCATCCATCGTTCGGCCTCCGTCGTCTGGAGTTTATTATCCGGCGTCTGTCATCCGTCGTAAACCTATTTTTACGTTCGACTTCTAATTTGCATCTGCTCCACAGAATTTCACCAAACCTCACAGAAGAGAAAACTGAAGTAAGTACTTAATCCGCCACCAAGTTTGTATTTTTCGACTCTACCCGTAATCCAATATAGCCGCCATGTGCTTTGATAGATTGAAACATTTCCGACTTCTCCTCTGCAACCGTTTTACAGAATTTCAACAGACATTAGAGAAAGTAAGTACTCAAGGTCCTCTACCAAGTTAGTGGTTTTTGACCCGATCCGTAATCCAAGATGGTCGCCATGGGCACTGATTGGCTGACACATTTTTAGCTTTTCTCCACAACCGCTTCATAAAATTTCCTCAGACGTTATAAGAAGTAAGTAATCAATGCCCTCTACCAAGTTTGTGTTTTTCGACCCGGTCCATCATCCACGATGTTCGTCAATGGATATGATTGGCTGACACAGTTTCGACTTCTCATTAACTGCTTCACCGATTTCTGCCAAATATTGCCGGTAGTTAGTATTGGAAGTACTCAAAGTATTCTACCAGAAGTATGCTGTCATTTGTTTGTGAATAAGCAAATTGTGCTCCGGTGAGCGATATTGGTCCAATTGGGCTTCTTTTATTTAGAAGAAATACTTATCAATATTTCTTCAAAATCTCACTCTTAATTTTTCACAATATAAATATGAGTGTTTTAAAGCGTCTTCCTAATGTCGTGTTAGATATTGATATTTATCAGAAGAACTAGTCTGAAGGTACTTAGAATGATTGTGGATTGAATAATTCCTTTGTACAATAAAAACGCTATTCATAGTCACAATTGTTAAAAGGCCAAAAAAAAAAAAAAAAAAAAAAAAAAAAATTGTCTTACATTGACATTAAAATGTCAAAATTTTCAATATGTTCTCTTTTACTTTTGTTTCTCGTATTAGGCTACGGATTCTAACCGGCGAATTTTGACATACTCTTTCATCGGAGATGGGAATCAAGCAGGTGACTTTACCATTGACCAGACTGCGTAAGGAACTTCACTAACTTTGTGTCTACTATTATGTTTCCTCATGGATAAAAGTTTTCCAGTACTACTAAAGTTAATAATTCTCCTCTAAAATATAACTATCCTTATAATCAGTCAAAAATAATTCCTAAATCCGTAAAATCTAAACACAGCAGATATTCTAAGATCTCTATATGCAACACTAAGAGATGCTTTACTTGCCATCATATCTTTTGCAAGTCCACAATCAAATCCGCTGTTAATGGTAACGCATATAATATCAAAATTAATGAAGTTAAGTTACCGATCCAGACCCACACTTCGAATTTTACGCTCTCCTCGTGGCGAAGGTGCGTCATGTTTACATCGGTCTCTGTGTAAATTTAATGACCCGCTCTGTTTGAACGCTACTAAATCAACAAATACTTGAAATGGATGAAGGATAACAATTTTTGCATAGTCAAATAGATTAAAACATAAAACTGAGATCTATTGTTTCATGAGAAAGTGAACTTTTTGGTCTCTTTGGGGTAGTTTAGATCTTCTGTACAACTGATACAGGTGGAAAAATTGGCTTATATAAAGATTTATAAAAATTATCGTGGAAATATAGTAGTTGAACATCTATCATCCTTCATTTTGGCAATGCTCAATAAATTAGTGTCGGTAGTTTCACAGAAAAAATTGTGATAATTCACAATTACCGCGATATCATTTACGATAACGACCAACGGTGTCCCACCTTCACCTGATCATGCGTTTCAAGGAGCGCATAAAAACCGAAAATTGACGGTCCGGAATTTCGAAACTGAAATACCCCAATTTAAATTACGTTATAACTTGAGTACCAAGGGGATGTGGAGCTCATTATGTAGGTGAAACTTCCCAAACATTAAAAGCCGGACATAATTCTACACGTAAATATAAGAACTTTCTTTACAATCACTTCATCAAATATAATCACAATATTAATAATGTATTTATGACTCCTATTGCAAACAATACAAAACTGCCCAGAGAAACTAAATCTGAAAGGATAAAACGACATTTATTTGCTGTACTTAATTGGATTAAACATTTATAAACACCATATCCCCTTGGTCAAATGACCATTTATTTTCAAAAAGGTAGCATTTACTCTTACAAGAGAAAACTGAAAACATCTGGTAAAGCTGTATGACAAAACTCACCAAGGACATGCACGCAGAAATGACAATAGTAGAATATACACTTAAGAACGACATAATAAAAATATTTGATTGTGCTGCATTTACGATACCGACTTGGGACGGTCAATTGAAGTTACAAACGTCATTCAGTTGGTGTGGTTAGACAATATTAATATATTTTCATTAAGACTAGACGTTAAGAAGAAACACAGGTCGCACGGTCGTTTCTGTAATGGCAACTGCAGAAAACATGGTAGATTAAATAGGCTATTTGATGATGTACTGCAGATATCTAGAAACTGAACTTCTACAGGCATTATCGTCTATTCTTGTCACTAAATTTAAACCCTTCCTAGACGAGGCTGATTTAAGAAGTCTACGTTATAGGGATTGATTTAGACTACTTGAGCACTGCACTCTGACCAACAGGGGAATGGGTACTCTATGAGGGGCCTTGTCCAAAACTTTTCAGAGGAGACAAGGTCTTGATCCTCGTCCCTTCGGACTGTTAGTCGGGATTCCTACTGATCAAGGATCTGAGCTAGCGTACAGATGGGCAGGGCACGGTTTACTTATGTTGATGTCGCCCTTCACATATTTTTATAGCAGCATATTATTCTATGAAACGTTTCATGTGTGAAAAAATTTTATGACCTCTCGTCTTGAGAAACCTGTTCATCCTTGTTTTCTATATGGAGAAATATTTATAAATTTTTAATGTGTGTTCTTTGATTGTGCTGCTTTTGCGGTGAGTGGGAAGGTAGGCGCCCGTAAATCGTTTAACCACACCAAATGAGTGACGTTTGTTACTTTAACCGTCCTAAGTAATATAGTTTTTCCTTGTATATTTCACTCTTTTAAAATGATTATAGCATTTTGATATAACAAACTCTACTGACGTATACAATCGCTTCCTCCTAAATCGAAATCTATTAAGATTAAATTTGTAAATAAAGGTTCTCGAGACAATTGATTCAAATCTAATATTCTGCAGTATTTCGGCAGTATTTCGAGAATATTGAACCAATTTTATGAGTACAAACAACGTATTAGAAACCTTATTGTAATTACAATCCAGTGCCTGTTCATACAATAACCCTAAATTCATTTATCAGCTAGGTCTTATAATTACAATTGATTTTTATTGTATTTCTGTCAAATATTTACGTTCGCGTATAAATTAACTTCCAGGATAGATTTTTTCAAATACCTGGATATTGTCGAAGAAGCGTTAAACACTTACTGTGAAGGATGGTATGAAAAAGAAGGTATAGAATACATGCCATGAAAAATAGACTATTCCCGAGTTTTATCCAAACTACAAACATTGCATACTTTGGCGTTATTTTGTTTATGACGTAATAATCTCATCTTTGGATACATAACGTCAAAGCTTCCACCAAGTATGACAGCACAATCAGTTGTCCGTAGTCTGACTTGTAAAATCTAGGTTTTAACTGTCCTTTCCGGTTACTCGAAAATGGCCTATTGGAACAGTGGAATCATAAATATAATCGATATAATCGACAATTTACAACTAACCCTGACTTACTCAAACAGCCAAATAAGATACCGGTCCAGTCCATGACAGTGGTTGATTTACCGAATACTTGTGTCTTTGTACATGCTGACAAAACATCTAATAATATTATCTTTGTTTGAAAAATATACTGTACTGCAGTTCTTAAAACTGTATTGAACTCTACTTCTACGTATGTTAAAACTCTATTGTTAAAGGACAAGATTCTTTCTGAACATTGTAGAGCTGTGTGCGACATAGATTTAAGTATTGATAAAAACGATCTTCCAACCATGTATTGGCTTCCTAAATTACCGAAATGTCAATGTATTCCACGTTTCATATCAAATCCTATTCGTTTCACTACAACTGTATTTCTAAACATATTACTCCCGCTCTTACTGTAGTTAATGACCATGTTGTCAAGTATTGTAATGCTGTTTTTAAGAACAGTAACGTCAATTACTTTTGATCAATCAAAAATTTTTGCGAAGTCATTGAAAAATTCCGGTTGAGGTAATGAAGTTTCTACTTATTCGACTCTATATACCTCTCTACCTCATGACTTAATCGAAACCAAGCTGTTAGAACATAGTCTAAGTCATTACATCTGGATTGTCCTTGGGACTATCAGTTTGGAGTTTTTTTAAGCAAACGGTGTAAGAATTATACACATTGGTCTTGTAATGAGTTATGTCATGCCATCACATTGTTGATGGAAATATTTATGTGCAATTTAATGGAAAGATTCTGATAGGCACAAACTGCACTCCCATTATAGCAATTTTTTATATTGTTATGAGAGGGAATTCATTCAGTCTATTCACACTTTCAAACCTTTGGACCTTATTGATACGTTCAATGATCCTCTAGCTATCATGATGATATTTTAGTAATCGATAAACTTGAGTTTGAAAAATATGTTATTGACATTTATCCACCTCAACTTCAGTTACACAAAGCCGATACTTCTGATCAGGAAAACACCTTTCTTGGACTTGGATATTAAAGTTATTAACAACAATATCCATACAAACATATATGATTAACGTGACGGGTTTGGATTTTCTAATTTTAATTTCATTGATTTACATGGTGAAGTCTTCTGACTCTCATCATATGGTATTATATTAGTCAATTAGTTCATAAATTGCAAAATTGTTAAAGTTAATCCTTATAATTTATTATATGCACAACCATTGTAATTGCCCGAGATAAAACGTTCAAGACATATGTATTTTATTTCTGCATAAATTACATCGATAGGTGACGTCAAAACGCCCCATGTTTGATCCACTTTTCAGGACGGAAAGCGATGTTTGGCAGACTTTTAATTGTTATGCTTTTGACGTGATAATGAAATGTTCGACATTTTGAACCTTGCGTGACGTCATCAAAGGGGTATTTTGCGCTAAAGTGCTTGACAGCTGACGATAAACATTACGTTGTCGTGGGACAACAGCTGTTTCTTTCAATTTATAACTTCCATCCGAAATGATTTGCTGATGCGGTTATTGAATAGGAAATGGAAGTTTCCATATATATATGCTAGAGAGAGAGAGAGAGAGAGAGAGAGAGACAGAGAGAGAGAAAGAGAGAGGGTCTTATTTTGTGTTTTCATGCAGGAATGTCTGATGCATTTATGAGATATAATGCGATAAATGCACCCGGCAGCTATTGTCATTTATTCCCGCATGAAAACACAAAATAAGACACTTAATAAATATAAATATAAGACTAGAATAATTTGAATAATTTGAATTGTGGTTTGGATTTATCCATCATCTTTACATTTCAACAACTGTCCATGTGTCACTGCTGGTGGACAATTTGCCCCGAGGACACTTGTCGGGCAGTCCGTTATATATATATATATATATATATATATATATATATATATATATATATATATATATATATATATATATATATATATATATATATATATATATATGTATATATGGATCATGTTAATAAGAAAACCATAGTGGCTGAGGCGTCGCCCTCAAACTGCAATGTGCAAGGACACGTGCATAGTAGTTAACTTATTGTATAGCTCCATGGTGACTTCTGGCACATAACTGAGCCAGTAACTCCTCTTTTTTCTTAAATGGCGTTAGAAATCAAATATTTGTGGTAAGCACCAATAATGAACTCTGGTATCAACATGCGGATGGCTTCATAAACATCAAGTCCTGTAAGGTTAAACTAGGTGACGTAATTAAAGATTACCAATTCTCCCCTTATGATTGTGAAATATCTAAATGCGGGACCAAACATTGCAAAACTTGCAACATCTTAATTACAGACAATTCTTTTACGAGTAATTTAACCAGACATACCTTTCATACGCATAGTTTTGACCATTTGAATTGTAAGAGTTCAAATATTGTATACGGTATTAAGTGTTCACTCTGTGGGTTAATATATGTTGGAGAGACAAAGGGACAACTCCGTACAAGAGTATCAGGTCACAGGTCCAAAATAAATTGTGGCGGAAACCAATTACTCTATCGCCTCTATCTAACCCTTCAACCAGCCTGACCACTCTATTCTCTCAATGAAAATTAGAATTATAGAAAAATATATCTCCCCACAAACAATGCCAATTTGAGCACTCCTTTTCGTAGGAAAAGAGAAGAATACTGGATAAGACGTCTCTGCACTGCTTTGCTCTATGGATGCAATGACAATATTAGTAGTATTGGTAACCTAACTAGTCCTGCGTGTCAATCAGTAAACGTACTCGGTTTATTCAACAAAAGCCAGAGGAGGCATCGAAGTCATCGTACACGCAAATACAACAAACCTGAAATACATAATATTTCCTTTGATGCTCTTTTGCCGTTTATAAATAAACCTTTGGGCCTTCATCACATTCGTACAAAACTTTATATTCTATTTCACTCAGAAAATTACACGAGTTGTACGTATCGTCCAGACAACGTATATTTACTGATATAAGCTCTGCAGAGTATAGACTAGATGGCATTATTATGGACATATCGACCAATAGACTTTTTCGTCCCGTCAAGTCAGATATTTCTATGGAAAAATGTAATCGCCCTTTCATCAAAATTAAATTTGCAAAGGCATTGATTATTTAAATTTTGGCCAAATTTTAAATCATAAGTCTGTTTTAGGGAAAATTCCTCCATATTTCAAAAACAAAGATCCGCCATGTATTTCCTATAGCTACACGCCATCAGTTGCATCCAAAATTTATAATTACAAAGGGTTTCTACAATGTCTTGATCTTAGCAACTCTGCATGCCATCCTCAACCGTGTGCATGTTCCTCATCTAATTTTGTATATTCTCCTTGTGGCCATGTCATTACTGGTGATATCGATATTGTTAAAAACACTAAATTCAGAGAACTTTTACTTAAAGGTCCAAAATATAGAGAACCCAGATCATTCACATGGAGCCAAAATTTTGAGAATATTATGAAATGCTGCGAGGAATATGCCACACGATGAGCAAAAAGAGAAGAAGTACAGGTCGACACTCTTTCGGAATGGAGAAAATCTATTGCAGTACTGCTGAGATCAAAAATAAAAAAATTACAAGGTTCTGTAAACACCAAATTCGAATCTATTTTTAAAGATCCTGATGTTGTCAGAGAACTTACCTTCCTCCAAGAACATTATATCATTACACCAGCAGATAAAGCATCTACTAATTATACATTTACTAGTAAGAAATATTACTTTGACAGCCTAGTGAAAGAATTAGGATTAAATTCAGCTCCAGGAAATCCTACTTATACTCTCACGAACTTTTCGGTTTCAGAAGTACCCGAGAATCATAAATCTGTCCTCAATACGTTTGGTATTGACTCAAATAAATTAAATTTAGAACTTCCATATTTGTACTGCATTCCAAAAAATGCACAAAAATCCTTACAAACAACGCTTTACAGCTGGTACCTCGAAGTGTTCCACAAAATCTGTATCGATGCTACTCACAAAAATATTATCAGAAATTTAATCTGGCCTTCATAGATATTGCGAAACAGTATATTCCAGAAGTGGAATTAATCAAATGCGGATCCTTATAAATTCAAAAGAGTTGTTAGAACATCTAAAATCAAAAAGTTTTACTAAAATTCACTCCATCAAGTCTTTTGACTTTTCGACTCTTTACACAACGATCCCTCATCAGAAATTAAAAGACAGATTAGCGGAAATTATTCAAAATGCATTTACTAGTAAAAACGGAAGCCGCAAATTCAAATATATAGTAATAGGCCACGATAAAACTTACTTTGTTAGGGAAAATTCTGATTCCAAAAATAAATACACTGAAACAGCTGTCATCCAGATGTTGAAATTTCTCATCGATAACATTTTTGTGGTGTTTGGAGGTAAGATTTTTCAACAAATTGTCGGCATTCTAATGGGCACTAACTGTGCTCCGCTTCTGGCTGACATATTCCTTTACTCATACGAAGCTGAATTCATTCAGTCTTTGCTTTCGCAAGGAAAAAAAAAACAATTGGCTTTTGGCTTCAGTTTTACTTACAGATATATAGATGACTTGCTTTCAATTAATAATCCTTCATTCGCGGATAACTTAGCATCATCTATCCAAGTGAACTGGAGGTCAAAGAAACCACAGAAAGTAGTAATTCTACTTCGTATTTAGATATTATGTTGTCTTTCGACATTAATGGTTAATTGAACACCTCACTCTATGACAAACGTGACGATTTCTATTTCGCTATCACAAATTTTCCTTTCCTAAGTAGCAAATTCCACCATCGCCCGCATACGGCGTATTCATATCTCAGTTAATACGTTATTCCTGAGCATGTTCAAATTACAATGACTTTTTTTTTTTATTCGTGTTTTTGTTTTCTTTTAATTTTCATTTTTCTGTATAAACCCATTTACATATTCGATATAGTCCGGGTCAGAGTATACCGATAACAATTTTAATACATACATACATGTATTTTTATACAATATAAATTTTCATCACACTGAAATTGCAATTCATTTTAAGGTATTGTCAACTGATACATAGATATAAATATTATAATATAAACTATATACAAATAAAAGTTTCTGTAGGTAACTATGAAAGTCCTTTTATTGTCTTACAAGTTATCTACTAACTTTTCATAATACTTTGCAAGTAAAGGATTATTATTATATTGAATCACTTGAATTGGAAAACTCAATGATTTTTTAAGATTGTTTTCGATAGAGAACTGCGTTTCTTCTATCGATTCTAAACGACAGTACATTTTAAATTTATGTATTCTATATGCTACAAAAGAATTAACATTATTTAACATGTTTGTTGAGTTATTATTTTCATTATAAAATCCAATCATAACATGCTTCCATTTGATTTCAAAATTTACTACACATCCCAGTTTATACCATATATTTTTAACGTTACTGCATTCAAAGATTAAGTGCTTTGTATGTTCAATATTTTCTAAACAAAAGTTACATTTTGAAGGTTATTGGATAATAAATTGTTTAAGAGTTTGTAATTAAATTCAGCAAGACCTTTGTCCATAATTGTTTTGACTTTGTTATTATATATGTTTTTCCAAAGACATTTTTCAAACAAATCGAATTCTCTTGAAAGAATGTTTTGGTAGCAGGGTTTTACAAATTTCTTTGACGAAAGTATTTCAAAATAGAAAGCACTTTTCTTATCCAAAATATTATGGTATCCATTTTTAAATAAGAAACTATTACTTTCCTTAATGTTAATGTATGCCATATTTTTGAATTCAACTTTTTTATTTATTTCTTTAAATATATTATATAATGTCATATTCACATAACCAATTTGCTTTATTTTCAATGCATCAATATTTTTGAAATTTCCGTCTTCATTTTAAAGATCTTTGACATATAAGAGTTCACTTTTCACCCAATTTTTGAAGTAAATTGTTTTACCTTTATATAAAATGTTTTTATTATTCCATATTGGGGATAATATATTTCTGAATTCAACTTTTTTATTTATTTCTTTAAATATATTATATAATGTCATATTCACATAATCAATTTGCTTTGTTTTCAATGCATCAATATTTTTGAAATTTCCGTCTTCATTTTAAAGATCTTTGACATATAAGAGTTCACTTTTCACCCAATTTTTGAAGTAAATTGTTTTACCTTTATATAAAATGTTTTTATTATTCCATATTGGGGATAATAGAATATGGTTTGCTGTATCTTATTTTTACACTCATCAAAACAAGCAAACACCTCTTTATAAAATTGCGGAAAATGTTGTAGCATATTTGTATGTTTGTCGGATGTTTCTGTTGTCTTGGTTACATATACAAAATTTACACCAATAGTATGACATATACTATTTACATATTCGTAAGTTATCCCTTTTGTTTTGAGTAATTTTGAAACCCAGGCTGCTTTCAGAGCTTTTATTTTTGAGACAATGTCTACTAATCCTATACCTCCGTTCAAAATGTTTCCTATTAAGGTGTTACGTTTTATTCTACCACACATAAAATTGAAAATAATTGAATTTACTTTCTTAATATATTCTTCATTCGGTATATTCAATACTTGACATAGATAAATAAGTTTTGTTATAGCCAATGTATTAACAATGCTTCATTTTCCAAATATTGTGAGTTTCCTTTTCTTCCATGATTGAAATAATCTTTCCATGTCATTGTATACTTTCATCCAATTTTTTTACGTAACACTGCTTTTTGTCGTGGCAAATATATATGCCTAGACACTTTAGAGATTTTTCATTGACTTTAATGCCATATAAATTTGAACTGATGTCTTTTAGTGACCCAAGAAGGATACATTTGGTTTTGTTGATATTTATTTTCGAACCTGCATGATTACAAAATTCTTTAATTGTGTCTATGGCAGTTTTAACGACTTGATATTTTTCAATGCCAGAGTTAAATTATCGCGTGCTGTATAGTTTTTATTTCTTTATCAAGATTTTTGCATGTGAAGCCATTAATTTTAGTATTTTCTTTTAATTTTATAGACAGGATTTCTGCAACAAAAATATATAAAATTGCGGATATGGGACACCCCTGTCGTATACCACGTGACATTTTACCTGTTCTTGATAACCATCCATTATTTTTAATTCTGAAAATGGGGTTTTGATATAGTATTTTGATCCAGTTTATAAAGTTTTTTCCAAACTTAAATTTTTCTAAGGTTTTAAATAAGAAACTCCACTCCACAGAGTCGAAAGCCTTTTCGAAATCAAGAAATGATAAAATACCGTCTTCACTATTACTTTCACAATATTCTAATATATCTTGTATTATTCGGGCATTTTCTCCAATGAATCTACCTTTAATATAAGCACTTTGTTCTCTATTGATTAAATATGATACTATTGATTGTAGCCTTCTTGCAAATATAAAGGCAATGATTTTATAGTCCGTATTTGACAGACTGAGAGGTCTATAGTTTTTTAAGTTTCTTTTATCCCCCTTTTTAAATATAAGGCTTACTACTGAAAATCTTTGGGTAAAACTCATTTCACTTTTTCTATATATGTCTTGTATTGCTTCATAATAAAGAGTTGATATTGAATTCCAAAAGGCTTTGTAAAATTCTGGCGGGATTCCATCCCACCCCGGGGACTTGTTTGGTTTCATGTGAAAAACTGCGTCTTTGCATTCTTCTATACTAGGAAATTCCTCACATTTCTGTTTGTCTTTTTCATTTAATTTTGGTACACATATGTTATCAAAATATTTGTCAATGTCTTCATTATTGTTTAAGTTAGAACTATATAATTTACTATAGAAAGAGCACATTTCCTCTAAAATGTCGTTATTCGTGTTTAACAATTTGCTCCACTCATTTAATTCTTTTATCACATTGGTAGACTGATGGCTTTTCTCTAAACTTAAAATATATTTTGTGTTTTTTCTCCTTCATTTATCCATTTGGCTTTAGATCGTATTTGAGCTCCTTTTGATTTTGCGTCATATATTTCTGTTAATTGATTCTCTAATTCAGTTTTCCTTTTAAGGTCAAATTGTCCTAAGGGTGAATTTTCTATCTCACATATTTCTTTTTCAATTATTATAATTTTATTCCTTATGTCTTTGCTGTTATTTTGCGAAAAGTATATGGAAAATTGTTTAACTTTAAATTTAAATAGTTCCCATCTCTCTAGAGGCGACAACTCTTTGTCTAAATTTGTAATAATATCGTTTATCCCTTGCTTATATTTATCATTATTTAAAATAGATACATTCATTTTCCAATACCCATGTCCTCTTATATTGCTATTTATTTTATATTCATGTATTGTATAGCTCTATGGTGACTTCTGCCACATAACTGAGCCAGTAACTCCTCTTTTTTCTTTAAGAGTAAATTTAAGTACTGTATGATCTGATATTCGTTTTCCAGCTTGATGTGTGTCTGAAAGACGACGTATTATTATTTTATCAGTTTTATATATAAAATCATCGCTAATTAAAACATAATCAATTCTACTGGCTGGCACATTCTGTGCATTGACCATGTAAAACCATTTATATCTCCATGTTTTTCTAACCATTGATCTTTTAAGTCTAGTTGTTGTAATATGTTTTGAAGTTTTGCGTAAGATTTGTCGTATGTTCTTCCCTTAGAACAATTAAAATCCCCACATAAAACTATAATTTTTGGATTAATTGCATGTTGAAGAATGAATGATTTCATTCTTTTGAAAAAATCTATTCTATTATTATCACTATTCGGAGCATATATACTAACGATACATATAACGTTTTCCTCTCGTGTTTAATATTAACTAATAGTTTTCTTCTGTCCAAAGAACGATTTACACTTATTATTTCAATAGGGATATCTTTTCTGAATAACACAGATACCCCCCTACTTGAGGTCGAGTCAGAATATGAATGAATAGATTCACCCAACCATCGAGTATTATAAATCAATTCATTTTTTTTCTATGTAGTGTGTCTCTTGTAATAGAGCAATATCTATATGAGTATCTGTTAACAAATCATATATTTTAGTTCTCTTTTCTATTGAGTTTAAGCCTCTAACGTTAATTGATACAATGTTAAGATTTTCCATGCTATGTTATGAAGTGATATATGCAAGAAAGATAACTCTTATAATATACAAATGAATGTTTCAAAGTACCGTATTCATTGTCCATTCTCATAAGTCCATATTATCAGTCCGAGTTCGTGAAAGTTCGTGGAGTGTAGGCAGCTGTATCTCTATGACTCTCCTGCACTAGAATCCAGGGAACTCGATCGGCTGTTTCCCTCGGACATGGATTTCCTTCGTCCATCGCGGCTTCTCTTCCTCGGGGTTCTAAGTTCCCTTAACATAGATGTGATGTCTGTTTGAGCTAAGGGTTATGATTTTAATTTCGATGGTTTTGCATGTTTCACGGTTTTCCATGTTCGCAGTTTGTGTTTTTTGCCTCTTCGGAAATGATGTTTCCCATACGATTTTGTCCGGGCCACTTTGCTTTATCTGTATGAATGGTGCCCTCGGCATCTAAACCAGATGATCAGTAGTCGTCGTACGTCGTTTCAACATATACACAATCATCATTCGATTCCGACAGAATTTTCCGGAATTCCGGCACTTGCTTAGCTTTTGATGCTATGATTTCTTTCATGAGGTCCACACGTTGATCTTTGAATGTATCGTTTTCCAGTATTGAGCCTCCGAGCTTCTTAGCATCCAACGCAGTTTTGCACTGTCGTATTGTCTCTGCCTTTGGGATATCTCCGCATCACATTGCCTTTATGTGTTGTACATCCTTATCCCCCCTTTCATTAAAATGGCTTCAAATATAATAAAAATAAAATACAAATCTCCTAAAGTTATAATCACACCACTTAGATTGCCCTCTGTGTCCACTCTTCATATACCTGGTATTTCTTGTAGAAAATTATTCGGCACCACTAAAGTTCTTATTTCTCCACTTAAAAGTAGTTTCCCTATTAAACGTTCGATCTCATTTTCAAAAACATTCACACCTCTAAATTCTTACAGAGCTGTCAATTCTATACGCAGAGGGTATTCTAAGATTAATAAGTGCAACGCCAAGAAATGTCTTACTTGCCATCATTTAAACTGCAAGTCTAATATTGAATCTACGGTTAATGGAAATATATTTAACACCAAATTAGACAAAGACATAGATTGAAATACTGCCAATGTTATATATGTCATCACTTGAGAAGCTAGAGGATGTGGGGCTCAATATGTCGGGGAAACTTCTCAAACTTTGAAACAACGTTTTCGGAATCATTCCTATAAAATTCGTAATAATTCACGTCGTAAATACCAGAATTTTCTTTATAACCACTTTAATAAATACCAACATAATATTAACAATGTGAAAATAACTCCAGTAGAAAATATCTCTAAATTACCAGGTGATACGAAATCAGATGTTAAAAAACGACTTTTGGAAACCGAGCTCTACTGGATTAAACAACTACAAACCCCATACCCTCTTGGTCTCAACGACCAAATATATCGACAAGGTAATATTTCTTCTCGTCAGAATAAGATCAATATTTTTACATTAAGACATAAAACTATTAGAAAACGTAGGTCACATGGTCGTCATCGTAATCGTAACATCAGAAAACGTAATCGTTTAAATAGGTCATTAAACGATCTTCTATTTATCGCAAAAAATAATGGCCGTCATGAACTTTTGCATGCACTATCCTCTATTCCGGTAAATAAATTGAAACCTATCCTGGACGAAGCTGATCTTCGAAGTTTACGCAATTCTGATTGATATAAACTCAATTTGATTATTTTATTTTCATATAATAAACTCTTTCCTCGTATTCCGTCTCTTCCACCCAAGCAGCAATTTCTCAAAATTAAATTTATTAATAAAGGCTTCGATCTACTTAACATTTCTAATATTTTTCGTGATCATAGAGTCACATCTAAAATCCCCCAATATTTTGAGAATTTAGAACCTCCACTTATTTGTTACCAGTACAAAAAACCTATAAGAAATCTTATTTTAAATTATAATAAAGTTACATCTAACCCTGATTCCTTCGTCGTGTTCTTGTGAAAATTCTAAATATGTTTATAAACCGGCAGGTCATGTTATTACTGGTTACCTAAACTGTATTTCGGACAAGAAATTGCGCATCCTTTTTGGAAAAGGACCTAAATATAGGTTACCGTCCAGGACAGATTTCAATAAATGCCGTGACGTTATAGAAGATGCTTTAACTACATATTGTAAACGTTGGTGTAAAAAAGAACAGGTATAGGTTCATGCTCTTAATGATTGGAAATTCGAGATTTTAAGAATTGTCGATATCCGTATTAAGAACTTTACGGAAAATCCGCATTTATTTTAACAGCCTAATACACTGACGACAAATTCTATTAAAAAGAAGATAGCTGACTTACATGCTAAATATGTCTTTGTTCCCGCTGATAAAGCAGGTAATAACATAATAGTTGTTTGAAAACTATATTGTATTGAAGTACTTAAAAACGAATTAAACTCCACTCATACATATGTGGAAAGCCCTACCTCAAAAGAGAGCACCTTGCACGATCACCTTATGACCATGTCCGACTTCAAAATTAAAACTGATAAATCTGATCTACAAACCATGTATTGGCTCCCAAAACTACATAAAAGTCCATATAAATCACGTTTCATATCTAATTCTAGCCACTGCTCTACTACGGTACTATCGAAACATATTACGTCTGCTCTAACTGCTATAAAAGATCATGTTATCAAATATTGTGATGTCGCATTTCATAATTGTAACATCAATTACTTTTGGTCGATTAAAAATTCTCATGAAGTTATAGACAAACTTCTTTCGCTAAATTTCAAAGCGACTCAAATTTCTACATTTGATTTTTCTACACTTTATACATCTCTGCCTCATGATTTGATTAAAAGCAAGTTGCTGTCTCTTATACAATGGTGTTTTCACAGAGAATCTAAAACGTACATATGTACCTCCAATAAATCTGGATTCTTTTCCAACAAACAATATACTTCATATAAATACTGGACTTGCAAGGAATTATGTAAAGCACTAGATTTTCTCATGAATAATATTTTTGTGCAATTTGATGGCAAGATATATCAACAAATAGTTGGGATTCCTATGGGTACTAACTGTGCGCCTCTGATAGCAGATTTATTTCTTTATTGTTATGAGAGGGATTTTATGGTTTCTATTCAAAAATCTAAACGTTTTGACCTCATTGACAAATTTAATAATACTTGCAGATATCTGGATGACATTTTGGTTATCGACAACCCTGAATTCGAACAATTTATATCAGAAATATATCCACCAGAGCTCACATTGAATAAAGCTAATACTTGAGATAAATCTACACCTTTCTTAGATTTAAACATCAAAATTATCAACAACCTAATATATACTAATATTTATGATAAACGTGAGGATTTTGGATTTCCTATTGTAAATTTCCCTTACTTGGATGGCGATGTCCCTCGACTCCCATCATATGGTATCTATATATCTCAATTAGTGCGATTTGTCAGAGGCTGCACCGATGTTTTGGACTTTCATAAACGAAATTTACAAATTACTACTAAACTTTTAACTCAGGGTTACAGATATCACAAGCTAAGAAAAACATTCGGCAAATTCTTCAGATCTTATTCAGAACTTCTATCTAAATTTGGAAATATTTCTTTTCAACAGTATGTATCCAATGGAATTTCCCATCCTAATTTTTACGGTGATCTCGTATATAAACTAAGGAAAGTAAAAGGCTCCGATAACGTTATTTTATCATGTAATAAAATAGTCAAACGTCTCCTAAATAGACAATATGATATTGAGATCATCAAAAAGACTATAGGTCTTGTATTTGGCCCCTCTACAGCCTTATGCAGACTTTTACTTGAACGTTGCACGCTGACTAACAGGGCGGTGGGGACTATATGACGGGCCTCGTCCAAACCTCTTTCAGAGGAGACATGGTCCTGAACCTCGTCCCCTTTGACTGTTAGTCGGGACTCCTACAGATCTAGGGTCTTAGCTCGCTTTCAGACTGGCAGAGCACGGTTTATCATGTTGATGTCGCATATATTTTTATACCATTATGTTTTTTACAATACCTTACGTGTTTATATTTTTATGACCTCTCAATATGCGATACCTGTTGACCCTTGTTCTTTACATGGAGGATTATTTATAAATTTTTAAATGTACGTCTTTTGATTGTTCTGCTGTTACGGTGAGTGGGAAGGTGGGCCCGTAAACCGGTTAACCACACCATTTGTTTGGCTTTTGTCAAATTAAATGACCGTCCTAAGTCGGTATCGTAATTGCACTACAATCAAATATTTTGTAATGTGTTAAATGTTCTATTATATTATTTATATTCATGTATTGTATAGCTCCATGGTGACTTCTGCCACATAACTGAGCCGGTAACTCCTCTTTTTTCTTTGGTATGCGTGTTCCGCAGAGATATGGTCGATTCCGAATATATTGATATCGCACGCATAGAAATTGGACAGAATGTGGTTTTTCCCGCTGAATGGATATAATTCTCTCTGAGATTCGACATATGCGCTACATTCCTCCCTGCCTGGTGCATGCCCTTCGCATTTGCAAACTTTGCAATGGCTTTTGTTCGTACACTGGGTTCTGTAATGCGTTGTTTGCCAACAGTTTGTACATACAGTAGGTCTTTTGTTGGAAGGCTGTCCCTTGTGATAGATAAGACACCTCATTCCAACACAGAAAGCGTTCCTAGGTAGATATTTCCCCTCGTCCAGTGGTTTCACATATATGAATCTATTTCCATTTAGAATGTTAGTCATTTTCCTTGTCACAGGATGTCTGATCTTTTCCAGTTTCATATCACTAATCGGTATGCAGCCATAAGTTTTCACCATTTTTAATATTTCGTTGTCATCTACGGACAGAGGTACTCCTTTAACGGTGATCTTTAGAACATTTTCCGAAGACTTTGTTCTGAGGTCTGGGCGACTTTCAGTTAAGCTGCTTAACCAGGGTTATATATGTGCTAGACTAGCAACGTCACTGAGGAAGTTCTACGGTCGTTACGAGACTCTTATTACTTCATATGATATCTCGTTATCAAGACTTTTAAATGATATTCTGGACTGAGACCGATTCCGATCATTTTACACAGATTTGACACCTTCTATACTAGAAGGTTACCTACTTCGATTTCTCCATATATAAATACATATGGAATTTACAAGATTTGACTCTTTCTACTGGGTATATGTGACAGGTGTTGCTAGCAAGCAGGAGATGTTCACTCTCCCCGGGAACCTGATCTCACTCCATCACAGGGGTTCACATATGCTCTTCAAGTAGACATATTTTATTTTCCATTTGTTTTTCATTTTCACTGATTTTGTATGTCCTCTGGTTTCATGATTTTTGGACTTGTGGTTTGGATTTATCCATCATCTTTACATTCATATTCTTCTTCAGGGTCAGATTTGAATGTCATACTGATAAATGAATGAATGAATGAATGTATGAATACAAAGATAAAAGAGTAATAAACATGAATAATAAAAAAGCACAGGACAAAACAATAAAATAAAGAATATGAACTGATCTCGGAGGGATATAGTGTTGTAATAAATAATTATAAATATATATAATTTATATAAGCTCAAAGGAAACAGTATTACAAATACGTTCACTATGAAAGAATGTCGGATCTACAGAAGGTCAATGCATAAGAAATGACAACGATACTGAAACATCAAATGAATCGTCGAATTTCCGAGGCAATCTGACCCTTATTCAAGACACAGTAATTACAAAAATAAAAAAACACACACAACCAAAACACTAAACTAAGTGAGAAAAAATGGATATTGGAACTACATAAGCATTCTTGTTGTGAGCAATAAAAATATATAGTTCCAGTATCTATGTTTTGTCTTAGTTTAGTGTTTTGTGTATAAAGGTAAAAGTTTTACACGAAAAGGTTCCAGAACAAACGGACAATATTGTTTACGGTTCCACATCAAAACGAAAGCGAAAAAATGGTGAGACGAGGAGATAAAGCACAAAACGTTGCAAAATACATAGCAAATTGTCTTCAGAACACTACAATTTGACAAATGGAGAGACACAAACACTAAAGCTATTTATACAACGCACTTAATGATGGAAATCTGGTGATATTAAGAACTACATTTTTCCTGATTGTTTCATAGATCAATGAATACAATTTCTTAATGTTTATTTATTACAAATTTTTGATATAGTGAATATACCTCATTTCTGTTATTTTCTTATGAAACAATGGATTGCGTTTTTTAAATACGGAATACATCAATTTATCGAAGACAAACTCGTTTTCAATTATTCGTGGTACCTCTCTCTTTCTCTCTCTCTCTCTCTCTCTCTCTGGGAATTTTATATGTTTTCTTTTTCATTTACCTGTGTATACACCGATCCACTTTTTAGCATAAAAAGCGATGTTTAGCGGACATTTGATTGATATATTTATGACGACGTCAAAATAAAATAGCCGACTTGTCCAACCTTGCGTGACGTCATCAAAGTCATATTTCGCGCTATTTAAAGTGCTTGACATTCGACTAAAGTGGATCGGTGTATTACATTGAACGCGCTGTTTGTCGGATGTTAACTGCTTCCAGATGATGACAGGTGATCTGTGAAGCTTTCTGATAGAATAAATAAAATATAAGGTATTGACTGTTTAGTCATAAGGTTCTCTTTTTTTATCTTTGCTAGATAAGGTATGTTTGATGCTTAAATTTCTATGATGTGCTTCTTCTATAAATGATTCAAATACTCATTGCTTTCATTTGCATTTTACATAAAACCTCTAATAATGACGAGCATACGTTCATTGAAATTAAAGTAAGAAATATATTCCTGTTCAAATAGTCGCTAAGAATTCCTGAGTGACTTTGATGCATTTGTTTTGTCCGTATTATCAGAATAGCTAGGGATTCCTGAGTGACATTGATGCATTTGCTTTGTCCGGAGTATTAGAGTACCTAAGAATTCGGCCTTTAAAGGAAAATTGATTGATATTCAAGGTCAAGTTAATAGGTAATATAGTCTGATAAACAATATGAAAGCAATAAGGAGAATACTGTTTTCACGAATACTTGTATAGATGATACCTATGACAAGGTGATGAATCGTAATTATTTCATGGTCTGGGATGAAAGGTCAACGTCTCAGTGAATATGTACTGAAAACAATGTGAACGCAAGAGGTAGAATATTATTAGTCTTGGATTTGTAATAACAAACTCAATTGATTTTAAGGTCATAGGCCAAAATTCAAGATAACTGATATAAATAAAACTGTGCAAATTCTGTAGAATGCGCATTCCCGCCATATCATAGCCAACCTTGACATTAGCAGGTGTAAATTAATAGATTTATTATATTACTCTTGACCTGTAGTTGGCGTATTCACGTCCAGCGTCGGCATTCTGTCTCCCGGATGAGACGGTAAAACCCGATGTCCCCTGTCACAGTAGACGTGGACGTGGCACGTAAAGATTTCTGATTGCTATATATGGGTCCGTTGCATGGGTCTATATCTATGTGCACTGTATCAGACGGACGCCGTCACCAAATTTGTAAAATAATCTTAGTGTAACGGAAAGCTAACAAAGAAAAGAATTGAAACTTGATATATATGTATATCTATAATTATTTCTAACAGTGGAGAAGTGAGAATAGCTCGAAGCTTAGACAGGGAGACAACTCCTTCTTATTCTATCAATATCAGGGTGCAAGATACAACTGGTAATGTAAGTATTGCTAATATATTCTGCATTTTCTCAATATACAAAATAATAATTAGATTGTTAATGATAGATTTAAGGCCAGATGGGAATATCTTTTAACTAGTCTTTTCAAGTATACTTTTTTTTCAGTCGGACCAAACCAAACTGAATGTACAAATTCTGGACGTCAATGACAATACTCCCAGGTTTGAAAAGAATTCTTATACATTTAATATCATGGAGGGGTCTGCCGGCCTAACTGTAGGAATCGTTTCTGTGAGTATGATTTTAGGTTAATAAAACTTACACTTTAATAATAATCATACTCTTAAACTAAGCCTAACCCTTACCTATCGTAACCTTAGTCATTAGTATGGATACACTAACTATCCTACCTGAAATTGGCCAAAAGAATTAAAGAAAAAAACAGTTTTCAGACAAAGATCACAGCAAATGTATTTGTATTTATTTGTTTAGTACATTATCTATATTCATGTATTGTATAGCTCCATGGTGACTTCTGCCACATAAATGAGCCAGTAACTCCTCTTTTTTTTTATTTATACCGCTGCTGGTAGACTTTTCGTACCCGAGGGTGCCTTAAACCTAGTTTTCGGTGTTTCCTGTGTTGACCCAAAATTTCATTACATACCTAATAGGAATGATAGTGTTCTACATTTTAGCATTTATGACACAGATTCGGCCCCGCCGTCACCAACCTTTCTCAACTCAATACTCAGCCTCATGTCTGAGCATTTTTCTCAATTTTCTTTCCACCACCCAAATCTTAGTTTTACTCAAGACGGAAATTTGAGTAAATACTCAAATATTTAAGTGAAGCTTGATAGGTACCTTAAGTATTTCCTCAAGTGAAAAACAGAGCGGAGAGGAATCGCAGACGACATAGATTGTTAGGAATGCTCGAGTGATGAGACAACAAGCAACGTGAGTTGTAAGAGATCGTTTAACCCTTAGAGTGCCAAAAATCGCGTCACGGCCAAAACTGCAGTTGGTGACGTTGGCATGACGTTGCACATGACGTCAATCAAAAGAACGATAGTTTGCGTTCCACAGCCTAGTCACTAGCCTACATAAAATGACGTCACGATTCTATCTTGATAGGCTGTCTCAGTAGCTGAAAAAGCCATCATGGAAAGAAATCGTGCATTTTTTATCAATAATCTTTTCACCGATTATCGCTGTTTTATTTTCAAATATACAGATCTACATCTTTTCGGACTTTTATTTTTATTATTTATCTATTTATTTGTTTGTATCGAGGAAGTATAAACTCAAAATGTAGAGTACAAAATTAAAATATGATCTCATGACGGATTAAACTGTAAAATAGTGTGAATACAAGGAATGATTTCACTTTCTCATTGTCTATATTGTGCTGAACTAGACAGTCTGTAGTTCATCGCAAGGTTAATTACAATAAATCATGTATGATTTAACCCCTCTAAATATATCGCAATATCGCACATGATACATGAACATTTTATCTTACTTAACATTTTATTCCCCTCTAATCGAAGATTCGGGAAGCATATATGCTTTCGTCCGTCCCTCCGTGCGTCTGTGAGTTTGTGTGTCCGTAAAAATATATCTTTGAACCTTATGAGAGAGACTTTATATTTGGTATGCATACTCAAATACTTTCAAATGACACCAACATCAATGACCTTGTAAACTTGACAGTGACTTTCATATATAAAAAAAGGTTATTTTCGACTTAGTTGCCGACGGGGACATTCGTATTTCACGAACACCTATTGGATTTACATTAGAACCCCACCTTGTCTTTGTTGCAATTTCTTCAGAAGGTTGTGACATTGTTCCGTGCTACAAACATAAACTAGACGACAGTATTTTTTGTAGAGAACAAATTCATAATGTGTATTGTGCTTGTAGTTTCTTATTTATAAGCGGAAATTTTAACACTGATAAAAGATTTATTTAAATACATGCATTTTTAAAAATTTGATTTAACAGACAAAAGAGGAGTTACTGGCTCAGTTATGTGGCAGAAGTCAACATGGAGCTATACAATACATGGATATAAATAATATACTAGAACATATAACACATTACAAAAATATTTGATTGTAGTGCAATTACGATACCGACTTAGGACGGTCATTTAATTTGACAAAAGCCAAACAAATGGTATGGTTAACCGATTTATGGGCCCACCTTCCCAATCACCGTAACAGCAGAACAATCAAAGGACGTACATTTAAAAATTAAAAATTGAAGAATTAATATGAAAGAGAAGACAGAATACATCTCACCAAGCTGTATAACACAAATCACCAAAGACATGTACATAAAACGTTTCTGTATAATGATAATACAATTTGATGATAAAACAAAACATTCACCTCCCAGATACATCTGAAAATTAACTATATATGCAATATCAAATAATTTTCATTTGTTATCATCGTATATGAGGATAAAGAGTTAAATATCATCTGTTTCTATTTTTTATTCTTGTTTTACGTCACAACAATATTATTGTTGCACATATACGATGACTGAAATGGTGATTCAATGCATAAAATTAAGACCCAAGCTGGCTCTGAAAACTGAAGCAGTTAGAATTTTTTTACTTGCCGCGTCTACCTTGACAAGACACCGACGAACCGTCATCAGGAGTTGAACCAGGGACCTCTCGGTCGCCAGCCAACCGATTGAGCTTCATCGTCTTTTATTTGTTTCAAGATATTGGAATAAGATAGTACAGAGGGCACGTGCCCCAATCACTTCTCCAGTACTTTGTCAGGCTTTCTAAAAACTAAGTTTTGGAGGAAAAGGGACTTCTGTCCACACACACGAGGTAAACGTCATAAATTTGATATCAAAACATGTCAAAACAATGTGTTGACGATCC
Source organism: Pteria penguin (assembly GCA_035048485.1). NCBI lineage: Eukaryota > Metazoa > Mollusca > Bivalvia > Pterioida > Pteriidae > Pteria > Pteria penguin. The sequence goes on from CM068580.1 coordinate 90,582,518, forward strand.
CGTCCCATCAACACATATTTTTATTTATAAGTGAGACGTTATTGATTTTGTATTGTGAAGCTATCCATTCTCATCAGAGACCGAAATTGTTTCGTAAGCCATTACATATGGGATAAATTGTTTTTATTTCATGCATTCTGAAAAGCATAAAATGAAATGATTTAAGAAAACAAACGAAACGTTATGTTGAAAAAAAAAACCAAACAAAAACAAACAAACAAAAAAAAAAAATAATAATAATAAAAAGAAACAAAAAACCAAAACCCAAACAACAACCAACAAAACAATTGGGGTTCGCATTTATCTGAATATGACACTATATGTGATACTGACACCTTCTACACTAGAAGGTTACCTACTTTGACTTCTCCATATAGAAATACATATGGAATTTACACGATTTGACTCTTTCTACTGGGTATATGTAACGGGTTTTTCTAGCAAGCAGGAGATGCTCACTCTCCCCGGGCACCTGATCTCACTCTATCACAGGGGTTCACATATGCTCTTCAAGTAGACATATTTTGTTATTTTCCATTTGTTTTTCATTTTCACTGATTTTGTATGTCCTCTGGTTTCATGATTTTTGGACTTGTGGTTTGGATTTATCCATCATCTTTACATTCCACCTTCATAGTTCACGTCCATATATGAATTCTGAAAATATAATACATGTATATAAGTTTTAAATATACTTTAACTTAAATACCTAAATTTTTATTTTTGATGTATAATGTACATGTAAATTGTTCATTTCAGGCTGTTGATGAAGATGTTGAGGACCACATTACCTATAAATTTTTATCAGGGGATTTCGAAGATTTCTACCTGGCAGCCAATGGATTAATAACTAATAAAGTAGTTTTAGACTACGAAACAAAACCTAAGTATATATTCACTGTCACTACTCAAGAAGGAGAATATTCAAACCAAGTATCTGCCAGTGTTATGGTCACTGTCTATGTACAGGTTGGTAATTCTATAGCTTAAATGTTCATTTATCGTATATCAAATCATACAATGAAGTTAATATATTTACATTCTGATGGAAAAAAAATACGTAATTCCAATTCTGTTGAAATGAATTTTAGGCATGGAGATAAAGTATTACTCAAATTTGATATTGTATCTTTGTGCGATACGGATGTCGTCAATATAATCATAATCTCCAGAACACGTCTAACCGAGCTCTTGTGGATCAAGCACGAGCATGTTTTCATGTCCTCGCGTCGTCAAAAACTTAAACCGCTAAAATCTTTTTTAATTTGCAAATCATCGATTAAATTGCGGAAATTTAAAAACAAATGGATAATATCCCTTACATATTATGCCGACAGTGACTGTGTCGATTTATGGTACATTGTAACACCGACAGTGAAAAAGATATATCGTACACTGTAACGCTTATAGAAGGGAACATGCTAGCAAATAAACTTACAAAATTATCCTGATTATCCTTATAATGATTTGACAAATATTTTTGGGTCAGTTTAGAAGAATTACAGACGGCTACAGAATTACTACATTTAGATAAAGAAATTCATCAGTATATCATCCAAAGTTAGGTATCTATTGAAGCTTGCAGTGATCCATGTGGGTCAGCAGACAACCTAAACATTATGGAGCATTGTACCTGAACAAGTCTTTAATCGGCATCACCATTGCTGAATACAGAATAATTTAGTGATATACCGTGTGTTTTTTCTCCTTATTGTTTCAACTGCTACGGATGATATTAGTGCATAAATCTTGTGTTACACAACAATGACGTATTTTTAATAAATCTTTGCAGCAAAAAGAAGAAATGATGATTCAAAGTGTTTAATTTAGTGTATAATCATGAAAGTCTTTCATTTAATATGAGATACTCTTCTTGCACCCTGAAGATCAAATTGCAATTCAGAGGATGTGAGTATTAATAAGAATGCACTAGAAAAAGAAAAAGGCCCGTCCAAGCGCGGACAGAATTTTGGGATCATATGGTTAAATATTCGTTCTGTATTCTAAATGTGCAATGATTCTTGAGGTGAGTAACTTTAGCATGCAAGAATTAGGTAATCGTGATCTATGTTTTCTGATGCAGTGATATCCAACACCTTTCAGTGTTTCACAGTCTGGCTATACTGTGTTTAGCAGTTTTCTTTGAGGAAATGCGTCTACATACAATGCTAATCTTGTTTAGATGTATTGTTACGTTTTAGCGTAATTATGTTGCATGCCACTCTGTACATTGAAGCTAGACATAAATGAAAAAAGAGGAGTTACTGTCTCAGTTATCTGGCAGAAGTCACCATGGAGCTATACAATACATGAATATAAATAATAAATAAACATCAACTGAATTTGAAAGTGCCTTCTGAGTTAAAATGAGCAGCATAAGTATAGCTGTGAAAATTAAGGCTAGAGATAGCTATATTGGCTAAAACTTTTTATCTGATGATAATTGGCCGATGATCATCATCGGCTGATATTGGGCGAAGAGCTTGTCGATATTTTGGGTGTTATGCACACAAATTATGAAATAATCTTTCGTTTACTGTGCGATCATCAAGCGATAGTCGCCTGACGCTTAACTAATAGCAAAACACATAAAGTGTGTATATCGGTCAACAAAACTCTTAGGTACTCATCTCTTTCAACTCCAGTAACTCCTCTTTTTTCTTTCATATCTACACTTATTCTCAGATGCAGTGTGGAGCCTGTAAAAAGGTTCCCCGTGTCTGGGTGTTTCAAGTTTTTTTATTCACCCAATAATCACTGACTTGGTTGTGTGGGAGCTTTCCCCTGGGTTTGTACATCCTTCCCCCCCTTTCATTAAAATGGCTTCAAATATAATAAAATTAAGATACAAATCTCCTAAAGTTATAATCAGGAGGTTAGGGTTAGTTAACCTAAAGTTATAATCACCCCACTTAGATTGCCCTCTGTGTCCACTCTTTATATACCTGGTATTTCTTGTAGAAAGTTATTCGGCACCACTAAAGTTCATATTTCTCCTCTTAAAAGTAGTTTCCCTATTAAACGTTCGATCTACGAAGAGGGTATTCTATGATTAATAAGTGCAACGCCAAGAAATGTCTTACTTGCCATCATTTAAGCATTTAAGTCCAATATTAAATCCTCGGTTAATGGAAATATATTTAACACCAAATTAGACAAAGACATAGATTGAAATACTGCCAATGTTATATATGTCATAACTTGAGAAGCTAGAGGATGTAAGGCTCAATATATCGGGGAAACTACTCAAACTTTGAAACTACGTTTTCGGAATCATTCCTATAAAATTCGTAATAATTCACGACGTAAATACCAGAATTTTCTTTATAACCACTTTAATAAATACCAACATAATATTAACAATGTGAAAATAACTCCAGTGGAAAATATCTCTAAATTACCAGGTGATACGAAATCAGATGTTAAAAAACGACTTTTGGAAACCGAGCTCTACTGGATTAAACAACTACAAACCCCATACCCTCTCGGTCTCAACGACCAAATATATCGACAAGGTAATATTTCTTCTCGTCAGAATAAGATCAATATTTTTACATTAAGACATAAAACTATTAGAAAACGTAGGTAACATGGTCGTCGTCGTAATCGTAACATCAGAAAACGTATTCGTTTAAATAGGTCATTAAACGATTTTCTATTTATCGCAAAAAATAATGGCCGTTATAAACTTTTGCATGCACTATCCTCTATTCCGGTAAATAAATTGAAACCTATCCTGGACGAAGCTGATCTTCAAAGTTTACGCAATTCTGATTGATATAAATTCAATTTGATTATTCTATTTTCATATAATAAACTCTTTCCTCGTATTCCGTCTCTTCCACCCAAGCAGCAATTTCTCAAAATTAAATTTATTAATAAAGGCTTCGATCTACTCAACATTTCTAATATTTTCCGTGATCATAGAGTCACATCTAAAATCCCCCAATATTTTGAGAATTTAGAACCTCCACTTATTTGTTACCAGTACAAAAAGCCTATAAGAAATCTTATTTTAAATTATAATAAAGTTACATCTAACCCTGATGTTTCAGACTCTATTCCTTCGTCGTGTTCTTGTGAAAATTCTAAATATGTTTATAAACCGGCAGGTCATGTTATTACTGGTGACCTAAACTGTATTTCGGACTAGAAATTGCGCACCCTTTCTTGTATTTGGCCCCTCTACAGCCTTATGCAGACTTTTACTTGAACGTTGCACGCTGACTAACAGGGCGGTAGGGACTATATGACGGGCCTTGTCAAAACCTCTTTCAGAGGAGACATGGTCCTGAACCTCGTCCCCTCTGACTGTTAGTCGGGACTCCTACAGACCTAGGGTCTGAGCTCGCTTTCATACTGGCAGAGCACGGTTTATCATGTTGATGTCGCATATATTTTTATACCATTATGTGTTTTACAATACCTTACGTGTTTATATTTCTATGACCTCTCAATATGCGATACCTGTTGACCCTTGTTCTTTAAATGGAGGATTATTTATAAATTTGTAAATGTACGTCCTTTGATTGTTCTGCTATTACCGTAAGTGGGAAGGTGGGCCCGTAAACCGGTTGACCACACCATTTGTTTGGCTTTTGTCAAATTAAATGACCGTCCTAAGTCGGTATCGTAATTGCACTACAATCAAATATTTTTGTAATGTGTTATATGTTCTAGTATATTATTTATATTCATGTATTGTATAGCTCCATGGTGACTTCTGCCACATTACTGAGCCAGTAACTCCTCTCTTTTCTTTAGTATGAGAGCATCCATCAAATAGTCGGACAATCGAAAGCGATTAAAATCTTCTCGGGCCGTTTAAAATGGTATAAATGAATGCGGTTCCGAAATCACCAAACCAGGGCATATTCATAGGTACCGAAATCACGTGGTACCGAATTTACCTGCATTTGATTAAAGTGTCGAATATTTCTGTTCTCTTCAGGCCCAATTAAAATTACAATATACTCGAATATCCAATGACTCTGATGTTCAGAAAAAAGAGTTTTCCACAGCGTTGGAAATGTGATTAAGCACCTATGTTTTCTTTTCCTTCCATGATTTGTGTAAAGATTATGTATGTAGCACCAACCAAAACGTGTTTTTCGTACATATATGCATGTTTTGAGACTTTTCCCCGTGTTTTTGCTAATTCGTGAAATCGATTTGTGCACAAATATTTATGATGGTAAATTGTATATTTGACAAAACGAAAATGGAGTCAGGAATGAATATTGAGGCTAATTTAACCTCCTATTAACATCAGAAACGTCTTGCAAAATTCTCTTACTTTATTTATGACATACAAACGACATTAGTTAGAACCTTCATTAATTCTTCGTTTTTAGCTTACATGTAGAGACGGTAGTACACATCTCAGGAAAAATATGAAGTTTCTATTAGGTGTACGACTCCGGCTTTAACTTTAGATTTTTCCTCATTTTCTAATATTCGTTTTAGGAAAAAGGAAAACATTGATTTTATAATAACACGTTAATTAGACATAATTCCTACTCAATAGTGCTCAAAGCTACATTGTCCTGCCATAAGCTATACATTCATATCACCTCATTTAAGTCCGACCTCTTCGTTTGTATAGAGAATCAACGAAAGCATTCCTTTAGTATAATAGATTTTCTAACAAAATGATAAGCTTGTACAACTGAAACAATTTTATTTATTTATTTTTCTTTTTTGAGGAAGGTTTGGTGTTCTATGAAAATATTATAACATATGTACGTTATGATTTTGGACACTAGATGCACTTTTCGACAAATTATGTCTTTTCAGTGATATTCATAGCCAAATGATTAGAATTCTAATAATATGTAACTATTGGGAGGGCAGAGATAAAAACAAAAGTGACCGAAATAAAGTTAAAAAATCAGTCTATGGACAGAGCTGTGTAATGAGGGAGATACTCGTTAGTTTTACAGTGAAGTTTAAATTTCACGTTAGTATAGAAACAGAAGATACATACATGCATTTTGGTAAATAATATTATAATTTGAAATGGCCTCATCTGTGTTCACATTTTAAATGGAAATGAATCGTATAATTTATCATTATGATAAATAAATCCGCAAATTGTATTTACTTTTATGTACATTTAAAAATTTTGTTTCAGAAGAGTGAAGGTAATATGCCTATTGTATTTACTCAAGTAAATTAATCTGATTTTTACAGTATTTTGTACTCTATTCTAATCTGCTACTTCTCACTACAGCTGAATCAAATGTATTCTTTCAAGTCTGTTATATCTACACTTCTTGGATGCAGAGTGGAACTTGTAAAATAATTCCTAGACACCTATTATGTACACCAAGGGTAAATAACCGGGTTATGTGGTTATGAGGGAGTTTTCCTCACGGTTTATCGGATTTTCGTGATTGTTTAAAAAGATTGTTGGAGGGTTGGGGTAAGGGTTATTTTTTCATATTCTCAAATTTTACTCTGAAACGACTATGGATTTTGATGAAACTTAGTAATTATGAAGTATCCGTATTGCAAGCCATACCCGTCGCAAAAGTCCTTCAACAACTTTTCAAGTCCAGGAAGTAAATACATATATATTCATACATGAGCACACACAGGAAACAAGAATTAAGTCAAATACCCCATTCATGGTATGAAATGTTGTTCAACTGAAATTCCTGCGCCGAAAATGCACATGAAGAAATGTCTGTATATAAACATATAATGTTAAATCAAGTATAGTCCAAAAATTCAAGATGGTTAGTATGTATGATCAGATCTCAGAATGTTGGTTAACATTCTTCAAAGGGGATCTAAAATTTCACAAGATCCCAGTATTGATCATATAACTTCCTCAGTGGCAGTTTCAAACGTTCTTCAATATATCCTTGTGACAGTAGTTTTGAGGCTTTTAGAGCATGCCATGGCATAACGTGTGAGTTGTGAAATGAAGACGCCATATATGGAAGAGGAAGGTATGATGCTACTCAGGAAAGGGAAGTTGGTAATAATGAAATTGAAATTGTCACGTTGTTATTAAGAGAGGTAACAAATGAATTAGCATCACTAACTGATAGGAGTTAATCGCAGTATATAGCAGAAGATGCGCTCTCAGTTGTATCTTTCATTTCGAGTTCCTTTGGATAATTAATGTAGAGGAGATCTTTAAATACAGAGTTGTTAATCGACTAAACGTCATCGAAGAATCTGTATTTGAAGTGTAATCAAGATGATGTTCATTTCTTGCATTTAAAGAACATAGACTGTCTGAATTCGGGTTCATATGAGTACAAAGAAATGTTGGTCAGACGTTGCGAGCAATTAGTGCCCACAATCTTTCGAACACTTTCCCTCCAAAAATCACCAAAATTCTATCAGTAGCCAGTTATTCGAAACCTTAACCACTGAAGGTAAGCAATGGTTAAATTTCATCTGACTATATTTTTTCTGTGTACTGATATGTAACATACGAAACAATCTTGTAGAGTAATTTAAATTTTTATACAAAAATCTTATAAAATAAATTTATTGTCTTTCAAACTTTAACTACTGGTAATGTAAAGATGATGGATAAATCCAAACCACAAGTCCAAAAATCATGAAACCATAGGACATACAAAATCAGTGAAAATAAAAAACAAATGGAAAATAACAAAATATGTCTACTTGAAGAGCATATGTGAACCCCTGTGATGGAGTGAGATCAGGTGCCCGGGGAGAGTGAGCATCTCCTGCTTGCTAGCAACACCCGTCACATATACCCCGTAGAAAGAGTCAAATCGTGTGAATTCCATATGTATCTATATATGGAGAAGTCGAAGTAGGTAACCTTCTAGTATAGAAGGTGTCAAATCTGTGTAAAGTGATCGGAATCGGTCTCAGTCCAGAATATCATTTAAAAGTCTGGATAACGAGATATCATATGGAGTAATAAGAGTCTTGTAACGACCGTAGAACTTCCTCAGTGACGATGCTAGTCTAGCACATATATAACCCTGGTTGAGCAGCTTAACTGAAAGTCGCCTAGCCCTCAGAACAAAGTCATTGTAATTTGAAAATGCTCTGGAATAACGTATTAATTGAGATATGAATACGCCGTATGCGGGCGATGATGGAATGTTGCTACTTATGAAAGGAAAGTTTGTGATAGCGAAATTGAAATCGTCACGTTTGTCATAGAGTGAGGTGTTCAATTGACCATTAATGTCGAAAGACAACATAATATCTAAATACGAAGTAGAATTACTAGTTTCTGTGGTTTCTTTGACCTCCAGTTCACTTGGATAGATGATGCTAAGGTAATCCGCGAATGAAGGATTATTAATTGAAAGCAAGTCATCTTTATATCTGTAAGTAAAATTGAAGCCAAGAGCCAATTGTTTTTTTCCTTGCGAAAGCAAAGACTGAATGAACTCAGCTTCGTATGAATAAAGGAATATGTCAGCCAGAAGCGGAGCACAGTTAGTGCCCATTGGAATGCCGACAATTTGTTGAAAACCTTACCTCCAAACACCACAAAAATATTATCGATAAGAAAGTTCAACATCTGGATGACAGCTGTTTCAGTGTATTTATTTTTGGAATCAGAATTTTCCCTAACAAAGTAAGTTTTATCGTGGCCTATTACTATATATTTGAATTTGCGGCTTCCGTTTTTACTAGTAAATGCATTTTGAATAATTTTCGCTAATCTGTCTCTTAATTTCTGATGAGGAATCGTTGTGTAAAGAGTCGAAAAGTCAAAAGACTTGATAGAGTGAATTTTAGTAAAACTTTTTGATTTTAGATGTTCTAACAACTCTTTTGACTTTTTAAGGATCCACATTTGATTAATTCCACTTCTGGAATATACTGTTTCGCAATATCTATGAAGGCCAGATTTAATTTCTGATAATATTTTTGTGAGTAGCATCGATACAGATTTTGTGGAACACTTCGAGGAACCAGCGATAAGCTTAACCAGTGGTTATAGTTTCAAACAACTGGCCCCAGAAATTCTAAAATTTGGATATCTTTTTCTGAATACCGTTCTTTTACAAAATATGTGCTCCTGGGGTTTAGAAAAAGAAACCAATAAATGCCAATTCCATTTGCTTCGGATCTATCGCATATTGTTTTTGTGCTGTCTGTTTGTTTGTCTGTCTTTTGTCAAATTTAACCTTGGCTATAACTTTTGAACCGTGATGGATAGGGACTTCATATCTGACAAGCTTCCTCAACTAATCAAGCCATTTCAAATGAAATCAAAGAGAGAAAAGAGAAGACATCTGACAAAGCTGTATGACACAAATCACACCGAGGACCTGCACACAAAAAACAAAAATGATAAGGACAAGGTCGATAACCTTTTTTACCTTGACAATGACCCTTCAAGCTAAAAATAACTTTTAGGAATTTGGGGCCGCCGGGGGCATAAGTGTTTTACAAAGCTTGTTTTTAAAGAAGGCGTTTGAATAATTGAAGTAATTATGTTCTTAGGGTTTGACTTAAGTGTTGTTATATCCTTTTTCCTGATGTTATGTGGCAGTGACACTTTCTACACAGTGTTTGTTCATATTCATGTATATATACAGTGCTATATTACATTTGTTTTGTCTGTATGTAAGAGCATTCATGGAGGCATTATTATAGTCATTATTGTTATCATTATCATCATCATCATCATCATCATCATCATCATCATCATTATTATTATTATTATTATTATTATTATTATTATTATTATTATTATTATTATTATTATATTATTATTATTATTATTTTAAACGCACCAATTGTACGACGTTTGCTACTTTAATTGACTGTCCGAAGTCGGTATTGTAACTGCAGTACAATCGAATATTTTCTAATGTTTTTTGTTTTTATTTAATTCTTACCATTTCCATGTGCATGTCCCTGGTGATTTGTGTCATACAGAATGGTCAGATGTCTTGTGTTTTCTGTGTCATTTATCAATTATTTAAAAATTTCTTAATTTATCTATGATTATAATGTTATTATCATAGTTATATAATGAAAATATATGTTATTGTATTCAATTCAATTAATTTATACCAAGATCTCGCTTCAAGTCCTGTATTTACATGTAAATGTTAGCTTGAAGTTGTAAGAAAGCAAATGAGACTGGCCAGCACATTCATGCGACATGTGAAGTGCATTAACGAGGGACTGAAATTAAATGCATGTTGAAATTTGCGCTCCTGGGTTCAGTAAAAAGCAAATTTTACGTATGTCACGTCACGTTAGTATGATGTTATGTTAGGACTCAACTGTCTATCTGTAGAGATGGTCAGTTACATACATCTCCTAATGAAACCAGAGGTGCCACAGTCACCCGAGGCGCCTGATGCGGCAGAACTCTCAATGTCCTATATTTTGGCCCCACTCCAACCCTCAAGGGTGTGTGATATATAAATCAAGTGTGATAAGCTAACAGTCCCCGTTTGGTTACTGTATCACCATGTAAACTTTGTCCTACATTCATCACCCGGGGAATGTGGTGTCAGTGAGAAACCTTAGGTGAAACTAACAGTCCAAGCTTCGTTACTGTACTTTATCTAACCTTAAAGAAAAGTAAAACAAATGACTAAAGTATCATTAATTGTATAAAAGAGATCAAGCTAAACACAAAAGCAATCTGTGTTCATTGATGCATAAAATTAAGGTCAGGGTCACCAAATTTCGGGACAGTAGGAAAGAACTCATCAATGCCTACAAACCCACCAAGTTTGACATACATGTAAATATCATTAATGGTATTCAAGAAACCAAGCCTTACAGATAGACAAGCGGACAGACAGGTACACAAAGGGACGGACGGACGGAGGAGAGGGACGGACGGGCAGACGGATATACAGACTTTGCAAATACTTAGACTGACCTTGCTTTGCAATGCGGTTAACAAATGTATAAAAAGAAATACAAAAACATTCAAATTTCAACATCTTAACATTTGCCCTATCATTTTATTACAGCTAATGACCCCTGAGGGTGTAGTTATATGGGACATGGGTAGATATTGTAATGCATTATAAGTTTTTATTCACAAAACAAAATTATAAAAGAAACACAAAAACAATGAATTTAAACACCTTAACATTTTCCTTATAATTTCATTATATTGCTTGAGTCCCCCTCATCCGAAAAGGATTCAGAAACTAATTCAGAATAGTTGATAGGTATATATAAGCATAATACATTACGTTGAAATACAAAAATGAAGACATCTGACAAAGCTGTATGACAAAAATCACCAAGGACACACACACACACACACACACACACACACACACACACACACACACACACACACACACACACACACACACACACACACACACACAAAACAAATAAATAAGAATGAAATTCCAACACTTTCACATTTGCTTCATTTTGTATGTGGACGTTGACGTGGATGCGGATGCCAGGGGTAAAGCACTAGCTGTTCTGCACTTAGGTGTAGGCGCGATAAGAATGAAGATTTCAACTTCAATATCACAAATTAACCCTTCCGGAGTAGCACATGCTGCCTCTTATGTTTTAATTCAACATCATTTACACTATATCGGGACATGCTCCTCTTATGAATGGTTGGTTTTAATTGCTATGGGATTAACAATAAAACTACTCACACGAGGTTAAATAATCGATCGCATGAAATCCTCAATGAATTTCCCCTGTCCAGAATGTTTTATGATATTCTGGAACACGACCATAGACAGTGAGAGCCTCATCGAGTCATGTAAAGTGGAAGTAAATAAACGGCACAGAATGATTGTATTTCGTATTAATATATCATGTTATTGTTCGACATTGATGTTTGTATGAATGCCTGATAGTGAAATTACGATATTCCTTAAAGTTGTTGGAAGTAAGAAATATATATGATTAGATTTCATTCAATCAATGTACCTACCTTTTTCTTAAAATATTCTGAAGTTTATAGCTTTCGCTTCTGATCCACCAAGTCATTTATTGACGTCGTTTATCAACGAAAAGTTATTTTGGTTGCCCTTGTTCTCCGCCTTTCTGCATATCACGTTGAGGTATGAAACATGACTTGCGTAACTGACCATATCTCACCATGGTCAATACAAATTCATTGCTTGAATATTGATTTACGTTACTCCATGATTATTTCAAGTATATGGTGACGACATCTGCCTTATGCATTGCATACAAATTTAGACCTTTGCAACGGACCCGCCGGAGGCAGTGAGGGATCTTTTACGTGTAATTTGGGACCTTGGTTTTTACTGTCTCAGCCGAAAGGCAGAACACCGGTGTGTCCAGGGGAATAGTCGAACCCGGGACATGTCGATCACGAGCACCTTATCTACTAGGCCACACCGGCTTTCTTTGTCAATACAAAAGAAGAACAGCTTGATTTAAGTCATAGCGCAACTTTAATACTACTCCTTTTTCTACTTTCGCGGACAACCTTATTCAAAAAGAGTAAATAACTCGTCTAAACTTTTGACCATTTCAACAGTGAAACTTTACTAGATCTAACGATTTGTATCTATGTTACTAACAACAGATGATGGGAGTGATAATTCTTTCCGAACAGCTGTGGGGTTCACATATGTTCCTTAAGTATATACTTACTGGTTTGCCTTCTGTTGGTTTTTCTTTTCCGCTGCTTTTTATGCCCCATGGATGAGATGGTTTTATAATCATCTTATTATTGATACCATACTGAGTGTCTAGTAGATCATTCTGATTTTTATTCTGTTTTGAGAGTTAATTGATTTTAACGATGGTGTCCATTTGAATATTGTGTTGTGTGTGTGGTAGACAAGTTTAATATTGTTTGTTGGAAAGCTTTCAAAATTCGACTACAGCTCGGCAACCTATGCTGCAAGTCATTTTGGTATTTATTTTCTGTCAAAATTCATCATGAACTTTGCATCTCGGTAGATTTTACTGGTCGGTAGTAGATGCTAACTCTAATTCTTTCAGACCTTCTTTTCTTTACGAATACTAATTTAATATAATTCAATTCTGATTTTGTTCTTTTATATTACTAACTGGTGATTTAGTTCGTTATACGTTTACTTATATCCAATTGACATTTCTTATTTATCCGTCTTAATTACATCACAGAAAAATAAGGCTCTCAATATCTAATTATAGTTTAATTTAGTGTTTTATGTAGCTCTTTAGATTTTGTGTTGTTCCCTTTACGTATCCCTAGTTGTTGATTTCTGAAAATGGGCAGATTATCTCGAAAATTTGATCATGTATTTAATGCTGTAATTTCCTAAAGCAGCATACATTGCTTTTGTAGAATCAGGACAATCGTTTCTCATTTGGGCCATTACAGCATCAACTGTAGCTACAATACTTATATCTGTCCTCATTTTTTTCATCTACAAGATACGACACGTTAAAGAAGTTAAGGTAAGTCTATTTTGCATATCGTCAAACAAATTAGTGCTCATGTTAAAAAGTTGTGCATTTATGTCACGTAACATTGAAATTATCCTTAAATGCAAGAGGGAACCTATCACTCGACTGAATCAGTCTTGTTATGATGCAATTCATTGCATTTAGCCCAATGATATCTCTTATCTTTCAGATAAGCTAGTCAACCAGGGTTATAAATGTGCTAGACTAACAACGTCACTGAGGAAGTTGTATGGTCGTTACGACACTCTTATTACTCCACATGATATCTCGTTATCTAGACTTTAAAAAAATATTCTGGACTGAGACCGATTCCGATAAGTTTACACAGATTTGACACCTTCTATACTAGAAGTTTACCTACTTTGACTTCTCCATATATAAATGTATATGGAATTTACACGATTTGACTTTTCTACTGGATATATGTGACGGGTGTTTCTATGAAGCACTCTCCCCGGGCACCTGGCCTCACTCCATCATAGGCGTTCACATATGCTCTTCAAGTAGACATATTTTGTTATTTTCCTATTTTTATTTTTTCACACACATGTAGCAATATTCATTTATCCCCTGCATATAGTGTCTACGTGTTTAAGTTGATCCGATATGCTATAGTTTCTTCTGACTACGGTTCCTTCATTCACCGAGATAAATTACTTACCCAAAAGTTGTAATGACAAGGATATGAAATTAAATGTCTTAAGTCAATATTCCGCCATCGGATATATTGTCCGATATGTTGACTTCCTTATTCGGTTGAAATTTGTTTGAGATTGTAGTAGAATTCTATTGCAAAAACAATAATTATCGTGACGTTTTAAAACATGTGACTAAAAGAGAAAAGTGAAGACATCTGATAAAGCTGGATGACAAAAATCACTAAGGACATGCACACAAAACATAATAATAGTACGATATACACTGAAAAACTACGTTACAAAAATATTCGAATGTGCTGCGGTTACGATACCGACTTACGACGGTCAATTGGAGTAATAAACGTCATTCAATTGGTGTGGTTAGCCGGTTTACGGGCGCCCACCTTCCCACTTACCGCAAAAGCAGCACAAGCAAAGGAGTATAATACCGTCTACTGAATGTGACATCGAGTTTATTATAACATCAAGGATGATGTGATCGGTCGGCAGGGGATGCTTACTCTTCCATGGTTCTTGACCCCAACTCTGGATTTCTCTTGGGGTTCATGATTGCCTTTACTCACTATTTTGTCATATTATACCGATATTCAGACGGAACATTACCGATATTGTTTGTACATATTGATGGAAAAAGTCTCATCAATTTGCACTATCAGTATTTCGATTGTTGTTTCGAAAAGGGATTTCTTATGCTTTTTCTAGCTAAACTAAAGCAGCTCAGATTATATTTTTGTTTGAAGTTAGACCGAACACAATATTCATTCAAATTAATGTTGCCGTTGCATTATGAAACTTTGATTTAACAGATCTTACAAAACCCACATAATAAGATGATCCAGAAATGTGACATAACAACTACATAAATAGAAATATGAAAAAAGGAAAGAAAACTATATACAAAGCACTAGTCTAATTATATGATGATATCGGACGTCAGCTACATTTTGTGTTTTTGCTGTTCGCTGTCTAAGTTTAATATTAGCTGGCGTATATCCGATATCGTGGTCATAGGAGAATAGGGCGACACCTATTACGGTTTGCCTTGACCCATTCATGCTGTAATCAGACTAAATAAAACAAGAGATATGAAAGTAGAATTAGAAAGGTAAAAATGTTTTGTATAAAGTTTTAATATATGCTATTATATAAGCAAGATCTTAATAGCGACCGTAAAATTTGCGGAATGTTGACTTAAGGCGTGATATATGATATCCTCATGACAGCAACTTTTATAGGAATGATATTCAGAAGAGGCTTTATCATGACAGATCATTTGAGACACATAATAACCATATGCAGGTGATAAAGGAATGTTATTATTTGTATATGGAAATTTTAACAATGGAAAAATTAAAGTCATCACTTTCGTCATAAAGTGAAATAGTGAATCTACCATTCCGGTTTATATCAAGTTGACGATCTAACTTTGAGTCAAATGTCCCTGGCGACCTTTTTCATACAACGGACTCGGATGTCTTCTATTCATTCTTTCGTCATTAGCGTTCACTATCAACAAAATGGACAATTCTAGGTCATCAGTAAAATAGATATATCAATTGACAGACCATGTACTGATGTTCATTGCAGACTAAGTTATTTCAAAAGTCATACAGACAATAACCAGATCTTAGTTTAAAATCTGTAAATCGGTAAAAAGGTGCGATTTTCGATTTGATTTGAATTAGACTGGACCATAGATAAAATAAGAAAGTAACGGGTGTGGCATGACTATGACACCAACAACAATGTACTACAGTGGACATTCAAGCACTTCTGAATTTCAGATGTGACACCAAGTTCCTGGGAGGACTGAGCGTCTCCTGTTTGGCTAGCCACAACCGTCCTTAAATACCGACGAAACAAATATAATTCTGCACTGTATATATAAACGCTGGTGAGAAAGTGCCACAACCACACAACATCAGGGAAAAGGGTATGATAATGTCAAACCCTCCGTAGGGAACTTTTTTTCTGTGATGTTATGTGACAAGGACACAGTGTCTGTTCACATTCATTTATATATACATTAATGGCGAGTATGGCTAGCCATTCAGGAGATGCTTAGTTCTCCTGTTCTCTTGTTCTCACCTGTGAATTTCAGCGGTCCGTGAGAATCCGCTTTGGTACATTATTGCTAGTGCCATAGTCACCAATTACTTTCGTATTTTGGTTCATGCTCTTAATGATTGGAAATACGAGATTTTAAGAATAGTCGATATCCGTATTAAGAACTTTACGGAAAATCTGCATTTATTTCAACAGCCTAATACATTGACGGAAAATTCTATTAAAAAGAGGATAGCTGACTTACATGCTAAATATGTCTTTGTTCCTGCTGATAAAGCAGGTAATAACATAATAGTTGTTTGAAAACTATATTATATTGAAGTACTTCAAAACGAATTAAACTCCACTCATACATATGTGGAACCTCAAAAGACAGCACCTTACACGATCACCCCATGACCATGTCCGACTTCAAAATTAAAACTGATAAATCTGATCTACCAACCATGTATTGGCTCCCAAATCTACATAAAAGTCCATACAAATCACGTTCCATATCTAATTCTAGCCACTGCTCTACTACGGTACTATCGAAATATATTACGTCTGCTCTAACTGCTATAAAAGATCATATTATCAAATATTGTGATGTTGCATTTTATAATACTAATATCAATTACTTTTGGTCAATTAAAAATTATCATGAAGTTATAGACAAACTTCTTTCACTAAATTTCAAAGCAACTCAAATTTCTACATTTGATTTTATGCACTTTATACATTTCTGCCTCATGATTTGATTAAAAGGAAGTTGCTGTCTCTTATACAATGGTGTTTTCACAGAGAATCTTACACTTACATATCTACTTCCAATAAATCCGGATTCTTTTCCAACAAACATATACTTCTTATAAATACTGGACTTGCAAGGAATTTTGTAAAGCACTAGATTTTCTCATAAATAATATTTTTGTGCAATGTAATGGCAAGATATATCAACAAATAGTTGGGATTCCTATGGGTACTAACTGTGCGCCTCTGATAGCATCTTTATTTCTTTATTGTTATGAGAGGGATTTAATCGTTTCTATTCAAAAATCAAAACGTTTCGACTTCATTGACAAATTTAATAATACTTGCAGATATCTGGATGCCATTTTTGTTATCGACAACCCTGAAATCGAACAATTTATATCAGAAATATATCCACCAGAGCTCACATTGAATAAAGCTAATACTTGAGATAAATCTACACCTTTCTTAGATTTGAACATCAAAATTATCAACCACCTAATATATACTAATATTTATGATAAACGTGAGGATTTTTGATTTCCTATTGTGAATTTTCCTTACTTGGATGGCGATGTCCCTCGACTTCAATCATATGGTATCTATATATTTCAATTAGTTCCATTTGTCAGAGGCTGCACCGATGTTTTGGACTTTCATAAACGAAATTTACAAATTACTACTAAACTTTTAACTCAGTGTTACAGATATCACTAGCTTAGAAAAACATTCGGCAAATTCTTTAGACCTTATTCAGAACCTCTATCGAAATTTGGAAATATTTCTTTTTAACACTATGTATCCAATGGAATTTCCCATCCTAATTCTTACGGTGATCTCGTATATAAACTAAGGTAAGTAAAAGGCTCCAATAACTTTATTTTATCATGTAATAAAATAGTCATTATGGCATTGAGATCATCAAAAAGACTATAGTTCTTGTATTTGGCCCCTCTACAGCCTTATGCAGATATTTACTTGAACGTTGAACGCTGACTAACAGGGCGGTAGGGACTATATGACGGGCCTTGTCCAAACCTCTTTCAGAGGAGACATGGTCCTGAACCTCGTCCCCTCTGACTGTTAGTCGGGACTCCTACAGATCTAGGGTATGAGCTCGCTTTCATACTGGCAGAGCACGGTTTATCATGTTGATGTCGCATATATTTTATATCATTATGTGTTTTACAATACCTTACGTGTTTATATTTTTATGAACTCTGAATTTGCGATACCTGTTGACCCTTGTTGTTTACATGGAGAATTATTTATAAATTTTTAAATGTACGTCCTTTGATTGTTCTGCTGTTACGGCAAGTGGGAAGGTGGGCCCGTAAATCGGTTAACCACACCATTTGTTTGTCTTTTGTCAATTTGAATGACCGTCCTAAGTCGGTATAGTAATTACATTACAATCAAATATTTTTGTAATGTGTTATATGTGCTAGTATATTATTTATATTCATGTATTGTATAGCTCCATGGTGACTTCTGCCACATAACTGAGCCAGCAACTCCTCTATTTTCTTTGGAATGATTTTGTATGGTCTTAATATCTTAATATAGAACGGTTGTTGAAGGACAGAAATATGCTGATTTTGTCATTATGAATTTATAATTATTTTCTTTCCACAGTTGACCTCTAACTATGAAACAAGAAATCATAACCCAGGTAACCATGAACCGTATACAGAAATAAACCTAGTTCAGGTAAATATCTGGAAAAATATAGCACATTCTCGCGTTCTCTTAATATGAACTATACAGTTGGGTGCAGTCCTAAACTTACATTCAAGTGCACTTGACAAGTGCACTTTAAGTTTAGTTTTTCGTCCTGAAAACCATTCATAAAGTTTAGTCAAGTGCACTTGATATTAAGTTTACTTTAAAGTAATTCCGTCTTCAAGTTTACTATCACGTGACACCAAGTTTACTTTCACGTTTGTTTATTACAATTATCCAGTTTCGTATAACACGATAGAAATAATTGTCTTATTATGTACAATTGCATATTTTATATATATATATATATATATATATATATATATATATATATATATATATATATATATATATATATATATATATATATATATATATATATAATTTTAATAGAAAAATATAGTAAATATACATGTATATAGAAAGTAAACTAAACTTGAAGTGCACTTGGAGTAAACTTGGAATCAAGTGTAGTACTAAACTTGGAATCAAGTTTACTACTAAACTTGATTCCAAGTTTAGTCTGTTGTCGCCAAGTAAACTTGAAAAGCAGTCATAAAGTTAACTTGAAGTGCACTTTATGTAAGGTTAGGACTGCACCCAACCGTACTTTCACATTACTAACCGCTGTAGACATGTTAGTAAATTGTACTGCGTTTATATAAACATTCTGCATTTTATAGACAAGTTAGAATATTGAATTCCATCAACAATACGACCATTCTTACATATTACATGTTGACAGATTACATTGTGTTGTCGACATATTTACAAATTGCATTCCATTGACAGCATATTTACATATTGAAGGTATATTAATATATAACATTCCATCGAAGGTATAATAACTTATTGCCTTCCATCATCGACATAAAAACATATTAACATATTAAATTTCATTGACGACACATTAACAAATTGAATTCAAATGCGGACATATTCACATAGTGCATTTCATTAACGACATATTAACAAACTTTATTCTGTCGACATATCAACATAGTGCATTTGTTTGATGACATATTAGCATTTTATATGTTAATGCTAACATATTTACAGTTTACATTCAATTAATGACATTAAAACAAAGTGACTTAAATTGAAGATAATATAGTTACTTATTGCAATCCACTGATAACATATTTATATTTTGTATTCATTGACGGCGAATTTACATACTGAATTCTATTGACGACATATTGCAAATTCCATTCCATTGACGACATATTTACCATATGAACGATACATTAACATACTGTATTAAACTAAAGACATATAACAAATTGTATTCCATATTAACGAACATTTATGATTTATGTAGAAATAATTTACCACAAGCTTCCATCGCCTGTAAATAATTTTAAATGGAAAAAGCAGAAAATGGGGCATTGATTACAAGTTTACATGTAACATAACAAATTTTATTCCATTGAGAACAAATTTACATATTGAATTCCATTACCAACATATTTACATATTACATTTCACTGTCGAGGTATAAACGTGCATTCCAGCGACATCTTGCATTGTATTGTTGACACTTTTTCAGACTTATTTTGATGTTCCATTCCACAACACACATATTGTCATATTCAGTACCATTGGCAATATTTACATATTGCTATTTATTGACAACATATTAACTTAATGCATTTCTTTGATGACATATTAGCATAATGCATTCTGTAGACGACACATTAATAAATTATAATCCTTTGGCGTCATATGAACATATTGCTTACCAATGACAACATTTTATTATATTGCATTTCACTATCCACATATCTTAAAACAATGCATTCCATCGTCACATTATGACATTGCATCTGTGATGTGATATTCTGATAGGGTCATGACCCCTATGTAACATCGGAAAATTGTGTGCAGTTTATTTATAACTTACATACAGAGAAAATGCAGTAATGTGGATAACCAGTCGTTGAATGAAGACCAAGCTCTTCTCTAAGGCATTGAATATAATACGCCTTACATACGAAAGTGTAATAGTTAGCTACCTTGTCAGCAGGAACAATAATGAAAATTTCGTCGAGAAAGTTCTCTAACAACACTGGAGTCACGAAATAGAGAATAGTGTTTGTTCTTGAAGAAATGACAAAATATCCGAATTCTTTTCTCTAGCAGACTTCTGACCGACTTCAGCCATTTAGAGAGAGTGCCTAATTCAATCTTCTCTCTCTTAGCCCAACGTCTGCCATACCCTTCATACGAGTTCATAATGATATGAAAATTTTGACACTATGTGAGAGACTGTGGCTCTCTATATTTGAAAAACAGAAGACATCTGACAAAGCTGTATGACACAAATCACCAAGGACTTGCACACAAATAATAAGAATAACTCATTACATTCTGTTGAGGACATGCTGAGATAATGCACGGTATCATCGACATATTTAAAATTCCATCGACGGCATTGTATTTAACTGACGGCATATTAACATACTACATTCCATTTAGCTACGTACTAACAAAGTTCAATGTACTTACGACAAGCTTACAAATTGCATTCCGGAATTTCAGTCAGGCAGTATTTCTTGCCTTGAATGGGAAAATTTGACTTCGTGTTTCAGTCTCCTACGTGTGGTCGTGCTTGTATATTTATATATTTACCTCCTCGATTTGAAAGGTTGTTGCAGGACTTTTGCGACGGGTGTTGAATGCAACCAGGGGACGCTTACTACTTCCGGGTACCTGGTCTCAGCTCGATTTTATTGGGGTTCGCATTTGTCTGGATATGACACGATACACGATATTGTCCTTTTCCTCCATGGACTATGAGATATGGTTTACCCTTCGGCACTTCTTCATTTTTACATTCAATAGCTGACATTTGAACATATTTTCTGCATTGCCGATATTTAAACATATTTAATGCCATTGGCGTTATATTAAGATATTGAAATCCACAAAAGATAAATTGATATACCGCATTCCATTCCATTGATGACATATTAACATACCACATTCCATTCCATTGACGATATATCATTATATCGCATTCCATTCCATTGACGACATACTAATATATTACTTTCTTTTGCGGAAAAAACAAAATATTCCATCCCATTGACGAGAGATTAACATAGTACATACCAATGCCGACATATTTATATATTATATTCCAGTGACGACACATCATTATTAACTTGGTTCTGAGGGCAAGGCG
Source organism: Pteria penguin (assembly GCA_035048485.1). Classification (NCBI taxonomy): domain Eukaryota; kingdom Metazoa; phylum Mollusca; class Bivalvia; order Pterioida; family Pteriidae; genus Pteria; species Pteria penguin. Next base: position 90,604,277 of record CM068580.1, read on the forward strand.
ACTTTCAAATAAGCTATTCAACCAGAGTTATACATAAGCTTGGCTAACAACGTCACTGAGGAAGTTCTACGGCCGTTACGAGACTCTTACTACTCAATATGATATCTCGTTATCCAGACTTTTAAATAGTATTCTGGACTGAGACCGATTCCGATCATTTTACACAGATTTGACACCTTCTTTACTAGAAATTACCTACTTTGACTTCTCCATATATAGATAAATATGGAATTTACAGGATTTGACTCTTTCTACTGGGTTTATGTGACGGGTGTTTCTCACTCTCCCCGGGCACTTGATCTCACTCCATCATAGGGGTTCACATATGCTCTTCAAGTCAATTTTACGTTATATTCTACTTGGTTTTCATTTTCACTGACTTTGTACGTCCTTTGGTTTCATGATTTTTGGGCTTATGGTTTTGATTTATCCATCATTTTTACATTATTCCACATACTGACTCCACATTTGTACATTGTATTCGATTGATAACACATTGACATAGTGCATTCCACTGACTACATAATACCATGTTGCATTCCAATGAAGACATATCAACACACTGCATTCCATTTTACAGTCTATTGACGACATATCTACATTTTGAATTTTATTGTCGATATATAAACAGCTGTATTCCATTACAGACATTCCATTGACGACACATAGGCATATTGCATGTCATTTACGATCTTCTTAAGAAAATACATTCTATTGACGGTATATTGAGAAATTGATTTCCTTTGCGGAGAAATTAAAATATAAAATTCCTTTTACGACACATTAGCAAACTGCATCGCATCATAGACATAAATACAAATTACATTCCATATGTAAACAAATTGTATTCTCTTGCCGACATATAAACGTTTTTGCATTCACATGTTCCATTCCATTGATGACATGTTAACAGATTGCATTTCATTACTGACATATCAAAATTTTGCATGTAAATGACAACATTTTAGCATATTGTATTCCACTAACGATACTTAACTGTTCGTGTTATTAATTAAAAATACAAAACGTTGATTATGTGGTTATTATATTGCCTTTTATGCATAGAGCATGCGTTCATTGTATATTTTACATATTTCACCCATCTGATCATGATAATTTGAATTAAATAAAATAGAATAAATAAATACACCATTAAAATTCTATATGAAAATGATAGATATTATCACTTAAAAAGATTACAGTCTATATTTTCAATCATTCATTTTCTGTCTCAGAGAAGCTGACCGCGTTTAGTTTATGAGCAACAACGGATGAAGGGATGACGGACGTCACATTACGACAAATGTTATAAGCCTATATAGTTTGAATCTGATTGAGACATGCATGCGTGTTTGAAGGAAGAAAGAAAGTAACTGACTCAGCCGTATGACAGAAGTCACCACAGAAATATAGTACTTAAAGTAATGAAAAAGATCATAAAAGGAGATCACAAAATGTTCGATTAAAGATTTTCAAGAAGAGAGGTCATAAAAACTTTGTTACACAGGAAACGTTTATAGAATAATATGTTGCTATCAAAAATATGTAAGGCGACATCATCATAAGTAAACCGTGCACTGCCCGTCTATAAGCCGAGCTCAGATCCTTGATCAATAGGAGTCCCGACTAACATTCAAAGGGGACGAGGATCAGGGCCTTGTCTCCTCTGAATAGGTTTCGAAAAGCCCATCAGAGTCCCTACCACAGTTATAGAAACAACACATTAACATTTTCGGAGAAAATAATTAATCTAAAATCAAAAATTCTTTTAGACTGTGGCTTCACAAATTCTATTTATAGTTATATGCGTTCATATTTAATGAGGTAAGTGATATCAATTTTATGTCGCATGGTTTCGCATGATTGATCACAAGTACACCGGTCATTTCGCTCTTGTGGCCAGCGCGATGAATCGATACGTGATTGACAGCATCACTGCCCGCTAGCTGTGCAAGTAAGAGGCGGGGCTTACACCTTCACCTTTAAAGTCAGAACTTTAGATATGTTGAGAAAGGTCTTAAATTCATGATTAATTTTATGATACTTCTACAGATTTGTCGTTGGTTTAATTCAGTTCGGGGAGCAATATCAGTGTTATTGGTATTCTTCTACTGAGAAAATATTGCTTTCTGTGCTTGCTGTTATTACCCATATATCATGGATATGTAGTGTGCGCTCGTCATAAGTAAGATTTTTAACAATTAAGTAACATTCTCATTTGCAATGAAATGTCTTATTTTAGATTTCTTCTGCTTATGAAACAACACAGCAGACAGCAGGAGGAGATCATGTGTATGCTGAACTAAATCCCACACACATTTAAGAGAAATATTTCTGTCGGTAAACTGCCAACTAATAGATATCACACATATAATTCAATTGATAAATAAATAACAATGAGGGGAGTGTTGTATTCAAATTTTAATAAATAATAAATAATCAATAAATCAATAAATGAAATTTAATGCTTCTGACAAAATTCGTGTTCTATGTGTGAATGTTTCATTTCTGTTTGCTTTATTGTTAAATGTATTTAAAATATGCATTGATATATCAATTACTATATATTAAACCATAGAACTGACGAGTTTTATTTGTTTTAGACCCTTACTGCTTCGTCGTGCCATGGCTTTGACCAAAGATGATATCTCTTATTTCAAGTTCAAAAACTACACATGGCCAATTGTTAATGGAATTCTATTAGATTTTGTTAAAATGTTCACTAATACCCAAAGGTATGTCATGATGTTGATTAAAGGTCATATCTCTTATTCAAGGTTACTAGCTAAACGTGACCAATATTCCATTTCGTTTTCAACACATTTTGCATAAATGCTCTTTACGAACAAAACTTGCGTCATGACCTTGAACCAAGGGTCATATCTTTTGTTTAAGGTCATCAACAAAACAAGGTCCATGTTAATTCCACTCTGTAATCCGTAATCCAGCCCTCTGTAGATGTATTCCATGTATTCTCTTGACCAAAAGTTGTGCCATGGCTTTGACTCAACATCACATCTCTTGCTTCAAGATCTCAAATCACACATAACTAATTGTGAAGTAATTACCAGCAAACTTTGCACAAATGTTCCTTACGACCCTTAACCTGTGTATTTTTAATATAACCCATGGTCATATCTGTTATCTGAACGTCATCAATTAAGGACTGTATTATTCATTGCGCTCTATAATGAAATACCATGAAACATTGATTTAAGACTGATATGACATTTAAATGGAAAACCGTTTTAATGACAAAATAATCAATAACTTCGTCAACCTTATCGTAACCGATATTCAACTTCTGACGACGGACTGTTAGTAGACATATATTGTTATTGCAAGAATATAAAAATGATAGATAAATCCACACCATAACTCAAAAAATCATGAAACCAAAGGACATAAAAAAGCAGTAAAAACGAAAACCAAATCAAAACACAACGACAAATGTCGTCTTGAAAAGCATATGTGTACCCCCTTGATGGAGTGAGATCAGGTGCCCGCGGAGAGTGCGCATCTCCTGCTTGCTAGAAACATCCGTCACATATGCCCAGTAGAAAGAGTCAAATCGTGTAAATTCCATATATATTTATATATGTAGAAGTCAAAGTTGGCAACCTTCTGGTACAGAAGGTGTCAAATCTGTGTAAAATAATCGGAATCGGTCGCAGTCCAAAATATCATTTAAAAGTCTGGATAACGAGATATTATATTGTGTAATAAGCATGTTAATGTGCATATTTCGTTAGTTTGCCTGTGTGATGTTTTATGACATACATCACACCAGCAGCTTTGGGAAACAGTAAAAACCGAGGTCTGATTCAAGGTAGACATGACACGTAAAAATTACTTACAGATGGGTGCAGTCCTAACATAACATTCACGTTAACGCGAAAAGCGGTCACGAGGACTGCTTGAGCACACGTGCTAGGACTGCTCGACCGGACGCGCGTGCGCTCCTTGCGTTAACGCGGGAGGAAATTTGCGTTAACGCGATTTATTCCCGCGTGAGTTCAGTCCGGTCGCGCGTTCACATGATTATATTTGTAATTCTCTTTACAGTGGTACGGATGGAGGAAATAAAAGGAATCTAATTAAATTACCGCAAATGTCGCCATATATACGTGCATTAAATGTGATGTTGAAATGACACCCCGCATTAAGGGTTTCATATGTAATATAATAATGGTAATCACCGCGTAGACATGCACTCAGGTATTTATGAAAAACTTCGTCAGTTTATACTATAAAGACTCTAGGAAAATAACATTCTAATTCTATCTTATTTGTTTATTTTTAATTAATAAAATTATGTATTTATTTGTTATTTGTTTATTTATTTATAATTTACTTATGTTTTTTTCTTATTTATGTATTTACAATTCTTTTTTTTTGTAATTTAGCTATTTTTCATAATATATGAATACCATGCTTATCATCGTTATTATTCTTTTCATTAATTTAATTATTATTATTATTATTATTATTATTATTATTATTATTATTATTATTATTATTATTATTATTACCCTAAAATAAAAATAAATTTCATTATATTCAATGTTCGGAATTTGTAGTCAATATTTTTTAAATTCACCCTTTTACTCGTAAGCGTTCTATTTAATTCTAAATATTTATCTACATGCACACAGTAATATATTTTTATATTTAAATATACAATGTATATATCGATTCTCCTTTAAATCCTTCTCTATATAAGTTGTAAGCAAGCGAACGTGGCTGTCAGGCACGTTCACGCGACAGCCAAGCGCGTGAACGCGGCAGTCCAGCGCGTTAACGCGGTCTCAAAATTTAGTTCACGAGGAAATCTGCGTTAACGCAAACGCGTGTGCTCAGCAGTCCTGAGCACACGAGGAAAGCAAACTTCACGTTAACGCGACGTTAACATAATGTTATGTTAGGACTGCACCTCACTGTATTGCTTCAGATGGGTCTTTAATGTTAGTAATCTTTGCAAGATGCATCACCGTGTGTCTCAGGATTACCCAACACAAGAAAGCTAGAGAATCGACGTGGACGTGGTAAATACATGGTTTAGACTGAAGTAAATCAATCTGAATACATGTTTCTCTCTCAATTACTCATTCCATGCTGTAAAAAAACAAACTGACAGATATCTACTAAATGATGTAATTTCACCGCAGTATTCACGAAATTTATATCCCCTGCATAGCTGAGCAGGCGCCCGGAAGACTAAACATTTTTGTTTTGTCTTCCTGCATTTGCCATCAATGTACCATGTATATAAAAACATTAAAATATGTCACAACTGCATTTCTGAGATGAATGTTAACTAACATTGTATAAACAGAGCTTTTTGAATAAATTATACCTTCATCTCCCTCATATGGCGTCTTCATTTCACAACTTATACGTACGTTATACTAGGGCATGCTCTAAATACGAAAGTTTCGTCCTGAGAGCGAGGTTTCTTGTCACGAAACTACTCTCACTTGGATACATTGTAGAGAAAACAGAAGACATCTCAGAAAGCTGTATGACACAAATCACCAAGGACCTGTACACACACACACACACATACACACACACACATACACACACACACACATGATTATAGTAGAATAAACATGCAACGACATTACAAAAATATTTGATTGTGCTGCGTTACGATACCGACTTAGGACGGTCAATTAAAGTAACAAACGTCACTCATTTAGTGTGGTTAACCGGTTTACATTCGCCCACTATTGATAAACGTTTGAAATTGTCACTGAGGAAGTTTTATGGTCGATATTGGGATCTGGTGCAATTTCAGATTCTTCTTTCAAGAATGTTAACCGATATTCTGGGACCTGATCATGCAAACTAACCATTTAATTTTTTTACTTTACTTAATACATAATATGTATATATTTAGACATTTGTTCACGTGCATTTCCGACGTCGGGATTTCAGTTAAACAACATTTCATACCGTGAATATGATAATTTGACTTCATGTTTTGTCTCCTTCATGTGTTCATATTAGTATATTTATGTAATTACTTCCTCAACTTGAAAAGTTGTTGCAAGACTTTTGCGACGGGCTTGGCATGCAACAAGGGGACGCTTACTCCTCCCGGGAACCTAATGTCACCTCGATTTTTTTGGGGTTCGCATTTGTCTGAATTTGACACTATAAGCGATTTTTTCCTTTTATGCCATGGACTGTGAGATATGGTTTACCTTTTTATATTTCTTTACCTCAGTGTTTGCTAATTGTGTTTTATTACACCACCTTACTTCAGCGAGAAAGACCTAACGTGTCAAATGCCCTTTTGGCAGCAAAAGGTACAGTACTACATTGAAAGAATATTTCATTCACATTTTATATTTTCATTTCTTTCTAACTTTGGATCTGTAATGGCAATGGGACACTATCTTGACATGGATAAAAACCATGTACAGGATAAAGCAAATTCTGTGATTGCAGCGACCAGACACATTTTTGTCGAGTTTTAAAACCATGACTTTGGAGATATGTCTTGGAGTGAAGATCAGTTTTCTGTCATTGATAAAATGTATGAAATACATTTATTCGGTTCACGTTTTACATTACGTAAAAATTACTGCACACATATGGTGACGGCACCTGCACCTGCCTAATGCATTGCACAGAAATAAAGATCTTTGCAATAAACTTACTCGAAGCTGGAATAATTTACATGCCACGTCTTTCATATATGCATGATACAAGCGACGAAGAAACGGTGGAAATAAAACCCGGGACCCCACGGTCAAGATCCAAGCACCCAGCCCATTGGGCTACGCCGTCTATATGTAGAATATATAGCAAATACTATTTATTACTAAGGTTTTCATATTATACTTTACTGTAATATCTTGGAAATACGAGACAAAATTATGTCTAACAGAAATTACTTGAATTATATAGCAATAGAAGATTTGCTATTGTTTAATGGACGGAACAACGATATTGACCTTAGAAGTATGATAAGGAGTCAAACTGTATGGTGTTGCATAGATTATTCCCCCGCACAGACTCCCCCCTCCCCCGGAAAAACCGAACCGGTATAGATCTTCCCCCTCTGAAGGGGAAATTCTATTCGCGGTTTCCCCTTTCTGAGTATCAGCACAGATTTTCCCCCTAGACGGATAAACCGATTTGGTTTATCCCCCCCACCCACCCCTGATTGATTGCGGATTCTCAACAAATCGGAAAACTCAAACCGTAATTTAGTCTTGATTTTACGTCCTTTTGATTGATTGATTGGTTTTTGTTTAACGTCACACCACGAATATTTCACGAATATGATGACGGCATCTGCCTGATGCGGGACATACAAATTTTGACCTTTGCAACGGACCCACCCGAAGCAGTGAGGGATCTTTAACGTGACATGCATACCACGACACGGGGCCTCGGTTTTTTACTGTCTCATCCGAAAGACAGAACACCGGCCTCCCGATCAGGAGTCCAGCGCGATACCACTAGGCTACGCCGGCTTATGTCCTTTTGAAATTGAAATACCTATCAGCCGCCATGGAGGAAAAAATAAGCCTGCATACAAAACAAGGTTCCCTTTTCATCATTCTTAATGGTATAGAGTATATCAAATACACAGCAAAAAGTAAAAACAAGATATATGATTATTGAGCAGAATCACTGTGTCAATTTCAATAACATTACGTCAATATGCCATTTCATATTCTAGATCTCAATTGAATTAGAATAGAACAGATTTAGTATTGATAAAAGAATTTCAGTCCCTAAAATGATTTTCCTTTGGTTGTTTTTATGGTGTTTTGGGGTTCAGATTCTTATGGCGCAAAAAAAAACCCCAAAAAACAAAAAACAAAAAACAAAAAAAAAAAAAAAAAAAAAAAAAAAAAAAAAAAAAAAAAAAAAAAAAAAACAAAAAAAAAAAAAAAAACCAAAAAAAAAAAAAACCAAAAAAAAAAAAAAAAAAAAAAAAAAAAAAAGAACCCAAAACACCCCCCCCCAAAAAAAACCCCCACCCCAAACAAAGGACCATATTAGTTTGCCTTGTTCAAACAACATTTCGCCACAGACCTATCATAATGATTTGCAAATATGTCTACGACATCTTTATGATATAAAACCACATCAAAACCAACAAGATGTATTTGTGAAGCAGGAATTCCTCCGTTTATCAAAAACAAGCTGTTATTCTAAAGTAGGTAAAAAGCCGGCGTGGCCTTGTGGTATCGCGCTGGACTCCTGATCGGGAGGCCGGGGTTCGAGTCCCGCTCTGGTCATGCCGGTGTCCTGTCTTTCGGATGAGACAGTAACAACCAAGGCCCCGTGTCGTGGTATACATGGCACGTTAGAGATCCCTCACTGCTTCGGGTGGGTTCGTTGCCAAGGTAAAAATTTGTATGCCCCGCCTCAGGCAGATGCCATCACCGTGTACGTGACATATTCGTGGTGTGATGTCAAACAAAAATCTAACAATCAACCTAAAGTAGGTAAAACTAGAAGGTCAAGGTCAAAAGTCATGGAACCAACTATAAGCGCATGTCATTAGGAATAGTCATGGGAAATATGAAAGTTCTTTCATTCACTACTAAAAAGTTATGGCCAAGGTAAAAGTTTTGCAGAATTAGGTCAAACGCGCAGGTCAACGTCACGAGGTCAAAATGTTAGCACCAGTAAAAGGTATTGACACAAAGAATACACGTGTGAAATATGAAATCCATATCACTTACCGTTCGGAAGTTCTGACCAAGGTTTAACTGAGTCTTTAAAAAGTATGTCAGATATGCTTAAGTCACAGTCACAAGGAAAAAATTGTTGATATTAGTGGTAAAGTCTTGCTACAAGGAATACACAAGATGAACACCCTATCACTTACAAATCAAAAGTTATGAACAAGATGTAAGATTTTCAAAAGAAGACGATATTCAAATATACCAAGTGGAAAGGTTTTATTACAAGGATTCCTCGTGTGACATATGGAAGCTCTGTCACATACCACTCAAAAGTTATAGGTAAGGTCCAAGTTTTGTGGACAAATAGACAGACAATCTAACGGAAAGGACAAATTCTACATATCCCTACGGATGCATAATACCAACGGCTACATGTATTTGAGAGAGGTTTGTATGTAAATAAATATGTAGGTATGTAACATCGTATTATCCTTATATAAGTACTGAAAAGAGTTTTCCTAGATAAAAACATCTAAGTATTCTTCTCGTCAGTGATACTGCTTGTAAAACTTGTAGGGATCGCTTGGTTCCTTTCCCCGATATTTTTACAAGTTATGTCCAATCTCTAGCTCCAATAATTGTTAAAGGAATTTTGAATGTCACTTCATATAATTTCCACAAAGGAAATTTAAATTGTAATTTTTGGCGTCTCTTAATGTAATTTTATCAAACTTATGTTTTTATATCTGCATTTGCTCGACATGTAGGTGATAATGTGTCTTAACGAGTCCGTTCTCGGTACGAGTTTTAATGCGTTGCGCAATGCAACTTTTAGCGCATGCCGATCGATTGTAATCGTTAAAATAGTCGGCGTCTTAAAAACATTAATAATATTAAAAAATTATCAACAAATTATAAAATCAGCATAGTTTAAGCGAAATGTATCTACCCAACATTAATATATCGAAATTAATTCCCATAATATCTGATTACGACAATTCAAAACGTTAAAAATCGTGGTTTTTTTTTTAGATTTTCCCCAAAATTGAACCAAGCGGTGAATTTTTCTACAATTCTCTGAAAATTATTTTTATTTAGCATTTTATCACTGACGACAAAATGATCAATTTTCCTTTTGTAGTTCTTGAGATATTTTTACCCAGAACGGCCTCGTTAATGGGGAATCACTTAATAATTTGATTCTCATTTAGGACCAGAAGAGTAAAGAGATATCTTTAATTTGCAAAATACACCCTCATGCGGGGAAATAAGATTTTTCAAAATTTCAATTTCAAACTGGCAATGTGCCGATATCCGATGAATTTTTGTCAAATAACGCATTATGCATATTTAGTTTCATTCACTTGTAAAATTCGAACCAAACCGGATTTTATCTCTAAAAAAAAAAAGGGGGGGGGCGTACTTATCTCAGGGGGGATAAATTATACTAGGTCGTTTTATCCGTTAAATTTTCTATGCTGAGTCGGTTTTTCCGTGGAGGAAGATTTATACTGGGTCGGTTTGCAACGGACCCACCCGAAGCAGTGAGGGATCTTTAACGTGCCATGCATACCACGACACCAGGCCTCGGTTTTTACTGTCTCATCCCAAAGACAGGACACCGGCATGACCAGAGCGGGACTCGAACCCCGGCCTCCATATCAGGAGTCCAGCGCGATACCACAAGGCCACGACGGCTTCGGGTATCGCCTCGATTTTATTGGGGTTCGCATTTGTGTGGATATAATACTATACACGATATTGTCCTTTTATTCGATGGACTATGAGATATGGTTTACCCTTCGGCACTTCTTCGTTTTTTACTTTTCATTCTAACTTAATATTATGTTTGAAAATGAAACGTTTATATGATTTGTAAAGAAAAGATAACTCCATTTGGGTTTAAAAAGAATGATCTTTTGTGGGTGTTTCAATGAACCTTAATATCAAAATATGAACCAAAATAGATTTATCAGATGTCAAGTTAAAAGTTTTCTTAAAAGTACTGATACTATACCGCAAAAGTTATTAGCTGTCTATTTATTGGCAATAGATCTTTGCCGACAAAAATTGTCTAATATTTGATATATTTGCATGTGATTGCAGTTACGTACTTCAAACGCCGATAAAGGTTTCAAGATGTGATCACAAGGAAACTATGTAATTGTGATGGCATCTTGAAACCTTTAAGTGCTGCGTCAACGATGAGAACCCGTCCTTTACCGTTCAGTTCTTCCTTTGATCAAGTTGTCAGTTAATAATAATTCCTCTTGAGCAAAATGTTCCTTCACTGTTTTCGTATTTTGTAAATGAAATAATGTATTAAATGAATAATTCTGCACAAAGTATGATTAGCTGATTTGAAAGGAGATGACCCTGTATACATTTCCTTAAGCAGAGAAAAATCCGATTCACGTTATTTTCGATTGATTTGAAATTGCACTGTCGTAAAGCATAGTTACTGTTTCTCTATTTTCTTAGAAATGAAGAAAGTGCCCATGTTTCATTTAATTATTTTTCGTAAATACCACTTACGAGATCACGTGAATAGCACTGCGCAGCCGCGAAATCATTGACCTGCGAGCAGCTATTAGAGCGAGACGTTGTCTCACATGCTCTTGAAAAATTTTGATATTTTCAGTTGACGTAGTCAACTTTATCTTAGATCTATTAATAATAGTTTTACTCCAGGTCTTACAATTTATCATTTTAACACTCCGTGGTACACGGACGTTGGTTTTCATTTCATTATTCGGGGCTTCGGTTTGTTAAATCGAATCGGTAAATTTGTTTTACTGACATCAAAATGGCGGAAGCCGAAGTTAAACGGTGTAAGTTTGACGATGAAATCACGGCTGTTGAGGAAGCAGCGAAGAAGGCATCTTCCACTGTCGGTGGAAACCTTTCAAAAGGGAAGCGTAAGGTCGCTAATAAGCAGACAGCAGGAGGATCTACTCCAAAACCGTCAGTTTCGAGTGCGAAACCTGTCGTAGGATTAGGAGTGTCGTTGGGCTCTCCAAAACCGTTAAGCACGTGTGTTTCGGAATCGCACAATGCTGCAGAGGGTCGTGTGGCGACTCATATGATAAAATCTGCAAACATGTCGGAGTCTGAATCTATATTGAAAATACTTCAGACTATTCAAATAAATCAGAAAAATCAAGACGAGAAAATCGATAAAATGAACTCGAAAGTGAATGAACTGTACAATTATGGGTATGATGATTACTCAGAATATGCTGACAGTGAAGTTGAAAATGCCTCTGAGTGTCAGGGCAATGATGACGATAATGCATGTGCGACTGTAGATGTTTCTGCTGATGGAAATAATAATGAACCTCTGTGTAAAAAGCAAAAAGTTGCATCTGAGTCTGATAATAAATTTGCGACTGCCGGCAAGAAACTTTGCGTAAAAGAAGTTTGTGATGAGTCGGTTGATGACGAACTTGCAAAGTTGGTGAATGACTGGTTTCGAGAGGGAATGGAAGAAGGAGGTCATGCGGATTTGATTAAAACGCTTAATAGACCAGAAAACGTAACGTCACTCGTGACTGTGCTCACAAATCAAATGGTGTGGGATTTTTTGAGCCCAAGTACAAGAACTAATGACAAGAAAATGCAGAATGTGCGAACTTCTCTGATCAAAGGATCGATAGCTCTCACTAAACTCACTCAAAAGATGGGTAAATTGGCAATGCCATGGAGGCATTAGCATCATTTGGTCATGCTAATCGACAACTTTGTATGTTTCGACGAGAGGCTATGAAGCCCGACATGAAAGGAGAGTACTCGCATCTCTGTAGCCATAACTTACAATTTACAGACTTCCTATTTGGCGATGACGTGCCAAAACAATGAAAGACATCACTGATTGTTCTCGTATTAGCAATAGAGTTGGCCTGAATTCTGGACGTGGTGGCGGTTACCGTGGTAGATTTCCGGCAACCAGAGGCAGAGGCAGAGGTAGATTCATGCGAGGTCATGGTGCCAGCAGAGGACGTGGCGGTTACAGCTATGGTGATTCAAAAAACTACTCGAGGCGAGGTCAGTTTCAGAGGGCCTCAAAGTAGACAAAAAACCAGGCAAGTATTGGTAAGTCAGAATGTCAAGCAGGTAATCTGAAACATTTTATTAAGGAGTGGAAAACAATGACATCAGATAAGAAGCTATTGGAAATTATAGAAGGATGTCGACTTGAATTTGTGGATAATCAGCCTCCAGTTCAAACTTCAAATTCATATGAACAGAAATTTAATGTAACTGATTCTGAAATAATTGATCAAGAAGTTCAAAATTTGATAAATATGAATGTTGTTAAAGAAGTTCAGTTTACAGAAAATGAAATCGGTTTTATTTCACCAATTTTTACACGCCCAAAAAGAATGGTACATTTAGAGTAATTTTGAATTTGAAAGAGCTAAACAAATATATTGTTTACCATCATTTTAAAATGGACAATTTTGAAAGTGCAGTAAATTTGGTATCTCCTGGTTGCTATTTTAGCAGTGTATATTTTACCAATGCATATTATTCTGTGCCTCTTGCTGAATGTGATCAAAAGTTTCTTAGGTTTATGTGGCGGAATAAAGTGTATCAGTATACCTGCATGCCTCAAGGTTTAGCTAGTGCACCTAGAATATTCACAAAATTACTGAAGCCAGTATTTGCTACATTGAGAAGACTAGGGGTGGCTATCATAGGCTACATTGATGATTCACTTTTAGTTGGTCAGTCTGCTGAAGAATGTGAAGCAAGTATTCATGAGACTATTAATTTGTCAGAGAGTCTAGGTTTTGTCATAAACTATGAAAAGTCTCTACTCATTCCATCAAAACAGGTTACATTTCTTGGTAATGTAATTGATTCTGAGACCATGACTGTGACTCTTACTCAGCACAGGAAAACTGACATACATGATGCATATGAAACATTAAGAAAAAAGAAATTTGCCAAAATTAGAGACATTGCTCGTGTTACTGGACTGATTGTTGCAAGTTTTTCTGCTGTGGAATATGGACCTCTACATTACAGAAATTCAGAGAGGGAAAAATTGAAGCTCTCCGTCATTCATTTGATAATTTTGATGATTATATGGCCATAACTAATGGCATGAAAGAAGAGCTTGATTGGTGGGTACAAAGTATTATTAGTTCCAGTAGAAACATTTCTCGATGTCCATTTGACATTTCTATTATGTCTGATGCATCTCTTGAAGGATGGGGTGCAGTTTCGAACCAAGTGAAAGCTGGTGGAAGATGGACACAGTCTGAGTCTCAGAATCACATTAATTACCTAGAGTTATTGGCTTGTTTCTTTGCATTGAAGTCATTTTGTGCAGATAAAGCTGACATACATGTAAAAATGTTCATGGACAATCAGACAGCTATTGCATATGTAAACAATATGGGAGGTATCACATCTGAAAAATGTGACTTGCTGGCAAATACTATTTGGTCATGGTGTATTAAAAGAAATATTTAGATTACAGCCTGTTATGTGCCAGGAAAAGATAATCAGATTGCTGATAGAATGTCGAGAAAGTTTGATGACCAAATTGAATGGATGTTGAAGAAATCAGTGTTTAATCAGATTGTAAATAAATGGGACACACCTACATTAGATCTGTTTGCTTCTAGACTTAACAAACAAGTTAGTGAGTATTGTTCATACACTCCAGATCCTGATGCTAAGTATGTATATGCATTCAGTATATCTTGGACTGGTATTTATGGATATCTTTATCCTCCTTTCAGCCTCATCAGTCGATGCGTCATGAAAATCAGACAGGACGGAGGAGAATGCATTCTAGTTGCACCAGTATGTCCAACGCAGCCATGGTTTACGAAAGTGATGGAACTCCTGATAGACACTCCACTGATTCTACCAATGACAGACAATCTTCTTGTGCAACCGTGCAGAAACATTCAGCATCCTCTCAAAGACTCCCTTGTAATGATGGCGTGCCGGTTGTCAGGACTCAGTTCCAGAACCGAGGACTTTCTCAACAGGCAACCACTATCTTGTTGGCATCATGGAAGCCCGGAACCACGAAACAATATAAGACATTTCATGCGCGATGGTTTCAGCACTGTCATAAAGAGAAGATTGATCCATTTTGTGCACCTATAGAATCAGTGATAGAGTTTTTGACAAATTTATTTCATTCAGGATTAGGTTACAGTGCACTTAATACTGCACGGGGTGCTCTGTCTTCGATGGGGCTTGTATATGAAGGTTTCACCGCAGGAAGTCATCCGTTAGTGATTAGATTTTTGAAAGGAGTGTATAATTTGAGACCATCAAAACCTCGTTACACTCATACTTGGGATGTTTCTGTTGTTTTGCAATATCTTAGAACTCTGTCACCCGTGAAGTCATTGTCGTTGAAAAATTTAACACTTAAATTAGTTATGTTGATTGCTCTTACATGTGCTACAAGATTGCAATTTATTCATTGTTTATGTTCATTTTTGTTATGATGATCTTTTGAAGACTAGTAGACCTAATTTTGTTGTTCCTATGACAATTTTGAAGGCATATGCTCCAGACATGAGGCTTTGTGTATATACCGTTATGTGCGAATATCTATCAAGAACAGTAACTCTTAGAAAGTGTGATTCTCTTTTCATCAGTTTTGCAAAGCCTTATCAGGCTGTAACCAGAGACACATTAGCACGTTGGATAAGAACGGTTATGTGTGCAGCGGGTGTTGATACAAATTTGTTCAAAGTACACAGTGTGCGTTCTGCAGCTGTATCTAAAGCAAAAGCATGTCACATTCCAATTGATGATATCATGAAAAAAGCAGGGTGGTCAAATGTTGAGACTTTTAGAAAATATTATGACAAAGTGGTTGTTGAAGGAAATTTTGCTGAAGCTGTATTAAATAGTTAAACTTGGATTAACTGTCATTGTCAATTTATTGTGTGAGCTTTAAAGATTCACGTGATCTCGTAAGTGGTATTAACGAAAAATAATTAGAAAATTAAACGAGACTTACCTTGGTTAAGGTGAAGTTTGATTTCAATTATTGGAGTAAATATAACCACTGCAGAGATCAAGTGCCACCCACCCACCCTTCATAAGTTTGACAGGTGGATCTCTACGGTTTGTATAGCTCTATGGTGACTTCTGCCACATAACTGAGCCAGTAACTCCTCTTTTTTCTTTCATGTATTTTGATATACAGCATGCACTCCAATTAAAAAAACAACACAACAAATTGACCTTTAAAGTATGATTTCGCAGCTGCGCAGTGCTATTCACTTGATCTCTACAGTGGTTATATTTACTCCAATAATTGAAATCAAACTTCACCTTAACCAAGGTAAGTCTCGTTTAATTTTCTAAGTTTCATGTATGTATCTGGAATTCTGTATACTGGTTTGCTTTTTTATTCTACTGTCTTCATGCGTATGGAAAAGTGAATATAAAAGTATTTCCACTGTGGCAGTGATTAACTTAAACTATTCACTTTTTCCGGTGTACATCTTCCAAACATTACAATGATAGTAAAAAGAAAAACGCTTTTTTCTATTGTTTCTATGTGTTTTGTGTTGAAGCCTCCGTTAATTGTCACGAGTTTGAATCACGAGTTGTAACCAATTATAACTTGACACGACTCTTCAGATGCCACGTAAGGCTGAAGATTTTATATGTCGTATAGGCATCTCCATATAAAATCTCGTGACGAATTTTATGACTGTTTATTACTCGCAACTCGTAGCTTTAACTCGTGACAGTGTGATGGGGCTTTAATCTTTCTTCTATTTTATGAGGTATTTCAAGAATTTTAAAATGAACAACAGAGACGACGAACTCGTTTGGTATATAAAAGCGCTGTCTTACGCCAAACTAATCAATTAACTGGTTATTGATTCGTTATACTTGAATAAATATAGAACATATATACCTTATAATTTAGTGCACCATATGCGCATTTCGACAACTTATGTCTCTTCAGTAATGCTCGTGGCCAAATGATTGGAATTCTCAAAATATATAAATATTTGAAGAGCAGTGTGAATCAAAAAGGACCAAAAGTGAACCAAAGAATATCTAAGGACAGAGCTATGCATGAGGGAGATACTCCTTAGTGGAATGTCAGTTCTAAAACATTGACAAGTCAAACAGTCATTTTTTCAGTAAAGCGATGGCAAAGGATTTGTTTTTCGAAATCCAAGAATGAAAATATGTTCCGAGTATCGCTTACATGTAAACTCGTGTAATTTCCGTGTGACCAACGGCCGTGTAACACTTTCACAATTATAGTCATCTCTGAGTCCATATTAAGACTTGAATTTCCACTTCGTCAGTATCGTATCTATCGGTTAGAGATCTGGATGTTCTCTATACGTACAGGGTCCTAAAATGTGTCGCAATTCTCAACAGGTTTGGGACAACATTATGGATGAAAATCAAAAGGACGAAGTTCCCGAGGTAACTCAGAAATTTAGATGACATACAAATCACATTCTACAAGACGTAAGTGTAAATTAAGTATTGATGATTTTTACACTGTAAACATACAATGTAGGTACGCCACTGTTATAGATTTATAGTAGTTGTATGCGGTGATATTGTCTAAATGCAAGATGTACGTATTTACACTTTTTCTGAATATATAAAACACAATATAAATCACCGAAGAAACACACATGACTCTCAATTCTTTGAGTATTTTAATATCACTAATTATATCATAAAATATTCCACGGAACCTCCGGGCCGATCCTGCTGCATAAAACATTGTATGTTGGTATCTTGACCTGCCTTTGAAAATGGCCTGGTTAAGCTATCTATGAAGTAAATGATGCCATTAGAAAATGTCTCGCCATACAGTATGTGATTTTGCAAGCCTCCGTCTGGTGTTCTGTTGAGTGTCTCCAAGGTGGTGACTATTTTGGTGATATTACTCTCTACGTTGTGTACGTCATATCCTGTGGATGATGTGACACAATTAATAAAGAGATATTTTGAACTTCAGTGAAATTTACTGAATCGGTAAGTGGTAAACTAGAAGATATACACATAGTTTCTTATGAGAATTCCCTCTGTTATGGTTGGTCTTCTATGGTATAGTCATTTTTTTGTTCTTTTTTAAAAGATATTTTAGATACATGTATTTGGGCTTTTAAACTTAGGATAATGATGAAAGTTTACATGATGCGTAGACGGGTAGGTCCATTACCTTTGAAGAAAAGAAGGGTTAGAGAGAGAGAGAGAGAGAGAGAGAGAGAGAGAGAGAGAGAGAGAGAGAGAGAGAGCGAGGTTTTTCTCTGTTCGTGAATAGAGAGGTGGATTCCAAAGAATAAATTGTATATGCAAGTAATGTATTTATAGTACCTTTAATTTCACCCCCGAAATTACTTGCAATTAATGCTCCTTGGCATATACGAAACTGAGTGCTAAATCGAACACGCTCTCCATTTTTGAGTGCCTCAAGAAGACTGTCATACTTGGTCAGAATTTCAGCATCATTTTGGTTCGTGAAGAACTTCATACTAGTCCTGAATTCACATAATAAACAAAACACTTTTTTGAATCGTTATAATATTTACTTAACTAAAGCACATCGTATCTAGACACGTTCTTAAATGTGCATTATGATTTTGTGGTGAAAAAGTTACTAGTCCCAAATGTGGCAGTCTAGACATAAAAGTTTTATAAGATTATTGCAAAAGTATCTTTTTACTTAAATTCTGGGAGAAAAGGTATTTAAGAGTTACGAGACCATATTTATGAATCAAAGCACTGTAATTATAGAGACTAAACCCTGATCGAAGATACAAACATTTTAAGGTACACTGTGTGTCACTCCAGTAGTCCTGACCGAGATACAGACCGAAACCCATACACTGGATACCATCCCTAACCGAGGATACACACCTTTATCAGACACAATACCAAGTAGTCCTCACCCAAGATACAGACCTCCGTCAGTTACACTAGACACGGTCCCAGTAGTCCACACTGAGGATACTGACCTCCGTCAGTTACACTAGACACGGTCCCAGTAGTCCACACTGAGAATACAGACCTCCGTCAGTTACACTAGACACGGTCCCAGTAGTCCTCACCGAAGATACAGACCTCCGTCAGTTACACTAGACACGGTCCCAGTAGTTCACACTGAGGATACAGACCTCCGTCAGTTACACTAGACATCATCACGGTAGTCCTGACCGAGATACAGACCTTCGTTAGTTACACTAGATACGGTCCCAGTAGTCCACACTGAGGATACTGACCTCCGTCAGTTACACTAGACACGGTCCCAGTAGTCCTCACCGAAGATACAGACCTCCGTCAGTTACACTAGACACGGTCCCAGTAGTTCACACTGAGGATACAGACCTCCGTCAGTTACACTAGACATCATCACGGTAGTCCTGACCGAGATACAGACCTTCGTCAGTTGCATCTGACACAATTCCAGTAGTCCTGACCGAGGATACAGACCTTCGTCAGTTACAATGGATACGATCACAGCAAACATGACCAAGAATTCAGACCTTCGTCAGTTAAAAATGGACACAATCCCATTAGTCCTGACAAAGGATATCGAAGACCTTGGTCAGTTACAGTGGACAACATCCAGGTAATGTAGACAGGGAATAAAGGCCTTCATGAGATATAATGGACTCCATTTCATTATTACTAACCGAGGATACCAACCTTTGTCAGTTATACTGGATTCCATCCAAGAAGCCGAGACCGAAGATTGGAACCCTCGTCAATTACACATCATGCTTGTAGTCTATATTGAGGATAACAGCCTTCGTCAGTTACATTAGACGTCATCCCAGTAGTTCTGACTGATTGATTGATCAATTGATTGAATAATGTTTTACGTCACTCCATGATTATTTCACGTATATGATGACGGCATCTGCCTGATCATTCCATAGAAATTTATACCTTTGCAACTGACCCACCCGAAGCAGTGAGGGATCTTTTACGTCTCACGCCTACTGCGATACGGGACCTCGGTATTTACTGTCTCATCCGAAAGACCGACACCAGTGCATCCACGTCTCCCGATCATGAGCCGAGCAGAGTTACACCGGTTTCCGGCAGTTCTGACCGAGGAAAAAACATTTGTCAATTAAAATAGATACTATCTTAGAAGCCCTTACCGAGAATACAAACCTTCGCCAGTTACATTGCACTACATCCTAGTAGTCCTTACCGAGGATCACACATTCGTCAGTTACACTGCACACCATCCTAGTAGTCCTGACCGAGGATCACACATTCGTCAGTTACACAGCACACCATCCTAGTAGTCCTTACCGAGGATCACACATTCGTCAGTTACACTGCACACCATTCTAGTAGTCCTGACCGAGGATCACACATTCGTCAGTTACATTGCACACCATCCTAGTAGTCCTGGCCGAGGATCACACATTCGTCAGTTACACTGCACACCCTCCTAGTAGTCCTGATCGAGGATCACACATTCGTCAGTTACATTGCACACCATCCTAGTAGTCCTGACCGAGGATCACACATTCGTCAGTTACACTGCACACCATCCTAGTAGTCCTGCCCAAGGATAACACATTCGTCAGTTCACTGCACACCATCCTAGTAGTCCTGACCGAGGATCACACATTCGTCAGTTACACTGCACACCATCCTAGTAGTCTTGACCGAGGATCACACATTCGTCAGTTACACTGCACACCACCCTAGTAGTCTTGACCGAGGATCACACATTCGTCAGTTACACTGCACACCATCCTAGTAGTCTTGACCGAGGATCACACATTCGTCAGTTACACAGCACACCATCCTAGTAGTCCTGATCGAGGATCACACATTCGTCGGTTACACTGCACACCATCCTAGTAGTCCTGACCGAGGATCACACATTCGTCAGTTACACTGCACACCACCCTAGTAGTCCTGACCGAGGATCACAATTCGTCAGTTACATTGCACACCATCCTAGTAGTCTTGACCGAGGATCACGCATTCGTCAGTTACACTGAACACCCTCCTAGTAGTCCTGACTGAGGATCACACATTCGTCAGTTACATTGCACACCATCCTAGTAGTCCTGACCAAGGATCACACATTCGTCAGTTACATTGCACACCATCCTAGTAGTCTTGACCGAGGATCACGCATTCGTCAGTTACATTGCACACCACCCTAGTAGTCCTGACTGAGGATCACACATTCGTCAGTTACACTGCACACCATCCTAGTAGTCCTGACCGAGGATCACACATTCGTCAGTTACACTGGACACAAGGACAGTAGTCTTGACCGAAGACCACACATTCATCAGTTACATTGGACACCATCCTAGTAGTTCTGACCGAGGATTGAACCTGGACTTGATAGAGGACTTCCAATAATGCACAATGAAGTTAAATACATAAAGTAGATGAGTACTCACGGATTCGTTTTAAGGTCACACGAAAATGTTTTAGAAGAGAACATCAGATTGTAATCTGGCGTCATAACCGACACTGTGACGTCAACGCTTTCATCACTTGTGTAGTTTATTTTTCTGTGCACTAATACCATGCCATCTAAAACATCAATGTATTATTTCTTAACACATTTTGACATTAAATTTCATATCAAATATGTAGTGTTGGGTTTTCTTTTTACTTTAAAAGTGTCTCGTTTGTCGAATTTGTTGTGAATTACTTCACACTTTTTATTTTACATACGACATATCTTATGTTAATCTGTATACACTTACTTGTTTCATTTCTCTCGCTTCTAATACTCGAAAAAACAACAAACGGCAATTCGGCAACAGATCGGTCATTAGTGAGTTCGAAAACATCGATACTGCCGCCAAATGGATTGGTAAAGTCGTCGTTATTATAGCCATACAGTTGGTTACATTTGGAGAGGTCAGCAGCGTAGGAGACCAAGTTTCCGGTCAGCAGCCGTCCACTGACCAACATGAAGCCAGCAACTGGTTTTGTAGCCCTGTATGTAGATATACTTTAAATAAAGGCAATATTATATGGGTTTAATCGATTCAAATACATGTATGTCCATGATATTCATATAAGGTCCTAGTTTTGATATTTATATAAGGTCCTAGTTATGATATTTATGTAAGGCCCTAGTTATGATATTCATATAAGGCCCTAGTTATGATATTGATATAAGCCCGTAGTTATGATATTTATATAACCATTTAAAATGATATTAAATATGGGACGTCGGCAAATTTTCCAGAACATCATTTGTTTTCAGTGAAGATGCTTTGCAGAACATCATTCGTTTTCAATGAAGCTGTCTTTCAGTTCTTATCATACTTATTTTTATAAAGAATGCTTTCTCTTGAAATAAAATCACTACGTATTAAAACACATTGTAAAAAGCGGAATATCAAATGATACTACCTCACATACTGCCGCTGTGGAGTCGCTTCTACATGCCAAACAGAAACTACAACAAAAGGGCAAATTATATACAGTCAAACTTCGATATCTCGAACACTGATATCTCGAATACCCGGGATATCTCGAAGTCGAACGTCGGTACCGAAAAAAATCTTCATATTATGATTAAATTCACCCCGGATGTGTCGAACACTGATATGTCGAATACCATGCTTATCTCGAATACATTTTCAAGTCCCGAAGTTCTTATTTACCCGGTTTATCTCGAAGTTGGCTTCTTATTGACAATATTCCCCGCGGCGTTTACCCTAAATGACAGGTCGCTCGCGTGGTGTGATCAATTGACCGTGTCGGTGTACATAGCCGCAGTAATTACATGTAAAGATGATGGATAAATCCAAACCACAAGTCCAAAAATCATGAAACCATAGGACATACAAAATCAGTGAAAATGAAAAACAAATGGAAAATAACAAAATATGTCTACTTGAAGAGCATATGTGAACCCCTGTGATGGAGTGAGATCAGGTGCCCGGGGAGAGTGAGCATCTCCTGCTTGCTAGCAACACCCGTCACATATACCCCGTAGATCTCGTCCGTGCGTACCCTGTTATTTATACCAAATATTAATAAATGATGATAGCTTATTAAACTCGACACAAAATTAGATAATTAACATTAACTGTATTTAATGCTTTTTCATACTGCGTTTAAAGAAATTTCTTTACACTGTTCATTAATTATTACTATTTCCAATCCGTGTGTATGTCTATGTATTTTTATGCAAAGTAATAGTAATTAAATCAAATTATGACGTGTGTCTTTATCTTGTCTTACGTGTTAGCCCGTCCTCGGTTTTAGGTATAGTATAAGACAGTTATATCCAGTATTGGATTTAAATTACGATGTTACTGAAAAGGAAACATGACGTTTTCAGTTTTGGAGTATATTCTCTATATATTCACAAAATATAAAAGGTATGATGAGATTTAGATTAATTATTAAGGAACAATACAATATGCACATCTTCATGCGTATTTATTGATAGATACATGTATATCTCATACATCTACTATAATAATCATAAATGTCAAATGAATCGGCGTACATCAACAACTGCAAGATTTGTGATCCTATACTCAAAATTTGGATATCTCGAACTACGAATATCTCGAAGTATTTTTTCCACGGTCCCTCCGACTTCGAGATAACGAGGTTTGACTGTACATTGATAACGAACTTCGTATTAATGTTTCATTCAACAAAAAGAGAGACAGAACACCACCGCTTCATCAAGCAGTCAGGACACCACCGAGTAACCCGACGTACAGAACACCACCGAGTCACTCTAAACAGAACACCACCGAGTAACCGACAGAAAGAACGCCATTTAGACATCTGACAGACAGAACACTACCCAGACATCTGAAAAACAGAACACCACCGAGTCACCGGACGGAAAGAACACCACCGCGACCAAACAGACAGAGCACCACCGAGACTAAACAGACAGAGCACCACCGAGACCAAACAGACAGAGCACCACCAAGACCAAACAGACAGAGCACCACCAACACCAAACAGATAGAGCACCACCAACACCAAACAGACAGAGCACCACCGAGTCACCCGACAAACAGAACAACACCGAGTAACCGACAAAAAGAACGCCATTTAGACA
The DNA here is from genome assembly GCA_035048485.1 of Pteria penguin. NCBI lineage: Eukaryota > Metazoa > Mollusca > Bivalvia > Pterioida > Pteriidae > Pteria > Pteria penguin. Next base: position 90,627,998 of record CM068580.1, read on the forward strand.
AACAAAACACCACCGAACCCTGTGACAGACAGAACACCACAGAGTCACTCGAAAGATATAATACAACCGAGTCACCCGACAGACAGAACATCAGCGAGTAACCCGACAGACAGAACATCAGCGAGTAACCCGACAAACAGAACACCACCGAGTCATCCTGCCGATAGAACAACACCGAGCCCATCTGACAGACAGGACACAACTGAGTCACCCGACAGATAGAACACCACTGGGCCCATCTGACGGACAGAACACAACTGAGTCACCCGGCAGGTAGAACACCACCAAGCCATATGACAGACAGAACCCAACTGAGTCACCCGATAGATAGTACACCACGAAGCCATCTGACAGACAGAACACAACTGAGTCACCCGACAGATAGAACACCACCAAGCCATCTGAAAGACAGAACACAACTGAGTCACCCGACAGACAGAACATGACTGGGTCATCTGACAGACAGAACACTGAGTCACACGGCATACAGAACATGACCGGGTCATCTGACAGGCAGAACACTGAGTCACACGGCATACAGAACATGACCGGGTAATCTGACAGACAGAACACTGAGTCACACGGCATACAGAACATGACCGGGTCATCTGACAGGCAGAACACTGAGTCACACGGCATACAGAACACAGTCGCCAGACAGACAACACCACCGAGACCAGACAGAATACCACTGATAGCCCATTGCACTCCTATCCGGGATGTCTCGGCCACAAGCCAAGCACCTTAATGAAAGTTTTTCAACAAATTAAGGCGGTGAAATGAGTGCACTGATATACTAATGTCATTCCCATCGTCCAGCACTAATCCTGATTAATAAAACAGTAGCAACATTGAAGATTTGTGCTGTTACCCTGTATCTCTATATCTGTTATTATACTTATGTGTTTCTGCAAATTTTCTCCTTTTTTTGATAAATAAATTCTAGATTTGACATGGTTATAAATACAAGTTCTTATACACTTACGATAAAGCAATGCTTTAGTGAGTAGAACCAGAGAATGCATATCACTGCCAGGAATATCCACGATGTTATCTTGGAGTTATCTAGGTCACGTAGTAAAGTTTGACCTCTTAATACCAATAGGTTGATAATATAAGCACATCTTTGTATATCTCATCAGAATTTGTTGTATAAATTTCAGTTGTTGCTTCCATATCTTTCCATTTTATGACCAGACAGATTTGATTATATTGTCCCCCCCCCCAAAAAAAACCCCCCAAACATACAAACAAACAAAAAAAAAACCACCAAAAAACAAAATAAAACAAAAAACCAAACAACAAAACAAAACAAAACAAACAAAAAAACAAAAACCGGTAACACCTTCAACACCATCTCATAAGAGCTTGCAGAGTATGCTCTACATGTAACCATTTCAAAAGAGACTTGAACATTTACACTACATAAAGAGCATCACATTAGAGCCTAGAACTCCTGCACTACATGTTCACTACCTCATCAGAGCCTATAGAGTCTAGGACTCCTGCACTACATGTTCACTACCTCATTAGAGCCTATAGAGTTTAGTACTCCTGCACTACATAGTCACTACCTCATCAGAGCATATAGAGTCTAGGACTCCTGCACTACATGTTCACTACCTCATCAGAGCCTATAAAGTTTAGGACTCCTGCACTACATGTTCACTACCTCATTAGAGCCTATAGAGTTTAGTACTCCTGCACTACATGTTCACTACCTCATCAGAGCCTATAAAGTTTAGGACTCCTGCACTACATGTTCACTACCTCATCAGAGCCTATAGAGTTTAGTACTCCTGCACTACATGTTCACTACCTCATTAGAACCTATAGAGTTTAGTACTCCTGCACTACATGTTCACTACCTCATTAGAGCCTATAGAGTTTAGTACTTCTGCACTACATGTTCACTACCTCACCAGAGCCTATAAAGTTTAGGACTCCTGCACTACATGTTCACTACCTCATTAGAGCCTATAGAGTTTAGTACTCCTGCACTACATGTTCACTACCTCATCAGAGCCTATAGAGTCTAGGACTCCTGCACTACATGTTCACTATTTCATTAGAGCCAATAGAGTTTAGTACTCCTGCACTAGATGTTCACTACTTCATTAGAGCCTATAGAGTATAGTACTCCTGCACTACATGTTCACTACCTCATTAGAGCCTATAGAGTCTAGAACTCCTGCACTACATGTTCACTACCTCATTAGAGCTTATAGAGTTTAGTACTCCTACACTACATAGTCACTACTTCATCAGAGCATATAGAGTCTAGGACTCCTGCACTACATGTTCACTACCTCATCAGAGCCTATAGAGTTTAGTACTCCTGCACTACATGTTCACTACCTCAATAGAACCTATAGAGTTTAGTACTCCTGCACTACATGTTCACTACCTCATTAAAGCCTATAGAGTCTAGGACTCCTGCACTACATGTTCACTACCTCATTAGAGCCTATAGAGTTTAGTACTCCTGCACTACATGTTCACTACCTCATCAGAGCCTATAGAGTCTAGGACTCCTGCACTACATGTTCACTACCTCATTAGAGCCTATAGAGTTTAGTACTCCTGCACTACATAGTCACTACCTCATTAGAGCCTATAGAGTTTAGTACTCCTGCACTACATGTTCACTACCTCATTAGAGCCTATAGAGTTTAGTACTCCTGCACTATATGTTCACTACCTCATCAGAGCCTATAGAGTCTAGGACTCCTGCACTACATGTTCACTTCCTCATCAGAGCCTATAAAGTTTAGGACTCCTGCACTACATGTTCACTACCTCATCAGAGCCTATAGAGTTTAGTACTCTTGCACTACATGTTCACTACCTCATTAGAACCTATAGAGTCTAGGACTCCTGCACTACATGTTCACTACCTCATCAGAGCCTATAGAGTTTAGTACTCCTGCACTACATGTTCACTACCTCATTAGAACCTATAGAGTTTAGTACTCCTGCACTACATGTTCACTACCTCATCAGAGCCTATAGAGTTTAGTACTCCTGCACTACATGTTCACTACCTCATCAGAGCCTATAGAGTTTAGTACTCCTGCACTACATGTTCACTACCTCATTAGAGCCAAGAGTCTAGGACTCCTGCACTACATGTTCACTACCTTTTCAGAGCCTAGAGCGCCTGCACTAGTCTAACATTAACATTTTCTCTATAGAGTGATGATCGCATAATTGCAATTGTAAATCGTATGTATACTCTTGGATAGGTGACTTGGTTGTTCAGAGAAACCCACAGGTCTATACTCCAGGACGAAGGAGGGAGTAATGTGACATATAAGCGAGTGAGCTAGGTTTTCTGGAGATGTGGGTTTCCTCGTCTAGCTTTCTTTGCCAGTTAAGCAACGCTGAGCGCGTACCATCACATACACAGACTCTGCAGCGACACATACGTAATCTCAACAGTCTTAATTGAGCGCCTGCAATCCACGCATACTATCTCAATAGAATTGTTGGCACCCGCATTCCACGCACACTATCTCAATAAAGTCTCGAGTGCTTGCACTCCACGCTCATATCTCAGTAGAGTTTGACCTGCCTGCACAATATGTAGCGCCTACAATGCATGTAGCCATAAGACCTGGAGCGTACACTTCATGTACAATGATTTATTAGAACCTGAACCGCCTGCATTACATACACATGATTTTAACAGAGTCTGGGGCGCCTGCAATACATGAAACAATCACAATAAAACTAGAGCTTCTGCACTACGTGTATACAATTTCAATAGAGTCCGGAGCGCCTGCACTGCATACACACCATCTCAATAGCACTTACATTACATGTACACCGTATATAGCACTTACAGTACATGTACACCGTATATAGCACTTACAGTACATGTACACCGTATATAGCACTTACATTACATGTACACCGTATATAGCACTTACAGTACATGTACACCGTATATAGCACTTACAGTACATGTACACCGTATATAGCACTTACAGTACATGTACACCGTATATAGCACTTACAGTACATGTACACCGTATAAAGATTGTCTGGAGCGCCTGCACTACGTGCACGCTATCTCAATGGGGCCGGAGCGCCAGCACTACGTGCAAACCATCTCAATAGGGCCGGAGCGCCTGCACTACGTGTACACCTTTTCAGTAGAGCCTTGAGCGCATGCACTACGTGTACACCATTTCAGTAGAGCTTTGAGCGCATGCACTTCATGTACACCATTTCAGTAGAGCCTTGAGTGCCTGCACTACGTGTACAATATTGCAGTAAAGCTTTGAACGCCTGCACTACGTGTACTCCATTTCATCAGAGCTTTGAGTACCTGCACTTCGTGTACACTATTTCAATTGAGTTTTGAGCGTCTGCACTACGGGTACACTATTTCAAAAGAGCCTTGGAGCGCTTGTACTACAAGTACACCATTTCAATAGAGCCTTGAGCTCCTACACTGCGTGTACATCATTTCAGTATAGCCTTGAACGCCTGCATTACTTGTACACCATATCAGTAGAGCCTTGAGTGCCTGCACTTCCTGTACACTATTTCAATTGAGTTTTGAGCGCCTGCACTACATGTACACCATTTCAGTAGAGCCGTGATCTTCTGAATTACGTGTACACTATTTCAGTAGAGCTGTGGGCGCAGACACTTCATGTACACCTTTTCAATAGAGCCTTAAACGTGTGCACTACGTGTACACCATTTCAGTAGAGACTTGAGTGCCTGCACTACGTGTACACCATCTCAATAGAGCCACTTGGTGTATACCATATCAATAGAGCCTTGAGTGCCTACACTATGTGTACACCATTTCAGTAGAGCCATGGGCGCCTGCGCAGTAGGTACACCATTTCAATAGAGCCATAAGCACATGCACTTAGTGTACATCATTTCAGTAGAGCCTTGAGTGCCTGCACTACGTGTACACCATTTCAGTAGAGCCTTGAGTGCCTGCACTATGTGTACATCATTTCAGTAGAGCCTTGAGCGCCTGCACTACGTGTACATCATTTCAGTAGAGCCTTGAGTGCCTGCACTACGTGTACATCATTTCAGTAGAGCCTTGAGCGCCTGCACTACGTGTATACCATTTCAATAGAGCCTTGAGTGCCTGCACTACATGTACACCATTTCAGTAGAGCCTTGAGCGCCTGCACTACGTGTACACCATTTCAGTAGACCCTTGAGTGCCTGTACTACGTGTACCACATCTCAATAGAGCCTCGAGCGCTTGCGCAATATGTAGATTATCTTTGACCGTCGATTTATCCAATGGACTAGATGTATTGTACTTCTGTACGTCCTTGATTGAATGCATGACTGATAATTGATTAACAAATAAATTCATTCATGCATTCTTTCAATTTCGATTAATTCATTCAAAAACCGATTAATAAAGATATGAGTTTGTTCCTGTCTTTTGCAAATGTAAACACTTTATGAGAGTATGGTAGGGTCGTAAGAGTGTGGTAGGGTCGTGAGAGTGTGGTAGGGTCGTGAGAGTGTGGTAGGTGTGTATGTCTGGTCGGGTGTAAAAGTGTGGTCGGGAGTGAGAGTGTGGTGAGTGTGTGAGTACGGTTGGCTTATGAGAGCGTGGTAGGGTGTTAAGAGTGTGGCAGGGTGTGAGAATGTGATGGAGGTATGAGAGTGTTTTGGGGGTATGAGAGTATGGCGTGAGTGTGAGAGTGTGGTAGGAGTGGGAGTATTGGTGTGTGAAAGTGTGGTGGGGTGTGAGACTGTGGTGATGTGTGAGAATGTGGTGGGGTGTGAAATTATGGTGGTGGTATGAGAGTGTTGAAGTGGTGAGATTCAGATTCAACTGGGGCTAAAATGAATTATAATAGAACTGTTTACTACCTAGTGTAGTTGTGCAGGACATTAAATCTCCCCTGCTCTTTTGTCAATTTTCCGAGTATATTCCTTTTGAAATGTTTGAGACGTTATAATTTCTCCAGGCAATAATTGATTGACACAACGTATTTAACGGTGGAGAATAATCGCATATTTAAAATGTTCATTGCATTTGTGGTTACTTTCAATATTATACACATAATTACCGTCCCCAGGAACATAAAATGCCCAACTAATTCCTAAAAACATTTATAGATGAAGAGACATGTAAAGTATCAATATTTCTGAACATTCTACGATCTAAAATACTGACTCGTTTAACTGCGTATGTTTGTTGTGGGTGGACGAACACTAGTAAGACAACGTTACAGTCGCTCAACATTTACGTCAAACTTTCCACGTGAATGAAAGACAAGAATACCATAAGAAGTCAAACTATACACGAGAATTAAGGACAAAAATACCAGAAGATTTCAAACTCTCCATAGTAATGATAGACAAGAATACCAGACCCATAACAAGCCACACCCTCAACAAGGAACCGCGAAGCGGTTCTCGAAAAATTTGCACTTGACGAACCGCAATTGTATTCCATGAACACAAAAATTAAGACACTCATTCATTATATACATTACCAAATTCTTTTTAAAATATTTTCAAAATGTTTTACCATAATATATAAATTTTCCCTCTCGTATTTTCGAAACACCATGTTTTATCACCCAACTCTTATAAGTAAAGGACATAGTCCATCTATACGAACAAGTATCTTAACTTATTGAAAAACTGCCAAATTCTTACTTTTAATAAAAACTCAAATGGAAGCGTAACACAATACTAGGATTATTTTATCATATTGAATTAGTAAAATACAAAGAAATTCAAATAACTTATGTAACGGAAGAAGCCTGTGTTGTCTGCAGTAGTACCTGTACACGTACGGCAATACAAGTGCGTTTTTCAAAATTTGATCTTGCTATTAAACCAATCTGATTAAAACCATATCTTTATTCCGCATTCCTATTTGTCCCATTGCGGATAAAAATCTGGCTTTCGAAAGCCCGTATGGGGTCATGTTCTGATGAACTCTGATTTTCGGCCAATCAGTGGATCGGCTACAAATTCCTAGGAATGAAATTAACATTCACAGAGTGCGTGAACCACTAGGTAGTCTTTAAACAGTGTTTGTTACATATTGCGTCACTATCACGTGCCTAGCCGAGTCATTGGTTGGGAAATAACGGTTTTGGTGACTGAAACGTCATCAGAGTTCACCAAAACATGACCCTTTACGGAGTTTCGTTTCTTGTAATCAAGATTATTTGATTAACTATACATAGTACGTGGCCACCTTGTAATCAAGGCTTATTGTTAACTATATCATCACTATTGAACTTTTCAAATCCATGCATCTCATGACGACAAAAATGGATGAAATGTTCGTATCTTAATTTTGGTTGTTAAATGTCGAATGAGCCAACGCAGTATATAAGTAATAGATGGAATCTCATATTCAATGATATTCAAATAGAAAAACAATAATAATATTTCATTTTTCCTAGTCATGCATTTCTTATTTCTACAATAACACTTAAGTTTTATATCAAGAAAACAGTTTCACATTAAGGAAATAGATATGTGTTCTAGATGTATACATTACTTATTATGGCGGTATCATACGCAACAGTTTTCAGTCTAGCTATAATGACCCGTTACTTGAATATAATAATCTGCTATTTATTGTGGCAATAACCAGGGCCGATATTATATTGATTGGTTATATCGTGTAAAACAATGCCTCTTAAAAACGACATCAATATTAATAAGTCATGCTATCTTGAATTAAGAAGTCTTTTTGGCATCAATAGAGACGTCGTTAACCTACATGTAATAATTCTTTTTTTATAAGATTTTTTTTCTGTTCAATCCGTCTGATATGTATATATATAAAGAAACCAGCGAGAAACTACTTTGAAAACTATAAATGAATACTGGAAATCCGGAAAATCAAATATTAGTAGATATAAAAAGATTATGTATAATCATAAGGAATATAGTGATTATCTCTTCAATGAATCGTTTATTTGTCATTGTATGCAAAGTTACTTCATCTGTAGCACTGCAAGTTTAGCTATTAAATATAAAGTATCCAACCAAGGAGTTGAATATGAATTGTGTTTATCACGTAATAAATGTTAAAAAATGGTGTTTCTTTGTTTCTTTCAATGGGGAAATAATAAGGTCGTTGAATGGACGATATTTTTTGTGTGTTTTATTTTTCTCTTCTGTAAAGTTTAGAAGTAAACGATAAAGATCCGTTTCACGAAAATGCATTGTAAAAGGAGCAATAGGTAGAAAAAGACCTGTCAAAATATTTTAGAATACAGTAATTGTAATATCGACTTAGTACAATCAAATGACGTGACACTTGTCTTTCATTTGAGTATTGTTAATATCTTTCCCACTCTCCGCATTATCAGCTATAGTCACACAAAACACAAAACATTTAAAACATTATAAAGTTTATAAAACACTATCTGAGGGAAGAAGGACCGGCAAGTTGAGGGGTTATTAAATATATAGGATCAAATTTTTTATGTTCTCAATGAAAACCATTAGGCAAAGGTTCAGTGGGAAGTCAAGGAACTGGTATGTTTTAGTTTAACTTCTTTTCAATCATGCAAGTGTTTGAATACCTTGTATATCACACCTAATGAAGATAAAACAGGCTCTATTTTGCTGCCTTCAATGAAACGGAACTGTTTTCTAAACGTGTGGCCAAGAGTGCAAACGACGTCGTTCTGAATGAACAGACTTGCACGCTAAATATTTGCTGAGGTGATGATTTACAACATGTAAAACGATTAATTTTGAATAGATGAATAGTCATGCGTAGTATAAACTCAATTAACGATATGTTTAAAGGTTAAACCTAAACGAAAATACTTTGAAAGACTACAAACTATGAGTTTTATCCGGAACACAATGTTACACAGAGATCATATTTGCATCCATTGTATTTATTGAAATTAATATTATTAATGCCCAGACCTACACTGGCTAAATATGCTGTGATTGAAGAAATCTATTTTATTTGAATTTATATGACAGACAACTTAAGCGTAGAAATGTTTTTTTTTTCAATGAACTTGTTTGCTTGACTTACAGTCATAGATAATCCATAGATTTGGGGAAAGCTTTTAGTAGCGTAAAAAATAAAAGGTGACTTTATTAGTACTCATTTATGCCGATGAATAATTGCATTATAACGCATGTATAGTGATGTTGTCAACCTTGGTCTGTTGTGCTCACCTTGTGCCTGCGTAGTGATGTTATCAGCCCTGATCTCTTGTGCCCACCTTGTGCCTCCGTAGTGATTTTGTCAACCATAGTCTGTTGTGCCCACCTTGCGCCTGCGTAATTATGTTGTCAACTCTGGTCTGTTATGCCCACCTTGCGCCTGCGTATTAGCGTTGTTATCTCTGGGTCCGTGGCCATAATCTGAGAAAACACTTAAGTCATAATGTCAAATCCCTCTATTTAACAATGAATTAATAAGTGGGATTTGGATTTTATTCAGTTTTATTCTATCCATAAATGGAATTAAACCATTCTGCATGACAACTTATTTGAACGTTTGATAATGGAATAAATTAAAATGAAATAATTGACTTAAATATTTTCTCAGTTTATGGTCTCGGACCCTGGTCTCTTGCGTGGCTTTAATTATACAAGAATGGAAGGTAAAAAAAATTGAACAAGGTCAATTAACATGTGAAATGAAAGCTATGGTCGAATGGGAATTGAAAGTAATGTTTTAGATCGGTCCTGAAGCGATCACTAAATGTGTAATATAAACTGTAAACAAAGATTGTCGAAGACTCAGTACAAGATTTATGTCTTTGCAATGATCTCATGGTTTATAAGGGTCATATATTTATCTGTGATCTTAAGTCTAAAGTATGAAATTGATATGTAGATTTTTTTTTGTATGGAAATCTGAAACGTTAGTGTAGGCGCAATCAAATCACTATTGTAGGCTCAATCAAAACGTTAGTGTAGGCTCAATCAAAATGCTGGTGTACGCTCAATCAAAATGTTAGTATAGGCTCAATCAAATCGCTAGTTCAGGCTCAATTAAAACGTTAGTGTAGGTTCAATTGAAATACTAGTGTAGGCTCAATCAAAATGCTAGTGTAGGCTCAATCAAATCGCTAGTGTACGCTCAGTTAAAATGCCAGTGTAGGCTCAATCAAATCGCTAGTATTGCCTCAATCATATCGCTAGTGTATGCACTATCAAAATGTTAGTGTAGACTAAATCAAATCACTAGTGTAGGCTCAATCAAAACGTTTGTGTAGGCTCAATCAAAATGTTAGTGTACGCTCAGTCAAAACGATAGTGTAGGCTCAATCAAAGCGTTGGTGTAGTCTCAGTCAAAACGTAAGTGTATGGTCAGCCAAAAACGTTAGTGTAGACTCAATCAAAACGTTAGTGTAGACTCGATCAAATCACTGGTGTAGATTCAATCAAAACGTTAGTGTATACACAATCAAAACGTTAGTGTAGGTTCCGTCAAATCGAACCAACTGAGATATATATAACTTCTAAGTGGGGAAATGATGCCCTTGTGATAGCACCCTTCCAGTGTATAGCTATTAGAGTCCTATATGCTACCATTTCCCAACACATACAAGAAAGGAACGTGAAAGATATTGCAATATATGTAACACGTTCTTTCCGCCAGAATTCGAGAGATTGTTGTCTAGAAAAAAGTTTCTTGAAGTCGTAGGATGAAATACAGTCGCTATCGTAGTAATGTATAAATTGAAATCATAAATAAAGATCATAATTATATATATAAGCCAGCCACCTAAGGCCAATCTCAAAGGATTATGTACGACTGTAGACTCGTGGCCTCCTGAGAGAAAAATGATTTGAAGATATTGCAGAAAGTAAATGATACATACATACTTCTAAAAACTAAGGAATTTAATTCGCTTTCAGATAGACAAAGTAGGCTCTGCTCTTGTTGATGACATTCAATATTTTGATACTTAAACTTATTCCATAGTAATATTTCTGTTGATATGTTAATGACCTTTTAACTTCAGTAGACTGTTGGTCCTTTTTCTCTTTACGAAGGACTATTCACATTTTTAAATATATGTTTTTTTTTCAATTGGACTTATTTTGCCGTAAGTGGGAAGGTTGGTCCGTAAACCGGTCAACCACACCAACTGAGTGACAATTGTCATTGAACTGATTGTCCGAAGTCGGTACTAAAACCTTGGAATGTGTCTGTAATGTCTTCTTGTGTATATATTCTTTCATTATTTACATATCCGTGGCGACTGTTCACATAAAACCAATTTAGATGTTTCCTTTCCGTTTTTTGTTTTGGTTGTTTGTTTTTTTTTTTTTTTTAGTTTTTGTTTTTTGCTTTTTGTTTTTTGTTTTTTTGCAAATACGAAATTAAAAAAGGGGGAAAGGAAGATAGATACCAATTCCAGGGAATTCCACAATAATTGGAACTTTGTGATTCTACTTGACTTTTTTCTAACCACGGTAACGCTAAGGACCTATTATTGAATTAACAATACGATTCTACTTATCAAAGGAAACCAGAGAAGCATTTTCATTTCAATATCTCCTTACCGTGATATCTGTTGATTCCAAGATTGCCTGGGAAATATATTGGTTGACACATCTTTTACTGATAAAACATAGCATTATCATTCCACATTCTGAAAGGGTCTTGTGGATGTAGTCACTCAGGAATTCTTAGCTACTGTAATACTACGGACAAAACAAATGCATCAAAGTCACTCAGGATTCCCTAGCTACTGTAATACTACGGACAAAACAAATGCATCAAAGTCTCTCAGGAATTCTTATCGACTATTTGAACAGGAATATATTTCTTACTTTAATTTCAATGAACATATGTTCGTCATTATTAGAGGAATGAGTATTTGAATCATTTATAGAAAAAGCACATTATAGAAATTTAAGCATCAAACATACCTTATCTAGCAAAGATAAAAAAAGAGAACCTTATGACTAAACAGTCAATACCTTGTATTTTATTTATTCTATCAGAAAGCTTCACAGATCACCTGTCATCATCTGGAAGCAGTTAACATCCGACAAACAGCGCGTTCAATGTAATACACCGATCCAGTTAAGTCGAATGTCAAGCACTTAAATAGCGCAAAATATGACTTTGATGACGTCACGCAAGGTTGGACAAGTCGGCTATTTGATTTTGACGTCGATATCAATCAAATGCCCGCTAAACATCGCTTATTATGCTGAAAAATGGATCGGTGTATACACAGGTAAATGAAAAAGAAAACATATAAAATTCCAGAGAGAGAGAGAGAGAGAGAGAGAGAGAGAGAGAGAGAGAGAGAGAGAGAGAGAGGTACCACGAATAATTTATTGATTACAAGTTTGTCCTCGATAAATTGATGTATTCCGTATTAAAACACGCAAGCCATTGTTTCAGAAGAAACTAACAGAAATGTGGTATACTCACTATGTCAAAAATTTGTAATAAATAAACATTAAGAAATGTATTCATTGATCTATGAAACAATCAGGACAAATGTAGTTCTTAATATCACCAGATTTCCATTATTATGTGCGTTGTATAAATAGCTTTAGTGTTTGTGTCTCTCCATTTGTCAAATTGTAGTATTCTGAAGACAATTTGCTATGTATCTTGCACCGTTCTGTGCTTTATCTTTCTCCCCAGGCAACTCGTCTCACCATTTTTTCGCTTTCGTTTTGATGTGGACCCATTAACAATATTGTCCGTTTGTTCTGGAACCTTTCCATGTAAAACTTTTACCTTTATATACAAAACACTAAACTAAGATAAAACATAGATACTGGAACTATATATTTTTATTGCTCACAACAAGAATGCTTATGTAGTTCCAATATCCATTTTTTTTCTCACTTAGTTTAGTGTTTTGTAACAGTTTTGTGGTTCTGTGTGTGTGTTTCTTTTTTATATATATATTCTCTTCAAAACAGAAGATTTGAAACTGGGTTTGTGATTACATTCGACGTTTATCAGTCCAGCATTAGTGGTATTGACTCAGTGGACATAATGAATATCAGAACTTATCTGCTGGTGTAATTCAGTACACCAGATGTGCATTTCGACAACAGTTTACATCTCTTCAGTGATGTCACTACGGCAACTTTAGTGATGCCCAAGGCAGAGACTGTGGAAATCCATAGTATAAATTTATGCAGAAAATACTTACTTCCAAACTGACTCTTAGATTGCCCACTTCATTTTGTCACAGTTATGTGTTTAGCGTCTATAGAGTGCCTTTCATTTGAATATTTTCTTAAATAAATATAGAAAATGTACACCTTATAATTTAGGGCACCATATGCGCATTTCGACAACTTACGTCTCTTCGGTGATACTCGTGGCCAAATGATTGAAATATATAGATATTTGATTAGCAGTATTGAAACCAAAATGACCGAAAAGTCACGCTGGCAACCGAAATGGATCGTAAAATTTCATCTTTTGTTATAATTGTTTTAACATGTGCAACTTTTAGCTTTGAGTTTAGCAGTGAGTTTAGCTGTGAGTTTAAGATTTTGAATTTCGTTTTAAATGTAAAGGTTTGTATGTTTTGTTGTAATATACTTAGAATTTCAAATTTTCGATGCAGTGCACTCGTAGACCTAAATTAAACGACACAGACCAATCTGTACTCTATAACTGGATAGCAACATATTATTCTATACTTTTTCCGTGTGCGATAAATTTTCATGACCTCTCTCCTTGAGAAACCTGTTGATCCTTGCTCTCTATATGGAGGATTATTTATAAAATTTTAAGTGTGTGTCCTTTGATTGTAATACTTTTGCGGTGAGTGGGAAGGTGGGCGCCCGTAAACCGGTTAACCACACCAAATGAGTGACGTTTGTAACTTCAATTGACCGTCCTAAATCGATATGGTAACCGCAGCACAATCGAATATTTTTGTAATGTCGTTCCGTGTATATTCTGCTGTTGTCATTTTTTGTGTGCAGGTCCTTGGTGATTTGTGTCATACAGCTTTGTCAGATGTCTTTTGTTTTCTCTTCTATAACTGAATAACCTCGAGACTGAAAACTACATGTATATGACACGATGTGTCATATTTGAAATATTTCAAACTTATAAATTCTATGTGAGAATAGGCTTAATATATATTTTCTTAAACTCGCTTGGGTGACAAGGAAATTTTCTTAAAATACTCAAGACTGAGATGAAGAATTAAAACATCAGATTTCACATCTACTGCAGAAAGTGTTGATAGCGGTTTGCACACATGGGAAGATTTAGCACTAAATGCGAGAATAATTCATTTTTTCTAATAACTTTCTCCTGCCAACGAGCTAAAAAGACAATTCTTTTTTTCTTCAATAAGTGCTTTGAAATTACAAGACGATTGATATTGGACATTTAGTTCCCTTGGGCTCATGATCCTCATACTATTATTCGATTCATTTTTAAACGCCTACCGACAATTTTATATTAATAATAGCTGATAGATTCAATATATATATATGTACTAGTTTGTTTTCTTTGGAGTTGTCCTATTTTTTGAGAAGAAAGACTTCTCCAGAAACAAAACTTAAAAAAAGAGGAGTTACTGACTCAGTTATGTGGCAGAAGTCACCATGGATCTATACAATACACGAATATCAATAATATACTAGCATATATAACACATTACAAAAATATTTGATTGTAGTGCAATTACGATACCGACTTAGGACGATCATTTAATTTGACAAAAGCCAAACAAATGGTGTGGTTAACCGGTTTAAGTACTATTTTCAATGAGCTACAATCAAAATATCATGTGTAAGAAGTAGGACTATTTAAATAATTATTATACGTATCCAGAAGCTATATATATAATGGCAATACAGAATTCGCAGTTTAAAACTTGGAATCTGTAAATCATCGGTGTGTAACATAACTTTGATTGTTCGTACTATATTGTATCGTATTACATATTGAAGAATTTACACAGTTTGAGTCACTCGTACTCTCGATCGAGTCGTGTCATATATGAAAATAAAATTTACAGCAAGCTATACACAGTAGGCTGTACCTGAATATAATGAATGTAAGTAATGTTTCAGGGGCAAACTTCCTATAGTACTTAAGCGCTCAGCCTGTAGCCCTGGATTACCCCAATGTGCTCACAGTTTTTGATAGAGTATTCATCAAATCTAAAATACACTGCATACATACATTATTAGGCATAACGAGTTCAGGAAATATGATTATCATATCACCTACTTTTGTTTTCCATATATTTAACATCGAATCGAACCGGTCAATATTCTATCATGCTTCCGTATAAGAGTCCATTGAAAATGTCGCCTGAAAATGAAACAGATTTACTAGTGGAATTTTGACATGAAGAAATTTGATATTTATTGGAGGAATTAGATGTAGATTTTCAAAAACAGCAGGGGCGTTTCAAATGTACATGTAGAGGACATTATTACTATAGGTCTTGTATTTGGCCCCTATACAGCATTATGCAGACTTTTACTTGTACCCTGACTATCAGGGCGGTGGGGACTTTATGACGGACCTTGTCCAAACCATTTTCAGAGGAGACATGGTCCTGAACCTCGTCCCCTCTGACTGTTAGTCGGGACTCCTACTGATCTAGGGGTTTAGCTCGCTTTCAGACTGGCAGAGCACGGTTTAACATGTTGATGTCGCATATATTTTTATATTATTATGTGTTTTACAATACCTTATGTGTTTATATTTTTATGACCTCTCAATATGCGATACCTGTTGACCCTTGTTCTTTACATGGAGGATTATTTATAAATTTTAAATGTACGTCCTTTGATTGTTCTGTTGTTATGGTGACTGGCCCGTAAACCGTTTAACCACATCATTTGTTTGACTTTTGTCAAATTAAATGACCGTCCTAAGTCGGTATCGTAATTGCAATCAAATGTTTTTGTAATGTGTTATATGTGCTAGTATATTATTGATATTCATGTATTGTATAGCTCCATGGTGACTTCTGCCACATAACTGAGACAGTAACTGCTCTTTTTTCTTTTATTGAAGGACAGAAAAAAAGAAATACAGAGAAAGCAAATGAAAGAGAAATATTCACGAACTGATAAAGAAGATGAAACTGGAGAGTTATAGAAAACTCTATAGGAAACATAATTTCGTAGCGTCTAAATGAGTTTTTGGCAGACCTTACATTTGTATAAGAGAGGCAGACGGGAATGAATATGAGCCTATTTCGTCGGAGGCAATGAAAACAATGTAGAGCGTAATCTAAAAGACAAAAACTACCTGCTGCCCACTTGAGAACGCTCTTGCAGCTAAGAAAAAGACCTAAAGAAAAAGACATAGGGGAGATTGAAGAGTGCTTGCATGGTGATTTCACCAAACAAAGAAATGCAAAGGTGAAATAAGTAAATAAAATCCCTAATCCCTACAGTTATGGGTAGTCTATTATTTTTGAAAATATTTTGCTTTGCGTGGGCGAGACTTACATTTTAAAATTTGGTGATGTTGAAAAGAAAAGGAAAAAGAAAGGAAGGAAATGAGTATTTAGAATTTTGATCAAGGACAAAGGATGGGCAGGGAAGACATATAATAGATTCACAATAACAAAAGCTTATGTTAATCAAAGACAATGGATGAGGCAGAGAAGACATATGATAGATTCACAATACCAAAGGCTTATGTTAATCAAAGACAATAGGTGGGGCAGAGAAGACATATGATAGATTCACACTAACAAAAGCTTATGTTAATTAAAGACAATAGGTGGGGCAGAGAAGACATATGATAGATTTACAATAACAAAAGCTTATGTTAATCAAAGACAATAGGTGGGGCAGAGAAGACATATGATAGATTCACAATACCAAAGGCTTATGTTAATCAAAGACAATGGATGAGGCAGAGAAGACATATGATAGATTCACAATACCAAAGGCTTATGTTAATCAAAGACAATGGATGAGGCAGAGAAGACCTATGATAGATTCACAATACCAAAGGCTTATGCTAATCAAAGACAATGGATGAGGCAGAGAAGACATAAGGTAGATTCAGAATACCAAAGGCTTATGTTAATCAAAGACAATGGATGAGGCAGAGAAGACCTATGATAGATTCACAATACCAAAGACTTATGTTAATCAAAGCAAATTGATTGGGCAAGGAAGACTTATGATAGACTTATAATACCACGAGCTTATCCTAACAGTCCTCTCATGGATTCTGGGGGAAGTTTTGATTAGTTAGTGAGTCACACACTCGATTTGATGATGACATCCACTCCCAAATATATCTGACGCATATTCTGTAATACAGGTTTCAATCATACGACAGACTATAGCATGGAATATGTTTATCTTATTTTAAGTATGTCGTAAAAATTCATTTTCGATATACGCTTTGCATTTGAGCTGGTCAATATTTACTTAAAGAAATATCACGACATATCAATCATATTTCGCAAACAAAAATTCAACTATTTCCTGGAATTACGTCAATTCATAACAACAAAAGTCTTGGAACTAGGCCAAACTTGTATATATAGATGACTTGCTTTCAATTAATAATCCATCATTCGCGGATTACCTTAGCACCATCTATCCAAGTGAACTGGAGGTCAAAGAAACCACAGAAAGTAGTAATTCTACTTCGTATTTAGATATTATGTTGTCTTTCGACATTTATGGTCAATTGAACACCTCACTCTATGACAAACGTGACGATTTCAATTTCGCTATCACAAACTTTCCTCTCTCTCTCTTTCCACTCTTTCTACTGGGTATGTGTGACGGGTGTTGCTAGCAAGCAGGATATGCTCACTCTCCCCGGGCACCTGATCTCATTCCATCACAGGGGTTCACATATGCTCTTCAAGTAGACATATTTTATTTTCCATTTGTTTTTCATTTTCACTGGCAGGCTTGGTGTAGTGGTTAAGCGCTTGGCTTGCGGCGCCAACGATCCGGGTTCGATTCCCGGGTTGCGCCACTATGTTTCAGAGGTTGGTTACCTCCTGCTTCCATGTCGTGATATAACTGAAAAATTGTTGAAAGCGACGTAAAACACCAATCAACCATCATTTTCACTGATTTTGTATGTTCTCTGGTTTGATGTTTTTTGGACTTGTGGTTTGGATTTATCCATCATCTTTACATTGTACAGTACATTTATGTAATGTTTTTAGGTATTACAGTCGGCCTGTGGGGAAAAAATTAGTTGGGATCCCTTGTTAAGGACGCTGCTAAGCAATTAGAATTAAGGGGTAAAATGAAAAAAGCACTCCTCAGAAACAGTTACGACCCTCTGGTAATCTGGTGTGGCCTCTCACAAATTCGCTAAATTACTAGACATGAAAGTGTACAATCCATTGCAGGTATGTCAAATTCTACAACTGAGTACATGCATGTTCGATAATTTCAATGCATTAGAGTCAGGGAAATATCATTACAGTCGACTTAGTAGTTACCATTCAACGTTTCAGTGTATCATACGGCACCATCAGAACAAAGAAATCATATCCAAAGACAACGAAGCCGAATGTCCACCTTGTTCTAAATAATTGAAACGTCAAGTGTATCCAAACGTTGATCTACCCAAACACTTCATTTGTAGTATTCAGTGGTACTACAATCGAAAACATGGCTATAAACGTTATCAATCACACTTAGGACCTGGTATTCGAACGTTTCCCTCCATGTTCAACTCGTCGATGATGTGTTAGACAATATCTTACTACACTGTTGTATTGAAATAAAACAGGAGAAAGTAAAAATGTTTTTATTTTATTTATTTTTACATCATATTAAAGGAAGGGTATGTACTTAAAAGATTTATGCCTGTATATCATGGTATATTTTCGCCCTCTGCTTTTGCGCGGAAGAGGACATAGGACGAAAATATATCTCGATGTACAGTCAATGAGCAAAAAACCGAAGAAATTCCGAAGGGTAAATCAAATTTCATAGTTCATGGAATAAAAGGACAATATCGTGTATAGTGTCATATTCAAACGAATGCGAACCCCAAGAGGTGAGACTAGGTGCCCGGGAGGAGTAATCATCTGCCACATAACTGAGCCGGTAACTCCTCTTTTTTCTTTCCAAAAAAGGTATGGTAGTTCGAGATCAGATTCATTTGTAGTAAGAAAAAAGAGGAGTTACCGGCTTAGTTATGTGGCAGAAGTCACCGTAGAGCTATACAATACATGAATATAAATAATATAATAGAACATTTAACACATTACAAAAATATTTGATTGTAGTGCAATTACGATACCGATTTAGGACGGTCATTTAATTTGACAAAAGCCAAACAAATGGTGTGGTTAACCGGTTTACGGGCCCACCTTCCCACTCACCGTAACAGCAGAACAATCAAAAGACGTACATTTAAAAATTTATAAATAATCCTCCATGTAAAGAACAAGGGTCAACAGGTATCGCATATTGAGAGGTCATAAAAATATAAACACGTAAGGTATTGTAAAACACATAATTATATAAAAATATATGCGACATCAACATGATAAACCTTGCTCTGCCAGTCTGAAAGCGAGCTAAGACCCTAGATCTGTAGGAGTCCCGACTAGCAGTCAGAGGGGACGAGGTTCAGGACCATGTCTAATAAACTGCAGGAACAATAATGAAATTTTCGTGAAGTCGAGAACCTATAGAGCTTAAAGTCTTCTCCCCTTTTCTTAACGTATTTTTGAAATATCAGTTTCTGATGGAAATCGATAAAGAAGTTAAGATTACCCCGTTCACGATAAGACGAAATGATTTCTTCTTTTACTGCATGTTGAATGAAGTCTAACAAATTCAATGCATTTAACTCTTATAAATATATCCTTTCCAGTGTAGATCATTAGACAACTCTCGAAATGATATGCACACGGTGATTAATGTCTTTTGAATGGTGATATCATCTGCCTGACAACAATTTGCATGTATATTATGAGTTTTAAGACCTTCATATGGAGTCATTAACACGTTCATGTTATAATAAAGTTTCAATTCAGTGTATATTCTACTGTTGTCATTTTTTGTGTGCATGTCCTTGGTGAATTTTGTCATACAGCTCTATCAGATGTCTTCAGTTTTCTTTTACTTGTATATTTGAAAGAGAACGAATCTCGAATCTGTGTGATCTGTCCCACGACTCTGTATATTTGAAAAAGAACGAATCTCGAATCTGTGTTTGATCTGTCCCACGACTCTGTATATTTGAAAGAGAACGAATCTCGAATCTTTGTGTGATCTGTCCCACGACTCTGTATATTTGAGGGAGAACGAATCTCGAATCTTTGTGTGATCTGTCCCACGACTCTGTATATTTGAAAAAGAACGAATCTCGAATCTGTGTTTGATCTGTCCCACGACTCTGTATATTTGAAAAAGAACGAATCTCGAATCTTTGTGTGATCTGTCCCACGACTCTGTATATTTGAAAGAGAACGAATCTCGAATCTTTGTGTGATCTGTCCCACGACTCTGTATATTTGAGAGAGAACGAATCTCGAATCTGTGTTTGATCTGTCCCACGACTCTGTATATTTGAAAAAGAACGAATCTCGAATCTGTGTTTGATCTGTCCCACGACTCTGTATATTTGAAAAAGAACGAATCTCGAATCCGTGTTTGATCTGTCCCACGACTCTGTATATTTGAGAGAGAACGAATCTCGAATCTTGTGTGATCTGTCCCACGATTATCTATATTTGAGAGAGAACGAATCTCGTATCTTTGTGTGATCTGTCCCACGATTCTCTATATTTTGTTTGTTTAAATCTGATCTACCAACCATGTATTGGCTCCCAAAACTACACAAAAGTCCATATAAATCACGTTTCATATCTAATTCTAGCCACTGCTCTACTACGGTACTATCGGAACATATTACATCTGCTCTAACTGCTATAAAAGATCATATTATCAAATATTGTGATGTCGCATTTCATAATAGTAACATCAATTACTTTTGGTCGATTAAAAATTCTCATGAAGTTATCGACAAACTTCTTTCGCTAAATTTCAAAGCGACTCAAATTTCTACATTTGATTTTTCTACACTTTATACATCTCTGCCTCATGATTTGATTAAAAGCAAGTTGCTGTCTCTTATACAACGGTGTTTTCACAGAGAATCTAAAACGTACATATGTACTTCCAATAACTCTGGATTCTTTTCCAACAAACAATATACTTCATATAAATACTGGACTTGCAAGGAATTATGTAAAGCACTAGATTTTCTAATGAATAATATTTTTCTGCAATTTGATGGCAAGGTATATCAACAAATAGTTGGGATTCCTATGGGTACTAACTGCGCGCCTCTGATAGCAGATTTATTTCTTTATTGTTATGAGAGGGATTTTATGGTTTCTATTCAAAAATCAAAACGTTTTGACCTCATTGACAAATTTAATAATACTTGCAGATATCTGGATGACATTTTGGTTATCGATAACCCTGAATTCGAACAATTTATATCAGAAATATATCCACCAGAGCTCACATTGAATAAAGCTAATACTTGAGATAAATCTACACCTTTCTTAGATTTAAACATCAAAATTATCAACAACCTAATATATACTAATATTTATGATAAACGTGAGGATTTTGGATTTCCTATTGTAAATTTCCCTTACTTGGATGGCGATGTCCCTCGACTCCCATCATATGGTATCTATATATCTCAATTAGTTCGATTTGTCAGAGGCTGCACCGATGTTTTGGACTTTCATAAACGAAATTTACAAATTACTACTAAACTTTTAACTCAGGGTTACAGATATCACAAGCTAAGAAAAACATTCGGCAAATTCTTCAGATCTTATTCAGAACTTCTATCTAAATTTGGAAATATTTCTTTTCAACAGTATGTATCCAATGGAATTTCCCATCCTAATTTTTACGGTGATCTCGTATATAAACTAAGGAAAGTAAAAGGCTCCGATAACGTTATTTTATCATGTAATAAAATAGTCAAACGTCTCCTAAATAGACAATATGATATTGAGACTCCTACAGATCTAGGGTCTTAGCTCGCTTTCAGACTGACAGAGCACGGTTTATCATGTTGATGTCGCATATATTTTTTATACCATTATGTGTTTTACAATACCTTTCGTGTTTATATTTTTATGACCTCTCAATATGCGATACCTGTTGACCCTTGTTCTTTACATAGAGGATTATTTATAAATTTTTAAATGTACGTCTTTTGATTGTTCTGCTGTTACGGTGAGTGGAAAGGTGGGCCCGTAAACCGGTTAACCACACCATTTGTTTGGCTTTTGTCAAATTAAATGACCGTCCTAAGTCGGTATCGTAATTGCACTACAATCAAATATTTTTGTAATGTGTTAAATGTTCTATTATATTATTTATATTCATGTATTGTATAGCTCCATGGTGACTTCTGCCACATAACTGAGCCAGTAACTCCTCTTTTTTCTTTCGTATGCGTTTGTTACAGCATTTAAACATGCTTGAATGCAGTTTTGAGGACAGATATCAAACGGATAGACATTATTTTACATGCTGGTGTTTTATTTTTATCTGATCATAACTTGTAGGATTCCAGCAGCCACATTCTGTCATTTCTTACCTTAGAGGAAAGGGAACGAGGCGATATAGGAGATATGTATAAATAAAGGGCACTTTTCATGTGTGCCTGTGGGTAATATGAAAGAAATGTAGTATGTTGGCTAAATTTTATTGTATCTTACTGCTGTCAAATGCAGAAAAAAGAACCAAAAAAATCTGAATTATATCAGACTAAATAGCTGACCTGAGTAAAGCTGATAATGATTTCCAGAAATCTGTCTATGTTTGTGGTCTTTGTAAGTCCGATGTTTATGATACATATTAGAGCATACATACGTTATAATGTTGTGCACCAGATAAGCATTTCAATAACTTATGTATCTTCAGTGATGTCCATGGCTGAATGATTGGAGTTCTAATAATATATAAATATTTGAAGCGGGGAAATAAAACCAGAGTGGCCGAAAAAGTAAGCAAAATTATCAATCTAAAGACAGAGCGATGCATAAGGAAGAAACTCCTTAGTTTTTGAGTGATTTATCAAATTCCATGACTGAAAATTTTAACTATATATTTCATGTCAGTACAAACACACCGGAAACTAGACTTGTGATGCCTCGACGACTATCAGTCCACCAGCAGTGAAACCAGCTGAGTGGTTATAATACATACTATATATATGTTATATACGGATTTCTAGAATTGTTTTGCGTGAATGTCCAAAACATTTATTCAGGTTCTAGCGAATCAAATCAACTAAGACAAACCACAAACAACTAAGTAATATAATATACCAGATGGTATAAAAGAGAAAACAGAAGACGTCTGACAAAGCTGTATGACATACACTACCAAGGACAGACATACATAACATGACAATAGTAGAATACACACTGATAAACGATTTAACGAAAATTCGATTGTGCTGCGGTTACGATACCGACTTAGGATAGTCAGTTAAAGTTACAGCATAATAAAAAGCACACATTTAAAAATTTAGATATAATCTTCCACACACAGAACAAGGATCAACAAGTTTCTCAGGAAGAGAGGTCATAGAAATTTTATTACACACGAAACGTATATTATAGAGTAATATGTTGCTAACAAAAATATGTAAGACGGCATCAACACAAGTAAACCGTGCTCAGCCCGACTGTAAGCGTGCTCAGATCCTTGATCAATAGGAGTACCGACGAGCAGTCAGAGGGGACGAGGATCAGGACATTGTCTCCTCTGAAAAGGTTTGTATAAGGCCCGTCAAAGAGTCTCCAGCGCTCTGTTAGTCAGCGTGCAACGCTCAAGCAAAAGTCTAGAAGTGCATTCTAGAAGTGCCTTGGAATTCTTTAGGATCTGCCTCTGAATGATTCCGCTTCTCCAGTAAGCTGTATGGTAGTTTATCTGAAGACTATGTTTGATTTCTGAATTTTCTTCAGTTATATGGAAAGAGGCTTGGTAGAAAACCTAGAAGATCCAGCAATAATAGATGTTTATATGGGGTGTTTTTTGCATCTTCGGAATCTAAAAAGAAGAAAAAAGGTATGTAAGTTCGTGATCAGATTCATTTGTAGTAATGCCCAATGAACTGAGAACTGACTTGTGGTTGTCCAATATCTGAAGAAGACAAATTTGTAAGTAGGGTTATTAGGTGCTGAATAAAGAACAATCTCTTCTATAAGCCAGTTAATGTAATAAGATTTATAGGCGAGCGTGTAGTTATTAGCCGCCTTGTCAACAGGTACAATGGTCGAGAAGTCGAGAAGTCGAGAAAGTTCTCTACAGACGCTGGAGTCCTGAAATATAGACTTGTCTTTGTTGTCACAAATGAGAGAGTCCTCGAATTCTTTTCTTTATCAACCTACTTATTGACTTCTATTATTCAGAGAGATTGTCAATGTCTACCTTCTCTCTCTTAGCCCAAATCCGGCATACTCTTTACCGTTTAACCACACCATTCGTTTGGCTTTTGTCAAATTAAATGACCGTCCGATGTCCGTATCGTAATTGCACTACACTCAAATATTTTTTGTAATGAGTTATATGTGCTAATACATTATTTATATTCATGTATTGTATAGCTCCATGGTGACTTCTGCCACATAACTGAGCCAGTAACTCCTCTCTTTTCTTACATAAGTTCATAATAATATCAAACTGTCAATGACTGCAGCTCTTTATATTTTGGGACTTTACTTAAAAGATCTCTAAGTTTGTTTGGTTTTATTACGAACAATATGGAATTTTCCTGTCACAGCATGGCCACATGGATTATATTTAAACTTGATATTTGATATTTATTGGAGGAATTAGATGTAGATTTTCAAAAACAGCAGGGGCGTTTCAAATGTACATGTAGAGGACATTATTACTATAGGTCTTGTATTTGGCCCCTATACAGCATTATGCAGACTTTTACTTGTACCCTGACTATCAGGGCGGTGGGGACTTTATGACGGACCTTGTCCAAACCATTTTCAGAGGAGACATGGTCCTGAACCTCGTCCCCTCTGACTGTTAGTCGGGACTCCTACTGATCTAGGGGTTTAGCTCGCTTTCAGACTGGCAGAGCACGGTTTAACATGTTGATGTCGCATATATTTTTATATTATTATGTGTTTTACAATACCTTATGTGTTTATATTTTTATGACCTCTCAATATGCGATACCTGTTGACCCTTGTTCTTTACATGGAGGATTATTTATAAATTTTAAATGTACGTCCTTTGATTGTTCTGTTGTTATGGTGACTGGCCCGTAAACCGTTTAACCACATCATTTGTTTGACTTTTGTCAAATTAAATGACCGTCCTAAGTCGGTATCGTAATTGCAATCAAATGTTTTTGTAATGTGTTATATGTGCTAGTATATTATTGATATTCATGTATTGTATAGCTCCATGGTGACTTCTGCCACATAACTGAGACAGTAACTGCTCTTTTTTCTTTTATTGAAGGACAGAAAAAAAGAAATACAGAGAAAGCAAATGAAAGAGAAATATTCACGAACTGATAAAGAAGATGAAACTGGAGAGTTATAGAAAACTCTATAGGAAACATAATTTCGTAGCGTCTAAATGAGTTTTTGGCAGACCTTACATTTGTATAAGAGAGGCAGACGGAAATGAATATGAGCCTATTTCGCCGGAGGCAATGAAAACAATGTAGAGCGTAATCTAAAAGACAAAAACTACCTGCTGTCCATTTGAGATCGCTCTTGCAGCTAAGAAAAAGACCTAAAGAAAAAGACATAGGGGAGATTGAAGAGTGCTTGCATGGTGATTTCACCAAACAAAGAAATGCTATTAAGCAAAGGTGAAATAAGTAAATAAAATCCCTAATCCCTACAGTTATGGGTAGTCTATTATTTTTGAAAATATTTTGCTTTGCGTGGGCGAGACTTACATTTTAAAATTTGGTGATGTTGAAAAGAAAAGGAAAAAGAAAGGAAGGAAATAAGTATTTAGAATTTTAATCAAGGACAAAGGATGGGCAGGGAAGACATATAATAGATTCACACTAACAAAAGCTTATGTTAATTAAAGACAATAGGTGGGGCAGAGAAGACATATGATAGATTTACAAAAACAAAAGCTTATGTTAATCAAAGACAATAGGTGGGGCAGAGAAGACATATGATAGATTCACACTAACAAAAGCTTATGTTAATTAAAGACAATAGGTGGGGCAGAGAAGACATATGATAGATTTACAATAACAAAAGCTTATGTTAATCAAAGACAATAGGTGGGGCAGAGAAGACATATGATAGATTTACAATAACAAAAGCTTATGTTAATCAAAGACAATGGATGAGGCAGAGAAGACATATGATAGATTTACAATACCAAAGGCTTATGTTAATCAAAGACAATGGATGAGGCAGAGAAGACCTATGATAGATTTACAATACCAAAGGTTTATGTTAATCAAAGACAATAGGTGGGGCAGAGAAGACATAAGGTAGATTCAGAATACCAAAGGCTTATGTTAATCAAAGACAATGGATGAGGCAGAGAAGACCTATGATAGATTCACAATACCAAAGACTTATGTTAATCAAAGCAAATTGATTGGGCAAGGAAGACTTATGATAGACTTATAATACCACGAGCTTATCCTAACAGTCCTCTCATGGATTCTGGGGGAAGTTTTGATTAGTTAGTGAGTCACACACTCGATTTGATGATGACATCCACTCCCAAATATATCTGACGCATATTCTGTAATACAGGTTTCAATCATACGACAGACTATAGCATGGAATATGTTTATCTTATTTTAAGTATGTCGTAAAAATTCATTTTCGATATACGCTTTGCATTTGAGCTGGTCAATATTTACTTAAAGAAATATCACGACATATCAATCATATTTCGCAAACAAAAATTCAACTATTTCCTGGAATTACGTCAATTCATAACAACAAAAGTCTTGGAACTAGGCCAAACTTGTATATATAGATGACTTGCTTTCAATTAATAATCCATCATTCGCGGATTACCTTAGCACCATCTATCCAAGTGAACTGGAGGTCAAAGAAACCACAGAAAGTAGTAATTCTACTTCGTATTTAGATATTATGTTGTCTTTCGACATTTATGGTCAATTGAACACCTCACTCTATGACAAACGTGACGATTTCAATTTCGCTATCACAAACTTTCCTCTCTCTCTCTTTCCACTCTTTCTACTGGGTATGTGTGACGGGTGTTGCTAGCAAGCAGGATATGCTCACTCTCCCCGGGCACCTGATCTCATTCCATCACAGGGGTTCACATATGCTCTTCAAGTAGACATATTTTATTTTCCATTTGTTTTTCATTTTCACTGGCAGGCTTGGTGTAGTGGTTAAGCGCTTGGCTTGCGGCGCCAACGATCCGGGTTCGATTCCCGGGTTGCGCCACTATGTTTCAGAGGTTGGTTACCTCCTGCTTCCATGTCGTGATATAACTGAAAAATTGTTGAAAGCGACGTAAAACACCAATCAACCATCATTTTCACTGATTTTGTATGTTCTCTGGTTTGATGTTTTTTGGACTTGTGGTTTGGATTTATCCATCATCTTTACATTGTACAGTACATTTATGTAATGTTTTTAGGTATTACAGTCGGCCTGTGGGGAAAAAATTAGTTGGGATCCCTTGTTAAGGACGCTGCTAAGCAATTAGAATTAACGGGTAAAATGAAAAAAGCACTCCTCAGAAACAGTTACGACCCTCCGGTAATCTGGTGTGGCCTCTCACAAATTCGCTAACTTACTAGACATGAAAGTGTACAATCCATTGCAGGTATGTCAAATTCTACAACTGAGTACATGCATGTTCGATAATTTCATTAGAGTCAGGGAAATATCATTACAGTCGACTTAGTAGTTACCATTCAACGTTTCAGTCTATTATACGGCACCATCAGAACAAAGAAATCATATCCAAAGACAACGAAGCCGAATGTCCACCTTGTTCTAAATAATTGAAACGTCAAGTGTATCCAAACGTTGATCTACCCAAACACTTCATTTGTAGTATTCAGTGGTACTACAATCGAAAACATGGCTATAAACGTTATCAATCACACTTAGGACCTGGTATTCGAACGTTTCCCTCCATGTTCAACTCGTCGATGATGTGTTAGACAATATCTTACTACACTGTTGTATTGAAATAAAACAGGAGAAAGTAAAAATGTTTTTATTTTATTTATTTTTACATCATATTAAAGGAAGGGTATGTACTTAAAAGATTTATGCCTGTATATCATGGTATATTTTCGCCCTCTGCTTTTGCGCGGAAGAGGACATAGGACGAAAATATATCTCGATGTACAGTCAATGAGCAAAAAACCGAAGAAATTCCGAAGGGTAAATCAAATTTCATAGTTCATGGAATAAAAGGACAATATCGTGTATAGTGTCATATTCAAACGAATGCGAACCCCAAGAGGTGAGACTAGGTGCCCGGGAGGAGTAATCATCTGCCACATAACTGAGCCGGTAACTCCTCTTTTTTCTTTCCAAAAAAGGTATGGTAGTTCGAGATCAGATTCATTTGTAGTAAGAAAAAAGAGGAGTTACCGGCTTAGTTATGTGGCAGAAGTCACCGTAGAGCTATACAATACATGAATATAAATAATATAATAGAACATTTAACACATTACAAAAATATTTGATTGTAGTGCAATTACGATACCGATTTAGGACGGTCATTTAATTTGACAAAAGCCAAACAAATGGTGTGGTTAACCGGTTTACGGGCCCACCTTCCCACTCACCGTAACAGCAGAACAATCAAAAGACGTACATTTAAAAATTTATAAATAATCCTCCATGTAAAGAACAAGGGTCAACAGGTATCGCATATTGAGAGGTCATAAAAATATAAACACGTAAGGTATTGTAAAACACATAATTATATAAAAATATATGCGACATCAACATGATAAACCTTGCTCTGCCAGTCTGAAAGCGAGCTAAGACCCTAGATCTGTAGGAGTCCCGACTAGCAGTCAGAGGGGACGAGGTTCAGGACCATGTCTAATAAACTGCAGGAACAATAATGAAATTTTCGTGAAGTCGAGAACCTATAGAGCTTAAAGTCTTCTCCCCTTTTCTTAACGTATTTTTGAAATATCAGTTTCTGATGGAAATCGATAAAGAAGTTAAGATTACCCCGTTCACGATAAGACGAAATGATTTCTTCTTTTACTGCATGTTGAATGAAGTCTAACAAATTCAATGCATTTAACTCTTATAAATATATCCTTTCCAGTGTAGATCATTAGACAACTCTCGAAATGATATGCACACGGTGATTAATGTCTTTTGAATGGTGATATCATCTGCCTGACAACAATTTGCATGTATATTATGAGTTTTAAGACCTTCATATGGAGTCATTAACACGTTCATGTTATAATAAAGTTTCAATTCAGTGTATATTCTACTGTTGTCATTTTTTGTGTGCATGTCCTTGGTGAATTTTGTCATACAGCTCTATCAGATGTCTTCAGTTTTCTTTTACTTGTATATTTGAAAGAGAACGAATCTCGAATCTGTGTGATCTGTCCCACGACTCTGTATATTTGAAAAAGAACGAATCTCGAATCTGTGTTTGATCTGTCCCACGACTCTGTATATTTGAAAGAGAACGAATCTCGAATCTTTGTGTGATCTGTCCCACGACTCTGTATATTTGAGGGAGAACGAATCTCGAATCTTTGTGTGATCTGTCCCACGACTCTGTATATTTGAAAAAGAACGAATCTCGAATCTGTGTTTGATCTGTCCCACGACTCTGTATATTTGAAAAAGAACGAATCTCGAATCTTTGTGTGATCTGTCCCACGACTCTGTATATTTGAAAGAGAACGAATCTCGAATCTTTGTGTGATCTGTCCCACGACTCTGTATATTTGAGAGAGAACGAATCTCGAATCTGTGTTTGATCTGTCCCACGACTCTGTATATTTGAAAAAGAACGAATCTCGAATCTGTGTTTGATCTGTCCCACGACTCTGTATATTTGAAAAAGAACGAATCTCGAATCCGTGTTTGATCTGTCCCACGACTCTGTATATTTGAGAGAGAACGAATCTCGAATCTTGTGTGATCTGTCCCACGATTATCTATATTTGAGAGAGAACGAATCTCGTATCTTTGTGTGATCTGTCCCACGATTCTCTATATTTTGTTTGTTTAAATCTGATCTACCAACCATGTATTGGCTCCCAAAACTACACAAAAGTCCATATAAATCACGTTTCATATCTAATTCTAGCCACTGCTCTACTACGGTACTATCGGAACATATTACATCTGCTCTAACTGCTATAAAAGATCATATTATCAAATATTGTGATGTCGCATTTCATAATAGTAACATCAATTACTTTTGGTCGATTAAAAATTCTCATGAAGTTATCGACAAACTTCTTTCGCTAAATTTCAAAGCGACTCAAATTTCTACATTTGATTTTTCTACACTTTATACATCTCTGCCTCATGATTTGATTAAAAGCAAGTTGCTGTCTCTTATACAACGGTGTTTTCACAGAGAATCTAAAACGTACATATGTACTTCCAATAACTCTGGATTCTTTTCCAACAAACAATATACTTCATATAAATACTGGACTTGCAAGGAATTATGTAAAGCACTAGATTTTCTAATGAATAATATTTTTCTGCAATTTGATGGCAAGGTATATCAACAAATAGTTGGGATTCCTATGGGTACTAACTGCGCGCCTCTGATAGCAGATTTATTTCTTTATTGTTATGAGAGGGATTTTATGGTTTCTATTCAAAAATCAAAACGTTTTGACCTCATTGACAAATTTAATAATACTTGCAGATATCTGGATGACATTTTGGTTATCGATAACCCTGAATTCGAACAATTTATATCAGAAATATATCCACCAGAGCTCACATTGAATAAAGCTAATACTTGAGATAAATCTACACCTTTCTTAGATTTAAACATCAAAATTATCAACAACCTAATATATACTAATATTTATGATAAACGTGAGGATTTTGGATTTCCTATTGTAAATTTCCCTTACTTGGATGGCGATGTCCCTCGACTCCCATCATATGGTATCTATATATCTCAATTAGTTCGATTTGTCAGAGGCTGCACCGATGTTTTGGACTTTCATAAACGAAATTTACAAATTACTACTAAACTTTTAACTCAGGGTTACAGATATCACAAGCTAAGAAAAACATTCGGCAAATTCTTCAGATCTTATTCAGAACTTCTATCTAAATTTGGAAATATTTCTTTTCAACAGTATGTATCCAATGGAATTTCCCATCCTAATTTTTACGGTGATCTCGTATATAAACTAAGGAAAGTAAAAGGCTCCGATAACGTTATTTTATCATGTAATAAAATAGTCAAACGTCTCCTAAATAGACAATATGATATTGAGACTCCTACAGATCTAGGGTCTTAGCTCGCTTTCAGACTGACAGAGCACGGTTTATCATGTTGATGTCGCATATATTTTTTATACCATTATGTGTTTTACAATACCTTTCGTGTTTATATTTTTATGACCTCTCAATATGCGATACCTGTTGACCCTTGTTCTTTACATAGAGGATTATTTATAAATTTTTAAATGTACGTCTTTTGATTGTTCTGCTGTTACGGTGAGTGGAAAGGTGGGCCCGTAAACCGGTTAACCACACCATTTGTTTGGCTTTTGTCAAATTAAATGACCGTCCTAAGTCGGTATCGTAATTGCACTACAATCAAATATTTTTGTAATGTGTTAAATGTTCTATTATATTATTTATATTCATGTATTGTATAGCTCCATGGTGACTTCTGCCACATAACTGAGCCAGTAACTCCTCTTTTTTCTTTCGTATGCGTTTGTTACAGCATTTAAACATGCTTGAATGCAGTTTTGAGGACAGATATCAAACGGATAGACATTGTTTCACATGCTGGTGCTTTATTTTTATCTGATTATAACTTGTAGGATCCCAGCAGTCACATTCTGTCATTTCTTACCTTAGAGGAAAGGGAACGAGGCGATATAGGGGATATGTATAAATAAAGGACACTTTTCATGTGTGCCTGTGGGTAATATGAAAGAAATGAAAAGTAGTATGTTGGCTTAATTTTATTGTATCTTACTGCTGTCAAATGCAGAAAAAAGAAACAAAAAATCTGAATTATATCAGACTAAAATAGCAAACCTGAGTAAAGCTGATAATGATTTCCAATCTGTCTATGTTTGTGGTCTTTGTAAGTCCGATGTTTATGATACATATTAGAGCATACATACATTATAATGTTGTGCACCAGATAAGCATTTCAATAACTTATGTATCTTCAGTGATGTCCATGGCTGAATGATTGGAGTTCTAATAATATATAAATATTTGAAGCGGGGAAATAAAACCAGAGTGGCCGAAAAAGTAAGCAAAATTATCAATCTAAAGACAGAGCGATGCATAAGGAAGAAACTCCTTAGTTTTTGAGTGATTTATCAAATTCCATGACTGAAAATTTTAACTATATATTTCATGTCAGTACAAACACACCGGAAACTAGACTTGTGATGCCTCGACGACTATCAGTCCACCAGCAGTGAAACCAGCTGAGTGGTTATAATACATACTATATATATGTTATATACGGATTTCTAGAATTGTTTTGCGTGAATGTCCAAAACATTTATTCAGGTTCTAGCGAATCAAATCAACTAAGACAAACCACAAACAACTAAGTAATATAATATACCAGATGGTATAAAAGAGAAAACAGAAGACGTCTGACAAAGCTGTATGACATACACTACCAAGGACAGACATACATAACATGACAATAGTAGAATACACACTGATAAACGATTTAACGAAAATTCGATTGTGCTGCGGTTACGATACCGACTTAGGATAGTCAGTTAAAGTTACAGCATAATAAAAAGCACACATTTAAAAATTTAGATATAATCTTCCACACACAGAACAAGGATCAACAAGTTTCTCAGGAAGAGAGGTCATAGAAATTTTATTACACACGAAACGTATATTATAGAGTAATATGTTGCTAACAAAAATATGTAAGACGGCATCAACACAAGTAAACCGTGCTCAGCCCGACTGTAAGCGTGCTCAGATCCTTGATCAATAGGAGTACCGACGAGCAGTCAGAGGGGACGAGGATCAGGACATTGTCTCCTCTGAAAAGGTTTGTATAAGGCCCGTCAAAGAGTCTCCAGCGCTCTGTTAGTCAGCGTGCAACGCTCAAGCAAAAGTCTAGAAGTGCATTCTAGAAGTGCCTTGGAATTCTTTAGGATCTGCCTCTGAATGATTCCGCTTCTCCAGTAAGCTGTATGGTAGTTTATCTGAAGACTATGTTTGATTTCTGAATTTTCTTCAGTTATATGGAAAGAGGCTTGGTAGAAAACCTAGAAGATCCAGCAATAATAGATGTTTATATGGGGTGTTTTTTGCATCTTCGGAATCTAAAAAGAAGAAAAAAGGTATGTAAGTTCGTGATCAGATTCATTTGTAGTAATGCCCAATGAACTGAGAACTGACTTGTGGTTGTCCAATATCTGAAGAAGACAAATTTGTAAGTAGGGTTATTAGGTGCTGAATAAAGAACAATCTCTTCTATAAGCCAGTTAATGTAATAAGATTTATAGGCGAGCGTGTAGTTATTAGCCGCCTTGTCAACAGGTACAATGGTCGAGAAGTCGAGAAGTCGAGAAAGTTCTCTACAGACGCTGGAGTCCTGAAATATAGACTTGTCTTTGTTGTCACAAATGAGAGAGTCCTCGAATTCTTTTCTTTATCAACCTACTTATTGACTTCTATTATTCAGAGAGATTGTCAATGTCTACCTTCTCTCTCTTAGCCCAAATCCGGCATACTCTTTACCGTTTAACCACACCATTCGTTTGGCTTTTGTCAAATTAAATGACCGTCCGATGTCCGTATCGTAATTGCACTACACTCAAATATTTTTTGTAATGAGTTATATGTGCTAATACATTATTTATATTCATGTATTGTATAGCTCCATGGTGACTTCTGCCACATAACTGAGCCAGTAACTCCTCTCTTTTCTTACATAAGTTCATAATAATATCAAACTGTCAATGACTGCAGCTCTTTATATTTTGGGACTTTACTTAAAAGATCTCTAAGTTTGTTTGGTTTTATTACGAACAATATGGAATTTTCCTGTCACAGCATGGCCACATGGATTATATTTAAACTCTGACGAGGAGCATGAACGTGGTATGCAGTTCGGTTCAGACTTTTGTATAAATTTTGTTTATAGGTAAAGAGTTTGCAAGAAACCGATGGTGTATATCTTTAAGAAATACAAAACGACTCCCTCTCATTTGAAGTATGGATGAATATTTTTTAACAGACTTACGATTCAAAGTGTTACTTAAATTAAATGTCTCAATTTCCTTATTTGCAAATATGCTTTAAGAAAGGGGCGCTTCTCACTACCGTCTATAGACCTGTCTGAATGGACGGATTGAAATAATCTGCTACAGCACAGATCCGAGACTCCTTAGAGTCGATATTCTGAAGTTCCAGACTTAATGAAATGTAAATTTGTTATGGATTTGTACAACTCATGTAGCTTTTGGTAATGGTAGCGAATAAAATTGGTACGAATATGGCGAGGCTTTATATCTAAATTTATTCACTGTTCTACTACTTTGCTGTCTAAACACATTGCTTTTGCCCTATCAAAGATCATATTATTTAGTACTGCACTGCCGTTTTTCATAATAGAAATATAAATTACTTTTGGTAGATTGAATAATCTAGCGAATTAACAGATTAACTGTATTTACGAAATTTTAAAGGTCAAATTTTCATTTTTCATTCTTATATACCCCACTGCCACATGATTTAATTAAAACTAAGTTGTTGTCTCTGATACGCTGATGTTTCAACAGAGAATCAGAAACATACTTATGTACATCTCAAACAAGCAATATAACTCTTTTAAGTATTGGACCTGTAACGAGTTATCTGATGTCATTACCTTTTTGATGGACAATATTTATATACAATTTAATGGCAAAATTTATTAACAGGTGATTGCAATTCCCATGGGCAATATTTAGATGACATTTTGGTAATAGATAACCCTGAGTTTGAAAATTATATATCTAGTATTTACCCATCTCAACTGAATAAAGCCAATATTTGTGTAAAGGTAACACCGTTTTTGGATTTAAACATTAAAATTATTGATAACAATTTTCATACCTCCATATATGATAAACGTGAGGATTGTGGATTTCCTATCGTAAATTTCACTTATTTGGAAGGCGATGTACCAAGATTCCCATCGTATGGTATTTAAATTTTTCAACTGGTTAGGTTCCCTAGAGCTTGCACTCTACAAAATATACAAATCACTTCGAAACTGTTGACTCAGCAATACAGATACCATAAATTTACAACAAACAAAACAAACCCTAAAGATCAAGGGTGTGAGCTCTCTTCCAGACCAGCAGAGCACAGTTACAGCATGGTGATGTCACTTTATACATCTTTGATATCATAATCTTACTCTATATGACTATTAGTGTTTATATATTTTTATGACCTCTCAATCTGATATACTCATTGAACCCTTTTCTCTATATTATTTATAAATGTTTAAATGTGTGTTTTTTGATTGTACTGCATTTGCGTTGAGTGGGAAGATGGGCCAGTAAACCGGTTAACCACACCAATTGAGTATGTTTGTTACTCATTTGACCGTCCTAAGTCGGTATGGCATCTGTCGTACAATCAATAGTTTTGTAATGTCATTGCATGTATTTCATTACTTATAATCAACTTTTATTGTAGGTGACTTCTGCCCTACAGCTAAGTCAGATGTCTTTCCATTTCCCTTTTAGACTTCCAGGGGGAAGTGCAACGATTATATTAATAAGAAAACACAAATTATCGGCTATTTAGCCTTTATCAATTTATTCGTGACAGAGTACTCTTCTTATATTTCCGTTACCACGACTTCAACGTCTTCTTGGCGTAATATTAAACAAACATAACACACTGACTGACATCCAGGATTTGTAAGATTTCCCTTGCTATCAATATGGTCAGCTGTTCCCAATTGTATTATCCAGTAATAAAAGATCATATTTTAAAACCAGTTCAGGTAAGGGTTAGTCATTCAAATAAGAAATTTCTATACAACGAGACACAGTGCATCATGCAAATCCAGATAAGATTTCTCTACAGGGATAAATGATGTGTGAAGCAAGTAACAAAGGTCCTTCATAAGATAGGTGTGATTGTGTATAACCGTACATTCATTTATATATAACATGCAAAGGTATAAATACGAAACCTATAACTTGAAATCTTTTATGTCGATGAATATCACACAGATACCGGATATTGAATTTCTTGAAGCAAAACATTAATTAATCCGCATCAGCAAATATCTTCTTGGATGAATTCATGACACTATTGTCAAATATGAGATTCTGAATAACATCAAACATAGCGTAATATGGATATGAAAAAAAAATTTTTTTTTTAACATTTTAAACTATGGCGCATTGGAGGGGAATATCAACTGTTTAAACTATGAATGAAGAAATAGTATTGATTCAGACATTTGTAAAACTGAAAATCAAAAGAAAAATTCAAAATCAAGAAAAGGCATGCCTAAAAACTATACAGCACCATAAAAAATATATCTTTCATCAAACGGTAATAATAATGAATTTAATGCATCATATATCAAAGACAAATTAAAATTTAGATACTATGAATAAGCAAGGCTGAGGAAATGAGAATAAAAATAATATATGAAAGAAAAGTATGCTACTTCACTTTCATCAAGGGATTAGGAAAGCTCTTCAACATCAAGCTCAACAAAATCTAACGCCAAAAGAAAAATATTTTACGCATTACTTAGTCCTAACATTAGTCTAAGATTTTTCTAGTTTCAAGTGTTTCTGCATGGAATGTATATATTATTTTTTTTTGTTCAAATTTGTGATGACAGTCTCAGGATTATTTTTAAACGACAACAATTTCCTACAGCATCCTAAGGACATGAAGCTATCTGCAATATTTGGCATCACTCCGGATGTTGAAGTCCTAACATAAAGTTATATATTTTAATATTCTAAAGGAGATCCATTAAAACACATGCCGCAAATAAGTCATAATTGGTACTCGACATTCATATAGAATGTAGTATATTTAAAAGAAAGCCTTCATTCAGTTGCTTCCCTCACCCAGCACACTTCTGAACGTTTCCACACAGTTAACACAGAAATGTTATATTCATTATTTGTGGTAACGAAGTATTCCAAAAATCAAAGAACCGAAGGCATACAATATCAGCAAAATGAGAAAAATCAAAAAGAAAACAAAGTAACCAATATTAACATTATAACTGCGCTTCGCTTAAATGCAGGTACTAACAAAACTGCTCGGTAATTTTCAGTTATGGCAATCAATAATAGCAAATGCCTATCAGACCTAAAAGTACATAGCGTATTCATAGTGCAGAGAAGCTCAGTCTATATTCAGATTGACCTCACTTGATATATATATTTGTTTACGTTCATTTTCGTGTTGTATATCAAACTTAGATTAGTCAATCGTGAATAAACATTATAAAGAAAAAAGAGGAGTTACTGGCTCAGTTATGTGGCAGAAGTCACCATGGATCTATACAATACATGAATATAAATAATATACCAGTACATATAACACATTACAAAAACATTTGATTGTAGTGCAATTACGATACCGACTTAGGACGGACATTTAATTTGACAAAAGCCAAACGAATGGTGTGGTTAACCGGTTTACGAGCCCACCTTCCCACTCACCGTAACAGCAGAACAATCAAAGGACGTACATTAAAAAATTTATAAATAATCCTCCATGTAAAGAACAAGGGTCAACAGGTATCGCAAATTGAGAAGTCATAAAAATATAAACACGTACGGTATTGTAAAACACATAATGATATAAAAATATATGAGACATCAACATGATAAACCGTGGTCTGCCAGTCTGAAAGCGAGCTAAGACCCTAGATCTGTAGGAGTCCCGACTAGCAGTCAGAGGGGACGAGGTTCAGGACCATGTCTCCTCTGAAAGAGGTTTGGATAAGGCCCGTCATATAGTCCTCACCGCCCTGTTAGTCAGCGTGCTACGTTCAAGTAAAAGTCTGCATAAGGCTGTAGAGGGGCCAACTACAAGACCTATAGTCTTTTTGATGATCTCAATGTCATATTGGCTATTTAGAAGACGTTTGACGATTTTATTACATGATAGAATAAAGTTATCGGAGCCTTTTACTTTCCTTAGTTTATATACGAGATCACCGTAAAACTTAGGATGGGAAATTCCATTGGATACATACTGTTGAAAGGAAATATTTCCAAATTTAGATAGAAGTTCTGAATAAGATCTGAAGAATTTGCCGAATGTTTTCTTAGCTTGGGATATCTGTAACCCTGAGTCAAAAGTTTAGTAGTAATTTGTAAATTTCGTTTATGAAAGTCCAAAAACATCGGTGCAGCCTCTGACAAATCGAACTAATTGAGATATACAGATACCATATGATGGGAGTCAAGGGACATCGCCATCCAAGTAAGGAAAATTTACAATAGGAAATCCAAAATCCTCGCATTTATCATAAATATTAGTATATATTAGGTGGTTGATAATTTTGATGTTCAAATCTAAGAAAGGTGTAGATTTATCTCAAGTATTAGCTTTATTCAATGTGAGCTCTGGTGGATATATTTCTGAAATAAATTGTTCGAATTCAGGGTTGTCGATAACCAAAATGTCATCCAGATATCTGCAAGTATTATTAAATTTGTCAGTGAGGTCAAAACGTTTTGATTTTTGTATAGAAACCATAAAATCCCTCTCATAACAATAAAGAAATAAATCTGCTATCAAAGGCACGCAGTTAGTACCCATAGGAATCCCAGCTATTGTTGATAAATCTTGCCATCAAATTGCACAAAATATTATTCATGAGAAAATCTAGTGCTTTACATAATTCCTTGCAAGTCCAGTATTTATATGAAGTATATTGTTAATTAACATTATGTTTGCATTTCACTCATAAAACCCCAAATCGCAGTGATTTGATATCTTACAAATTCATACATTTAAGTAAAATTATATAGATGCTCTCGCTTACCATATAAAAGAAATGTCAAATCGACAAACCGTGACATTTAACTAGCGGCGACCTACACGGGTGGTCAACATGGCTGTACAAAATGTATGAAAACTTTCTTTCCTCACTATGCACTTTACATATATATTTAACACTTACAGCACTAGACGGATTTATTTATTTACATTTTTACATTTATTTAATTCCTTTACAACAATTTAATTCCTTTACAACAATTAGTGTGTCTATAATTTCATTTTTGACTGATCTTATACAATGCGGATGCAAGTCTGCATGAATAGTATAAACATGCATATGTTATTGCATTTCATAACATGATCCACTGCAGTTAGGAGACGCAAGGGTCTTGTCTGACTAAACCGCTTCTTGCCTTATCTTTTAAACCCGTCTTCCATATTCTACCCGGGTGGCATTTGCAAAAGTTCACTGCCCTCAAATTTACACTTTTCCCTGCATCCTTACCCTTCCCTCATTTCTTCTCCTTCCCACCTCACCTCAAAAATAAAATGAAATTCGAAATTACTATACAGCATTTCCAAGGACACTTTCTTGAATTCAGAGTGTTCGATGATAAGTATTTTTACATTTACAGAGACAGAAATGATGGAGAGAAGAAAAAAAGGTGTTTGATCTTCAAACAGCATATGTTCTTTTTACCTAGTCTTTCCTTGGGGGGATAACAGTGATGGATTGGTAAGAGGCAATGTTTTGTATAATTTTATAAAAAGGGATCCATGTCAAGTCGAACAGTTACAAACAAACAGCATTATTATTAATTCTAATAAATATGTGATTTTTAAACATTTTGCGTTCTCTTATCACCTGCGCCTCCCCTTCCGCTTTTTGCACGTCTAAGAGATCTTGGGCAAAAAAGCGTTCGGTCGTTAGGTCCGTCTGTATGTACCTCCGTAATTCTGCAGTGCCTAATAACTTTCAATAGAATGTTGTTACAGTTACCAAAATTCAACAGTAAGTGTATCCCTTAAGCGTCATCATGTGACCCGGGGGTAGAACATTGACAGCTATGTTTATTTGCAGCTAGGGCATTCGTAGTTCTTGAATTTGTATCAACACCGTAAATAACAATATAAATCATCACAAAAGTGTCATATATTTTTCTGTTTCCGTACTGTTATTGATGAAAAATATTTGTACTTGAAATAAAATAAATAAAACAAAAGAAAATAAATTAAAATAATACCTTTGTGAATCCAGACGTCAAAAGAGTACTATAATTTACAAAACACATTGTTCAGTATGCACCCACTATGTAGGATCGTGAACAGAATCTTATGTATAATTTTGAAGATTTCGTCTTCAATCTATACCATTTCCTGTTTGTATATTACTTATTTCAACACTCCAAAAGATGTGTCAACAAACGGATGTGTAATCTGATGTGTATTTTTTTTTACAGTAAAGTATACATGTATAAATAATATTGTGCTTTCCAAATGGGTGGTCTATTGTGGAGTATTGGAATTTGGCTCTTGTAATTTGGAGAAAGGATAGTATTACCTGAATATCGTAAGTTTTCAAATTAACTATATCTTATTGGCCTTTTTACAATTGCACGGAGAGGGTGGGTTCGATTCAAGTACAACAGAACACACGATACTATTTGTACATTATGATATATCAATATCGAAGAAGATATATGTCATATTTGGTCATATTATAATATCTAAATAAATAGAACATGTAATATCATTTGTTCGTTCGAACTTTAAAATTTGTTTATTTACGTTACGCACGGTTGGGTGGGTGGCCTTTTCGTGGCAAATGCATACAACAATACAGTATCATGTGATCTTTTGTTATAACTAACTTTGTATTATTTATGTATGTTACTTCAAAAAATGAAGAAACAAAAAAGGAAATATATAGAGATAATAACATGTACTTCTGTTTGTGATGCCATGTTGCCTTTGTCGTGTCTTCGATGAAAAGTCACGGTTGCATGACTACGCCTGTTTCTTTTATACCGTGGGAGAAAGCTCTCTTCGAGCATTTGGGTCAGACGTTCATTTAATATTCACAAAACATACGGGAGTGAGGTTGATCTAGGTCAACTTCGCTCCCGTAAAAATTTTCGAAACACCTCGGCTTTTTATGGTGAGAGGCCAGCTTTAAGGATTTAAGGCAGTTACTGAAGAAAGAAACGACACATCTGTAGTCACAAGCGGTACATGCCATGATGAGTACAAATAGTACAGTATGGGTCATGCAGACGGTCTATACTGAAAAATAAGGAAATCAACAAGTTAGACATTCTGGAAAGGGGAACTATATACTGTCTAACAATATCTTATTACTGACCGTAGAACTTCCTCAGTGACGATTTCGTAGCCATGTGTGTCTAGTTTATTTTGTAGTCGCCTGTCCCTTAGAACAAAATACTCTTGAGAGGAGCATTCTGTGGCAAAGCGTATATGTTGTGAAATTAAAACGCTATATGCAGGCAAGGAAAGGATGATGGTACTCAGAAAGAGGACATTTATGATATGAAATGTAAAGATGATGAACCGGGAGTTCGAAAATCATGAAACCAAAGGGCATACAAAATCAGTAAACCAAATAGAAAACAACGCGAAATGTCTACTTGAAAAGCATATGTGATAAGGTGCCCGGAGACAGTGAGCATCTCCTACTTGCTAGCAACACCCGTCACATATACCCAGTAGAAATAGTCAAATCGTGTAAATTCCATATGTATTTATATATGGAGAAGTCAAAGTAGGTAATCTTCTAGTATAGAAGGTGTCAAATCTGTGTAAAATGATCGGAATCGGTCTCAGTCCAGAATATCATTTAAAAGTAAGGACAACGGTATATCATATTGTATTGTAAAGATGATGGATAAATCCAAACCATAAGTCTAAAAACCATGCTACCAGAGGACATACAAAATCAGTGAAAATGAAAAACAAGTGGAAAATAACAAAATATGTCTACTTGAAGAGCATATGTGAACCCCTGTGATGGAGTGAGATCAGGTGCCCGTGGAGAGTGAGCATCTCCTGCTTGCTAGCAACACCCGTCACATATACCCAGTAGAAAGAGTCAAATCATGTAAATTTCATATGTATTTATATATGGAGAAGTCAAAGTAGGTAACTTCTAGTATAGAAGGTGTCAAATCTGTGTAAAATGATCGGAATCGGTCTCAGTCCAGAATATCATTTAAAAGTCTGAATAACGAGATATCATATGGAGTAATAAGAGTCTCGTAACTACCGTACAACTTCCTCAGTGACGTTGCCAGTCTAGCACATATATAACCCTGGTTGAGTAGTTTGTGATAGCGAAATTGAAATCGTCACGTTTGTCATAGAGTTAGGTGTTCAATTGACCATTAATGTCGAAATAAGGGTCTTATTACGACTATGGAACTTCCTTAGAGACGTTGTTAGTCTAGCACATATATAAACCTGGTTGAGTAGCTTATCTGAAAGTCGCCTAGCCCTCAGAACACAGTCACTGTAATTTGAACATGCTCTGGAATAATGTATTATCTGAGATATGAATACGCCGCAGGCGATGATGGAATGCT
The DNA here is from genome assembly GCA_035048485.1 of Pteria penguin. Taxonomy (NCBI): domain Eukaryota; kingdom Metazoa; phylum Mollusca; class Bivalvia; order Pterioida; family Pteriidae; genus Pteria; species Pteria penguin. The sequence continues at coordinate 90,670,746 of CM068580.1, forward strand.
GCTACTTATGAAAGGAAACTTTGTGATAGCGAAATTGAAATCGTCACGTTTGTCATAGAGTGAGGTGTTCAAATTGACCGTCAATGTCGAAAGACATCATAATATCTATATACGAAGTAGAATTACTACTTTCTGTGGTTGCCTGTACCTCTAGTTCACTTGGATAGATGATGCTAAGGTAATCCGCGAATGAAGGATTATTAATTGAAAGGAAGTCATCTATATATCTGTAAGTGAAATTGAAGCCAAGAGCCAAATATTTTTTCCTTGCGAAAGCAAAGACTGAATGAATTCAGCTTCGTATGAGTAAAGGCCAGAGTATGAGTATGTCAGCCAGAAGCGGGGCACTGTTAGTGCCCATTGGAAGCCGACGATTTGTTGAATAATCTTTTCTCCAAACACCTCAAACTGTTATCGATAAGAAAGTTCAACATTTGAATGACATCTGTTTCAATTTATTTATTTCTGGAATCAGAATTTTCCTTGACAAAGTAAGTTTTATCATGGCCTATAAGTATTTATTTGAATTTGCAGCTCTCCTTTTTACTAGTAAATGCATTTTCGCTAATCTGTCTTTTAATTTTGATGAGGGATCGTTGTGTAAAGAGTCGAAAAGTCAAAGGACTTGGTGGAGTTGATTTTAGTAAAACTTTAGGATTCACATTTGATTAATTCCACTTTGAAGTTGAACTTGTCATGTTTATCACTTTCCCACTCACCACAAAAGCAATATAATTGAAGATCATATTAAAGTTGTTAAGAGGGTCGAAAAATCAGACTTCATACTTGTAATATGATTGATAAAAGGCTTATTCAGAGCACTATAATGAATGTCATAGGTATTGGCAATAAAATTACAACATCCTTAATTTTAGGGCAGACAGCACTGTGACGGAGATAGGGAGCTAAATAATGGTCATGGAGCATGTGCTAATCGTGACGAAGCAGACAAAGAAGTTCATACGATACGAATTACTGCAGAAATTATATAAGCTATACTATTGCAGAATAATTATCGGTCGAAGATACAATGTTGGTGTATATTACATAAATATAATAATTTAAATTTAAACGTCACAAAGCTAAACCCAAACGCCTTATTAGCGCCATAGTGACCGTTTTGCTTGTAAATGATATATTTTATAGCACAGTTATCGGTAAAAAGCAAAATTATTCTATTTTGTATTATGATTTTCCAAACATCTGCGGTCAAATCAATGGGACAAATTCTTTAGTTACAATCTTAAGCGGATCTGCTTTTCCTATTACCAAACACTGCAGCATAACCCAAGGAAACTGATTTATAAGTGTATTAATGCAACACATCAAAAGACTCCAAAATGTTAAGGACATAGCAGATTTTCCATTAAAATCCAAAATAATTGTAACTCATATACGCAGCTCTGCCTTGCTGACACTTTCCTACAATGGGTCGAAAAATATAAACAAGGTTTCTCGTGATACACCACACCGCTAAATAAACTGAGAAATGAACACTTGCTAATATCTCTAAATGGTACATGATACCAAATTTTATTAAATCATACAGCGAACATTAGCCAAGCGCGTAATGGTTTTGAAACTGTACAAGTCCTTAATTATAATGGAAGAGTTTTATGTAATGTAATGAAACACGAACACTTAGCATGTACTCCTACAGTTTATCGATGTGTGCGAGTAAACTCCAATGCGCCAGAACAGTATAAAATTAATTGACTGTAGAAAACAGGGAGTGTTGTCCAAATTATCCATTCTGCAGAGAAAGCACTCTTCCTCAACTGTACATTTATTCATGCACCGAAGACTTCGTCATATATAGAGAATCATCTAAACAAGTATATAAAAGGAGTAATTGTAACCTACTCTGAATGCATATACCAACACATATTCACTTAGGACATTAAAGTATACAACGAATTTACAAAATGACATTCTCCAGAAGCACCATATCAACTGTGTCGCATTTAAACGTTTATAAATGATTGAAGACATAACGTAAGATAAATCTAAAGTATCTCTAAGTATTGCATAAAGCCTTAACATAAATGAAGTGTTTTCATAGTAAATCATCAATGCAAATCCCATTACATACAATAAAGGATTACCTTACCATATCACTAATGCATACACCCACAAAATACAGCAAAAAGTTATCATAATATATCATTACATACAATAAAGGATTACCTTACCATATCACTAATGCATACACCCACAACACACAACAAAAAGTTATCATATCTTGAAGTGTTATCATTAATAGAACATGCCCAACATACCTGGATATCTGGAATGAAATAATTACCATGAACTATATATATTGAAAAAAAAATTCACTCATACTAATTTATTAAATGGTGCAGTTTGACACATAAATAGCATTGCTTTTACATTTGGCAAAAGAAAACGCAAAAGATAATAGATAACAACTTTTTTTGCTGACCTTATAAATTGAAAGTTGATTTTGCATTGGCCGAGGGTTTGCTTCCTATCTTGATCAAAAGTTCAACAAGATACACATAACTTAGGTAATACTGAAAGTCTGGATTATTTATGGACAGAGTGTGGGCAATGTATCTGTATAGATACTAACTGTTTCTTTCCTGTAGAGAGCAAGGACTGAATGCATTCTGTCTCGTATGTGTATCTGTATAGATACTAACTGTTTCGCTCCTGTGGAGAGCAAGGACTGAATGCATTCTGTCGCGTATGTGTATCTGTATAGATACTAACTGTTTCGTTCCTGTAGAGAGCAAGGACTGAATGCATTCTGTCGCGTATGTGTATCTGTATAGATACTAACTGTTTCGTTCCTGTAGAGAGCAAGGACTGAATGCATTCTGTCTCGTATGTGTATCTGTATAGATACTAACTGTTTCGTTCCTGTAGAGAGCAAGGACTGAATGCATTCTGTCTCGTATGTGTATCTGTATAGATACTAACTGTTTCTTTCCTGTAGAGAGCAAGGACTGAATGCATTCTGTCTCGTATGTGTATCTGTATAGATACGAACTGTTTCGTTCCTGTAGAGAGCAAGGACTGAATGCATTCTGTCTCGTATGTGTATCTGTATAGATGCTAACTGTTTCTTTCCTGTAGAGAGCAAGGACTGAATGCATTCTGTCTCGTATGTGTATCTGTATAGATACTAACTGTTTCTTTCCTGTAGAGAGCAAGGACTGAATGCATTCTGTCTCGTATGTGTATCTGTATAGATACTAACTGTTTCTTTCCTGTAGAGAGCAAGGACTGAATGCATTCTGTCTCGTATGTGTATCTGTATAGATACGAACTGTTTCGTTCCTGTAGAGAGCAAGGACTGAATGCATTCTGTCTCGTATGTGTATCTGTATAGATACTAACTGTTTCTTTCCTGTAGAGAGCAAGGACTGAATGCATTCTGTCTCGTATGTGTATCTGTATAGTTACTAACTGTTTCGTTCCTGTAGAGAGCAAGGACTGAATGCATTCTGTCTCGTATGTGTATCTGTATAGATACTAACTGTTTCGTTCCTGTAGAGAGCAAGGACTGAATGCATTCTGTCTCGTATGTGTATCTGTATAGATGCTAACTGTTTCTTTCCTGTAGAGAGCAAGGACTGAATGCATTCTGTCTCGTATGTGTATCTGTATAGATACTAACTGTTTCGTTCCTGTAGAGAGCAAGGACTGAATGCATTCTGTCTCGTATGTGTATCTGTATAGATCCTAATTGTTTCGTTCCTGTAGAGAGCAAGGACTGAATGCATTCTGTCTCGTATGTGTATCTGTATAGCTCTATGGTGACTTCTGCCACATAACTGAGCCAGTAACTCCTCTTATTCTTTCTGTAGAGAGCAAGGACTGAATGCATTCTGTCTTGTATGTGTATCTGTATAGATACTTACTGTTTCGTTCCTGTAGAGAGCAAGGACTGAATGCATTCTGTCTCGTATGTGTATCTGTATAGATACTAACTGTTTCGTTCCTGTAGAGAGCAAGGACTGAATGCATTCTGTCTCGTATGGGAACATAAAGATGACAGCCGAGAGAGATACACAATTGGTACCAATTTGAATGTCAACAAATTTCCTTTCCTTTCCCGCAAAAACCACGAAAATACCGTCTACGATAACTCCAGCATTTTAATGATATTGTCCTTGTTCGAATCAGAGCTTTCCTTCAAAAATATTCACGGCCACAACAATTTGATTGAAAGAAAAAAGAGGAGTTACTGGCTCAGTTATGTGGCAGAAGTCACCATAAAGTCAAACAAATGGTGTGATGTAAAGCTGATGGATAAATCCAAACCACAAGTCCAGAAATCATGAAACCATAGGACATACAAAATCAGTGAAAATGAAAAACAAATGGAAAATAACAAAATATGTCTACTTGAAGAGCATATGTGAACCCCTGTGATGGAGTGAGATCAGGTGCCCGGGGAGAGTGAGCATCTCCTGCTTGCTAGCAACACCCGTCACATATACCCCGTAGAAAGAGTCAAATCGTGTGAATTCCATATGTATCTATATACGGAGAAGTCGAAGTAGGTAACCTTCTAGTATAGAAGGTGTCAAATCTGTGTAAAGTGATCGGAATCGGTCTCAGTCCAGAATATCATTTAAAAGTCTGGATAACGAGATATCATATGGAGTAAATAGAGTCTCGTAACGACCGTAGAACTTCCTCAGTGACGATGCTAGTCTAGCACATATATAACCCTGGTTGAGCAGCTTAACTGAAAGTCGCCTAGCCCTCAGAACAAAGTCATTGTAATTTGAACATGCTCTGGAATAACGTATTAACTGAGATATGAATACGCCGTATGCGGGCGATGATGGAATGTTGCTACTTATGAAAGGAAAGTTTGTGATAGCGAAATTGAAATCGTCACGTTTGTCATAGAGTGAGGTGTTCAATTGACCATTAATGTCGAAAGACAACATAATATCTAAATACGAAGTAGAATTACTAGTTTCTGTGGTTTCTTTGACCTCCAGTTCACTTGGATAGATGATGCTAAGGTAATCCGCGAATGAAGGATTATTAATTGAAGTGAGTCAAATTTCAAGACTGAGATGATTAATATATGTATGATTCTCCGTATATTCATTACTATCACTTTTATATATATTACTAGTGATTCAGATTTAAATTCTTATTTAGTTTTGAAAGACAAAAAGAGGAGTTACTGGCTCAGTTATGTAGCAGAAGTCACCATGGAGCTATACAATACATGAATATAAATAATATACTAGAACATATAACACATTACAAAAATATTTGATTGTAGTGCAATCACGATACCGACTTAGGACGGTCATTTAATTTGACAAAAGCCAAACAAATGGTGTGGTTAACCGGTTTACGGGCCCACCTTCCCACTCAGTGTAACATCAGAACAATCAAAGCACATACATTCAAAAATTTATAAATAATACTCCATGTAAAGAACAAGGGTCAACAGGTATCGCATATTGAGAGTTCATAAAAATATAAACACGTAAGGTAGTGTAAAACACATATTGTTATAAAAATATATGCGACATCAACATGATAAACCGTGCTCTGCCAGTCTGAAAGCGAGCTAAGACCCTAGATCTGTAGGAGTCCCGACTAACAGTCAGAGGGGACGAGGTTCAGGACCATGTCTCCTCTGAAAGAGGTTTGGACAAGGCCCGTCATATAGTCCCCACCGCCCTGTTAGTCAGCGTGAAACGTTCAAGTATAAGTCTGCATAAGGCTGTAGAGGGACCAAATACAAGACCTATAGTCTTTTTGATGATCTCAATATCATATTGTCTATTTAGAAGACGTTTGACTATTTTATTACATGATAAAATAACGTTATCGGAGCCTTTTACTTTCCTTAGTTTATATACGAGATCACCGTAAATATTAGGATGGGAACACTGGACCCCTGAATTCATTTCTTGTATGTGACGTACTGAATACACAGGTATGTCCACAAATGGATCGCAGTTACTAAGTGAGAAGTGGTAAACAAATTCCTAAACACATTCGACAAATATAATGACTTTATAAACATATGAATGGAAAAGTACAGTGTAGTACCGGTGATATTATTACGAATATCCTATGACTATACAACATGTAATTCATCTACAGTGAAAGAATAAGATACCGAGAAATGTTCTGTTCGATATAAAAGGAAAAAAATGAGTAAAGACAATTAGGGACTCCCAATAAAATCCAGAAATGGGATCCCAGAAATGGGATCATGTACAATGGAGGAACAAGCATCCCCTGCCAACATCTCACAACCGCTATGATGACATAGTATATATCGAGTTATTATAAACTCGAAGTCACATTAAGTAGACGGTATAATACCGATGTCACATTTTATAAACTTCACGATTAGTATTCCTATTGCGATATAAATCTAACACAATCTTAACGATAAAAAACATCTTTAACCAAATAAAGAAATCAACATGTCGGACAATGATAACACAAGAGTATCGTAAGTATAACTTGCGGAATGTTGACGTTTTATTTCATATCTTTGTAATAATAAATTTTCGCTTTGTAAATTGCTTCTTCGATGAATTTTTATTCATGCTTGAATGTAAGTCGTACATAGCTATACAATGGTCAGGTAGGATATTATCCTTCAACAAGTGGGTTTCAACGTACGTACGAACAGAGTTCAATTCAGTTTGATTAACTGCAATATAGTACAGTTTTCAAACAATGATTATATTATTAGCTGCATTGTCAGAAAGTACAAGTGTTTTGCACTTTTTTGTACTTTTACACCTTGCACGATCACCTCATGACCATGTCCGACTTCAAAATTAAAACTGATAAATCTGATCTACCAACCATATATTGGCTCCCAAAACTACATAAAAGTCCATATAAATCACGTTTCATATCTAATTCTAGCCACTGCTCTACTACGGTACTATCGAAGCATATTACGTCTGCTCTAACTGCTATAAAAGATCATATTATCAAATATTGTGATGTTGCATTTCATAATAGTAACATCAATTACTTTTGGTCGATTAAAAATTATCATGAAGTTATCGACAAACTTCTTTCGCTAAATTTCAAAGCGACTCAAATTTCTACATTTGATTTTTCTACACTTTATACATCTCTGCCTCATGATTTGATTAAAAGGAAGTTGCTGTCTCTTATACAATGGTGTTTTCACAGAGAATCTAAAACGTACATATGTATTTCCAATAACTCCGGATTCTTTTCCAACAAACAATATACTTCATATAAATACTGGACTTGCAAGGAATTATGTAAAGCACTAGATTTTGTCATGAATAATATTTTTGTGCAATTTGATGGCAAGATATATCAACGAATAGTTGGGATTCCTATGGGTACTAACTGCGCGCCTTTGATAGCAGATTTATTTATTGTTATGAGAGGGATTTTATGGTTTCTATTCAAAAATCGTTTTGACCTCATTGACAAATTTAATAATACTTGCAGATATCTGGATGACATTTTGGTTATCGACAACCCAGAATTCGAACAATTTATATCCGAAATATATCCACCAGAGCTCACATTGAATAAAACTTATACTTGAGATAAATCTACACCTTTCTTAGATTTAAACATCAAAATTATCAACAACCTTATATATACTAATACTTATGATAAAGGTGAGGATTTTGGATTTCCTATTGTAAATTTCCCTTACTTGGATGGTGATGTACCTCGACTTCCATCATATGGTATCTATATATCTCAATTAGTTCGATTTGTCAGAGGCTGCACCGATGTTTTGGACTTTCATAAACGAAATTTACAAATTACTGCTTTTCAACAGTATGTATCCAATGGAATTTCCCATCCTAATTTTTACGGTGATCTCGTATATAAACTAAGGAAAGTAAAAGGCTCCGATAACGTTATTTTATCATGTAATAAAATAGTCAAACGTCTTCTAAATAGACAATATGATATTGAGATCATCAAAAAGACTATAGGTCTTGTATTTGGTCCCTCTACAGCCTTATGCAGACTTATACTTGAACGTTGCACGCTGACTAACAGGGCGGTGGGGACTATATGACGGGCCTTGTCCAAACCTCTTTCAGAGGAGACATGGTCCTGAACCTCGTCCCCTCTGACTGTTAGTCGGGACTCCTACAGATCTAGGGTCTTAGCTCGCTTTCAGACTGGTAGAGCACGGTTTATCATGTTGATGTCGCATATATTTTTATACCATTATATGTTTTCCAATACCTTACGTGTTTATATTTTTATGAACTCTCAATATGCGATACCTGTTGACCCTTGCTCTTTACATGGAGGACTATTTATAAATTTTTAAATGTACGTCGTTTGATTGTTCTGCTGTTACGGTGAGTGGGAAGGTGGGCCCGTAAACCGGTTAACCACACCATTTGTTTGGCTTTTGTCAAATCAAATGACCGACCTAAGTCGGTATTGTAATTGCACTACAATCAAATATTTTTGTAATGTGTTATATGTTCAAATATATGTTATATGTTAAATCAGCTATTTTCTTTTTTAAGAATAAATCGTGCCTAAATGTGGCTGTTTGAATAAACAGGGATTTAGTGTAAAATTATGAATACGAATATCGATTTTTTAGGGTTTGACTTAAGTGTTATTATACTTTTTTCCTGATGTTATATGGCTGTGATACTTTCTACAGTGCTGAATTATATTTGTTTTGTCTGTATGTAAGGGCATTCAAACAGGAGACGCTCACTCCTTCTGGGCACCTGGTCTCACCTCTGAATTTCAGTGGTACGTAAATGCCAAATATGATACATTGTTGTTAGTGCCGTAGTCATGTGACACCATTGCTTTCATATTTTAATTCAACCATATCCCGGCTTTTGGTAAAATCTATCCTGAAAAGTTATTTGTATTTCGCCTTCTAATTAAATAAAGTATAGTTTTGTCAGTAATACAATTAAGGTCACTTGATGATGCTATAATCCACAGGCTGATAAATATATTTAGAATTATTGCATGAAAAGGAAGGCGGAAAAAAGCCAAGTGTCTTAGGATAAGATATGCATTGTAATTAGAATAAAGTTTCTAATAGGTTTATATTTGTACTGACAGTAAATCAGGGTGGCTCAAGATTCTCGAAATACTGCGGAAATGTAGATCTGACTCTATTATCACGAAAAATATTAGAGACATTAAGCAGGTCTAAACTTTCTATAAATTGTGATTTAGGAGTTAGAGATGGTATACGTGAGTACAATTTGTAATATGATGATGCTGTAATCATTTTAAATCTAAATCAATCCGTACAACTTAAACTTCTTAGAACAGCCTCATCCAGGATATGTTTCAACCTGGTGACTAGATAGACAGCAGTGCAGAAGTAGAAGTAGAAGTTCGTGACGACCGTTATATCTGGCTATTCACAGAAGATCGTTTAATGACTTATCTAACCTACCATGTCTTTTACGGTTGTCATTTGAGGATCTGACCATACAAAGAAACCGTTTTGAATCTTCTGACTTTTTGACTTGATTTTATATTATATGTATATATACAGACATTTGTCCACGTACATTTCCGACACTATAATTTCAATTAAACAGCATTTCATATCGTGAATGGGATTATATGATATAGTATCCATGTCTCCTTCATGAACTGATGTGTATACATGTATGTACGTTTTTACTTCCACAACTTGAATAATTGTTGCTGGAGTTTTCCAACGGGTGTTTCATGCAAGCAGGGGATGCTGATTCCTACCGGGCACCTGGCCTCACCTCAGTTTAATTGCATTTGTCTAGACAAAAAATTTTACACCATATTGTCATTTTATTCCACGGAATTCGAGATACCGTTAATCCATTGGTTCTATTTCGTTGTTCCCTGTGTACTGCGAACGTGGAGGCTGAATAGAGGTGTTATCGTCCTTATAACTTTGTACAACATACTTTTTAACTAGCTAGGACGAAAGTCAAGAGAGTTCTTTTATATCGCCTGCGTCCATAGACATACTTAACCTAGGTTATATCATTTGAACTAGAAAAGGTGCAGCATTGATATTCATACATACGGATTCATAATGAACAAGGTTTTCAGTTGGCACAATGACTTTTGACCCATTGATGTTGACCTTGGTCTTTGACAGTTAAAACGTTTGACTTTGACTTAGGTTATATCTATTGAACTGGAAATATATAAATATATATATATATTTTCCTTTTGACCAGGGCTTTGAATTGGTACCATGACTTTTTGACCTATTGACCTTGGACCTTAACCGACTTTTCAAACACTTTACATTATGTATTGCTCATGTCATTGAAAAAATGATTTGGTATGTCCAGATAAAAGGTCAAGTCAAGATAACAATGATCAATAGGTTAAAAACCTTGTCAACACTATAGAAGAAACTAATTGAAGAGTTGTAAACCTTACATAAATGTTGGTCATGGTAAGATGAGGAACACTATTGATTTTCAAGTCTTAATTTGATTTTTGTCAATAAAATCTTTTTCGATGTCTTTGGTAGAGAAACACAAAATCCTGAATGAGAAGCTTCTTAGATTTAATCTAATTGAAAATGTACACTTATTTCCGGCGAGCTTTGTTGCCATTTGGTAACTCTTCCTATATTGTTGGGCTACCAGACATAACGAATATGCATAAATAAACCACGATATTCGATAAAATCTTACAGTGAAATACAGAATTCAGTGGGTTTTTGGTTTTTTTGGTTTTGTTTGTTTTATTTGTTTATTTATTTGCAATGCTGTTGTTTTTCCATGAAAAACAAGGAAACTGGCCCGATAACGTAAACAGTCTTTGACATCCCTGTGAATAAAAGGTCATGACATTGGTTACTGCACAACAAACAACCTCAGATTTATTATGTCCCGATTGGTTCAAGTATACATGAGACAGAAAGAAATATCTGTATTCACAGAAGACAAAAAAAAAAAAAAAAAAAAGAAACTCACTCTCACATACACGTCCTTATTCTTCCAAAGAACGTAATTCAATCGCCGCAACATTATTTTATACACATACTATTTGGTTTTGAACATGTGCATCAGGATCATGTATAAAATATACTGGAATTTATAATAAACATGACATTAAATTTCCTGTTGGAAATGTTAGCCTCAGTAGATGGTAAAGTGCCATATTCTCCCATCGTATGATGTATATTTTTGTGGTTTATTTTATCTTTGTAAACACATAAACCATGATGTGTTTTCCTGTATTTCTCAACTGGCTAGAGTCTATGACAAAGTTTTTGAATTTGATACAAAAATATACAATTTACTTTCAAACATTTGTCTCAGAGTTATAGATATCTTAAACTTCGTGAATCTTTTTGGAAAAATTTTATAGGTCTTGTTCAGATATTTTTTTTTTCTAAATTTTGAAATAATGTTTAATAATGTATGTCTAGGGGAATTACTTACTAATTTCTATAGTGATCTACTATATAAACTGAGGAGAGTCACTTTTCCGATAATTTTCATTTCATCTGGTTAAAATATATTTAAACGAAAGCAAGACTCAGGGTTCGTCGCAAAGACCATTAATCTTGTACTGGATCCTTCTACAGCCTTATGCAGACTTTTCCTCGGACGTTGCACATTGCCAAACATGGCATTGGGGATTTTATAAGGTGTCTCTTTTCTAAGGAGATAAAATCCAGAGATTTGTCCCCTCTGACTGCTTCTCGGAACTCAGATCAATGACCTTAGCTAACTTTCACGGTTTGTTGAGAGCAGTCACTATTTTTTATATTCATTCTATTAAGATATTTTCACTTAACATCTAGACAAGATTGACTGTTAACCGATTACTTGTAGGGAAAATCTCAAAACACAAACGATGTATTCAGTCATTACATTACATTACCTGCTAATCGATAATGCGTGTTTGTAGTAAGTTTATGCCTTTTGATCATTAATATATACCCAATAGTTTTTTTCCATAAAGATATTCATATGTTGGAAATGCGATGCGGTATGATACGTTGGTTAGGTAACATCCATTCACCTTCGTTTGGGTGGAGTAGGAGTGAGGGTAGGGGCCGGAAATCCGTACTCTGATTCCTAATGAATGACACGAAAAAAGGAATTTCAGAGATTCTGTTGTCCCAAGCACAAGCAAAGTTTACCTTGAACTAGGTCAAAGATAAAGATACTGCTAACGGGTTGGCACCATCTGTGATGACTTCTTACAAAAGAATGTACGTTTCATATATGTGGAAAGGCCAAGATGTTAAGAGTCAAAAGTTATTTTAAAAGAAGGTGTGAAAATACATGTCTTAAATGACTGACAAAAGCGAAATCTTAAAACATCATCGATATTCGCATCGATAATTTTACAAGCAATCCCCATTTATTCAAATAACCACATTATATACCAGTCCAGTCTATAAAAAAGAAAATGGCTGATTTACATAATACTTATGTCTTCGTACCTGCTGACAACGCAGCTGATAATTTTATCATTGTTTGAAATATATACTATATTTTAGTTCTTAAAACGGGATTGGACTCTATTTCTACGTATGTTGAAACCCCATCGTTTAAAGACAAGATCCTTTCTGACCACTGTAAAGCTATGTGAGACTTCAATTTAAGCATTGATAAAAATGATCTTCCAACAATGTATTGGCTTCCCAAACTACACAAAAATCCATATAAATCACGTTTTACATCAAATTCTAGTCATTGCTCTACAACTGTGCTTTCTAAACATATTGTCTCCGCTTTTACAGCAGTTAAAGACCATGTTATCAAGTATTGTAGTGCTGTCTTTAACAACAGTAACATCAATTACCTTTGGTCTATCAAACATACTAACGAAGTCATGAAAAATTCCGTTTGAGACATTTTGAGTCTAATAACGTTTCTACTTTTGATTTTTCGACACTATATACCTCTTTATCTCATGACTTAATCAAAACCAAATTGCTGTCTCTCACACGCTGGTGTTTCAACAGAGAGTCTAAATCATACCTCTGTACTTCAGTTACATCTAGATTTTTACTAACAAACAAACTATAAATATTGGACTTGTACTGAGTTGTGTAATGCCATCACATTTGTGATGGATAATATTTATGTACAATTTAATGGCAAGTCTTTTCAACAGATTATTGGGATTCCTATGGGCACTAACTGCGCTCCTCTTATAGCAGATTTATTTTTATACTGTTATCAGAGAGACTTTATGCATTCTATTCAAACCCCCAAACGTTTCGACCTTATTGATAAGTTCAATGACACCTTGATATCTTGATGGTATTTTAGTAATCGAAACCCTGAGTTTGAAAATTATATATCTGACATTTATTCATCTGAACTTAAATTAAACAAAGCCAATACTTCCCACAAGGAAACACCTTTTCTGGACTTAAAGATTGAAATTATTAACAACAATATTCATACCAACATATATGATAGACTTTGGATTTCCTATTGTAAATTTCCCTTATCTAGATGGTGATTTCCCCAGACTCCCATTACATGGTATTTATATTAGTCAATTGGTTCGGTTTGCTAGAGTCTGCACTAACGTTTTGGATTTTCACGAAAAAAATTCTCAGATTAATTTTAAATTTCTTACTCAGGGTTATAGATATCATAAACATCGAAAAACTTTGGGTAAATTTTATAGATTTTATTCAGACACTTTATCTAAATTCGGGCTGGTTCTAAAATTATTAAATGTCTTTGACATCGACAGTATAACCTCGAGATCATCGCTAAGACCATAGATCTTGTATTGGGTCCCTCTAAAATCCAGTGCAGACTTTTGCTTGAGCGTTGCACGCTGACTAACAGGGCTTTGGGGACTCTATGACGGGTCTTGTCCAAACCTTTTCAGAGGAGACAAAGTCCTGATCCTCGTCCCCTCTGAATGTTAGTCAGGACTCCTACTGATCAAGGATCTGGGCTCGCTTACAGACGGGCAGAGCACGGTTTAGTTATGTTAATGTATCCTGACCTCTCTCCTTAGAAAACCTGTTGATTTTTGTTCTCTATATGAAGGATTATTTATAAATTTTTAAATGTGTGTCCCTTGATTGTGCTGCTTTTGCTGTGAGTTGGAAGTTGGGCGCCCGTAAACCACGCCGGTTATTACTTAAATTGACCTTCCTAACTCGGTATCGTAACCGCAGCACAATAAAATATTTTTGTAATGTCGTCCCGTGTATATTATGCTAATGTCATATTTTTTGTGTGTGCAGGTCTTTGGTGATTTGTGTCATACAGCTTTGTCAGCTGTCTTCTGTTTTCTCTTTTGTAACGTTAATGTTTCTTATTCCTACAGATCAAGGATATGAGCTCCCTTACAGACAAGAAGAGCACGGTTTACCTATGTTCATGTCGCCCAACATATTTTTCATACTAACATATACTTCCATATTACTTTTCGTGTGTTTCAATTTTTATGACCTCCCGTCTTGAGTAAAAAACGAAGCCGGCGTGGCCTAGTGGTATCGCGTCGGACTCCTGATCGGGAGGCCGGGGTTCGAGTCCCGTTCTGGTCATGCCGGTGTTCTGTCTTTCGGATGAGACAGTAAGCACCGAGGCCCCACGTCGTGGTATGCATGGCACGTTAAAGAAAAAAGAGAAGTTACTGGCTCAGTTATGTGGCAGAAGTCACCATGGAGCTATACAATACATGAATATAAATAATATACTAGAACATATAACACATTACAAAATTATTTGATTGTAGTGCAATTACGATACCGAGTTAAAGATCCCTCACTGCTTCGGGTGGGTCCGTTGCAAAGGTCAAAATTTGTATGCCCCTCATCAGGCAGATGCCGTCACCATATACATGAAATATTCGAGGTGTGACGTAAAACAAAAATCAATCAATCAATATGTAAAAAATGAAGAAAGAAAAAAAGAGGAGTTACTGGTTCAGTTATGTGGCAGAAATTACCATGGAGCTATACAATACATGAATATCAATAATATACTAGCACATATAACACATTACAAAAATATTTGATTGTAATGCAATTATGATACCGACTTAGGACGGTCATTTAATTTGACAAAACCCACACAAATGGTGTGGTTAACCGGTTTACGAGCCCACCAATCACCGTAACAGAAAAACAATCAAAGTACCAAAGGGTAAACCACATCTCATAGTCCATGTAATGAAACTACAATATCGTGTATAGAGTCATATTGAGACAAATGGCAACTCCAATAAAATCGAGGTGAGACCAGATGCCCGGGAGGAAAAAATATCTCCTGGTTGCATACAACACCCGTCGCAAATGTCCTGCCACAACTTGTCAAGTCGAGGAAGTAAATACATTAATAGTCACATATGAACACATTAAGGAGACGAGAACACGAAGCCATGTTATCCTATTCACGGTATGAATATGTTATTTAACTGAAATCCCTGCGTCGGAAATGCACGTGAACAAATGTCTGTATATATACATATAATGTCAAATCAAACATAATCAAAACATTAAGTTGGTTAGTTTGTATGGTCAGGTCCAAAAATATCGGTTAACATTCTTGAAAGAGGGAAATTGCATCAAATATCTATATCGACCATAGAACTTCATCAGTTACAATTTAAAACGTTCCTCAATATATCCCTGTGAGAGTAGTTTCGTGGCAAGAAGCCTGGCTCTCAGGACGAAATTTTCGTACAGGATGCCCTGGCGTATCATATAAGCTGTGAAATGAAGATGCCATATGCAGGAGATGAATGTATGTTGCTACTCAAAACGAAATTTGGTAATAATGAAACTGAAATTGAAATTGAAAATGAATCATTGTGACTAATTGATAGGAGTATATCGAGGTATGAAGTAGAAGATGCGCCCTCAGTTGTATCTTTTATCTCGGGTTCCTTTATACATATGATGTTGAGGTATCTTTAAATAGAGGTTTGCTTAGAAACTTTGTTCTTTGTATGGAGAATTATATACAAATTTTTCAATATGTGTCGATTGATTGTGCTGCTTTGCAGTGAATGGGAAGATGGTCGCCCGTAAACCCGTTGACCACACCACCGATTAAAGAAAAAAGAGGAGTTACTGGCTCAGTTATGTGGCAGAAGTCACCATAGAGCTATACAATACATGAATATAAATAATATACTAGAACATATATCACATTACAAAAATATTTGATTGTAGTGCAATTACGATACCGACTTAGGACGGTCATTTAATTTGACAAAAGCCAAACAAATGGTGTGGTTAACCGGTTTACGGGCCCACCTTCCCACTCACTGTAAAAGCAGAACAATCAAAGGACGTACATTTAAAAAAATAAAAAATAAAAAAATAAATAATCCTCCATGTAAAGAACAAGGGTCAACAGGTATCGCATATTGAGAGGTCATAAAAATATAAACACGTAAGGTATTGTAAAATACATAATGGTATAAAAATATATGCGACATCAACATGATAAACCGTGCTCTGCCAGTCTGAAAGCGAGCTAAGACCCTAGATCTGTAGGAGTCCCGACTAACAGTCAGAGGGGACGAGGTTCAGGACCATGTCTCCTCTGAAAGAGGTTTGGACAAGGCCCGTCATATAGTCCCCACCGCCCTGTTAGTGACGTTCGTAACTTAAAATAACCGTCCTAAATCGATATCGTAACTGCAGTACAATTGAATATTTTGAAATGTCGTTTCCGGTATTGTTTTCACTATGATCATGTATATTTGCATGTCTTTGGTGATGTGGTCAGATGTCGTCTGTTTTCTCTGTAACCAGACAGACGGACTTATGGTCAGAAATACCCACGTTTCATTAATTTACAAAGTCCCCCACTTTTCACGAATGCAAGAGAAAAGTAATTTGGCAATGCTTTGTCTCCACAATTACAATTACCGCCATATTTGAATACATGATTTAATTGTTGTGGCAGTATTAGATATGATCTTGTAATCATGGTGATCCTAGAAAAGAGTTTGACGGATAAGATATGAGAATTTGTCAAGCGTCATGATGGCATCGTATCGTATTCAATCGTGAGAAAGCAGTACGCAGACGCAGACGCATATATCGTGAATCAGTATTTAGGTGTTTGGGATCAATCGTGCATAAGAAAACTCCATGATTTGTTTTCTGTCTGTATAAGTTGAAAAAACCATGAAGTTTTTGGTCAGTCATACATGTATGTCCATCGGAAGTCTGATGTAGCTGAAAAGGATTTATCGATTTCGATCCAAAAATGACATGTCAAGAGTAATCTACAATAATATGGCAACTCGTTATCACTCGGAAATTACACATAAGTAAACATAAACAAATAATGAAGAGGAGACTCTGACTTTAAAATGTGTTTCTAACTTTAAACATGTATTACGTAGCTGACTATATCTCGCCCCTATTTATATTTTATCGAAACTTCACAATTAAGTGGATGAATAAACAAAACAAAACGAAAGATAAATAAATGGTAATTTTGTTTTACGTAAAAGGACATATATAATCTCTCAACACACAACATAATCGGAAACGCCATTAAGATCTTTTATATACCGATTTGGGTCACCCTCTACCATGTCATATCATATCATATCATGTAGTTAGTTCGATGCCTTATCACATTATGTACTAAATATATCAGAGGACACCATAGGATACTCGTATGCTTATAACATTGCTTTCAGTATGCTATTAAAGTTAGGGGTATATATATATATATATATATATATATATATATATATATATATATATATATATATATATATATATATATATATATATATATATATATATATATATATATATATATATATATATATATATATATATATATATATATTATCATTATATCTTGCACAGATATGTAGAATGACCTATAAAACATTAAACTTGTTGTATAGTATGTCTTACATCAAGGGTAATTACATCTGAATTCCTATGTGAAATTGTATAGGATTGTTTGTACTTCTGAAAGCCAGGCGACTTTCAGATATGCTACTCAACCAGGGTTATATATGTGCTAGAATAGCCACGTCACTGTGGAAGTTCTATGGTCGTTACGAGACTCTTATTACTCCATATGATATCTCGTTATCCAGACTTTTAAATGATATTCTGGACTGAGACCGATTCCGATCATTTTACACAGATTTGACACCTTCTGTACTAGAACGTTATCTACTTATAAATATATATGGAATTTACACACTTTGACTCTTTCTACTGAGTATATGTGACGGGTGTTGCTAGCAAGCAGGAGATGCTCAATGATTTCTCTCCATCATAGGGGTTCACATATGCTCTTCAAGTAGACATATTTTGTTATTTTCCACATGATTTTAATTTTCACTGATTTTGTATGTCGTCTGGTTTCATGATTTTCGGACTTATGGTATGGATTTATCCATCATCTTTACATGTCAGCCAGAAGCGGGGCACAGTTAGTGCCCATTGGAATGCCGACAATTTGTTGAAAAACCTTTCCTCCAAACACCATAAAAATGTTATCGATAAGAAAGTTCAACATCTGGATGACAGCTGTTTCAGTGTATTTATTTTTGGAATCAGAATTTTCCCTAACAAAATAAGTTTTATCATGGCCTATAACTAGATATTTGAATTTGCGGCTTCCGTTTTTACTAGTAAATGCATTTTGAATAATTTCCGCTAATATGTCTTTTAATTTCTGATGAGGGAGCGTTGTGCAAAGAGTCGAACAGTCAAAAGACTTGATGGAGTCAATTTTAGTAAAACTTTTTGATTTTAGATGTTCTAACAACTCTTTTGAATTTTTAAGGATCCACATTTGATTAATTCCACTCCTGGAATATACTGTTTCGCAATATCTATGAAGGCCAGATTTAATTTCTGATAATATTTTTGTGAGTAGCATCGATACAGATTTTGTGAAACACTTCGAGGGGCCAGCGATAAAGCGTTGTTTGTAACGATTTTTATGCATTATGGGAATGCAGTACAAATATGGAAGTTCTGAATTTAATTTATTTGTGTCAATACCAAACGTATTGAGGACAGATTTATGATTCTCAAGTACTTCCGAAACCGAAAAGTTCGTGAGAGTATAAGTAGGATTTCCTGGAGCTGAATTTAATCCTTATTCTTTCACTAGGCTGTCAAAGTAATATTTCTTAAAAGTAAATGTATAATTATTGGATGCTTTATCTGCTGGTGTAATGATATACAGTCAATCCAGAAAAATTGTAGCAATTTCACTTTTTTCCTGTCGCCAGGGTCTATTTTGAAAACGATGACCAGTGTAAACCAAAATAACTGTTTATATGATAAAATGTATGTCTACACGATAAAACTGATGAAAAGAACGGAAAATGTCGTTAATTTGTCTGATATGAGGGTCAAATTTTACCAAAAAACACGATGTCGCTGAGGGATTTCTCGTTTTTAACAAATGTGTTTGTGTTATTGTCTCAACATTAGGGAGATGTAAATTGCGCGGATATAATGGTACATACATCCACTTTGACATATAATTATTAAAAACATCGTTTTGCAAGTCATAGTTTAATTGTGGGGAATTGTCTGTTGTCGCTCAGGAACACCTAACCTCCATAACACAATTTTACAGTTCATTATAGCGTACTTGTATGTTCTATACATTAATTGCAAACGTGTCTTTGAAGCATGTATACATTGTATTTAAATTTTCTGGAGTAAAATTTAAAATAATAACGGCTAAATTCTGTCATATCAAAAATGATACGGCTTTTTAGCATTGTCGCATATAAGGACCTAACCTACATAACGGGTCCGCAAGCTAAGGAAACTCATATCAGTTAAATACTCTCTTATGCACCAATCAAGTTCATATGTAGATCGACGAGATTCCTATCTATTCAATCGCATAAAATTCATACAAAATTGCAAACACATAACCTCCATAACAATAACCTCCATAACGCTTTCCAAAAACAGCAATTTGGAAGAAAAAAGAGGAGTTACCGGCTCAGTTATGTGGCAGAAGTCACCATGGAGTTATACAACACATCTTACAGAATATATACTATCAAGCAACGCTGGAATCGGAAGTAGAGTAAAGGCATCATGGAGTAATGGTCATTTTTTATTACTACGTGCGACAAAATCAGTGTTTATTTGGTAAGTATGTTTGTATTTTGATGCAGTATTTTTGAAGTCTATTTCAGCCAAAAAATCGAGATCTACAGAAGTGGTTATTCGGTTATATATCAAGTTCCATATATAATACGCATTGTTTTAACATTATATGGCCACTAAACGGTGCACCTGAAAGTCTGAAACCCATTTTAGATTATCCCCCAAATGTTATGGAGGTTAGTCATTAAACCAAGGTTCTTAAAATACCTTACTATAGACAAACTGTGTATGTTCAGATGAAATTAAAATTGTTTATTCAAAACAGTGAAACATTTCCCTCTTTTATACTTGAACGATAAGTATCTAGTATCGGTTATTATGAAGTAATTTTTACGGAGGATAGAAGTATGAACGGGTTTCTTATGTATTCGTTTGTCAATCATTAAATACAAATGTGATATGGAATTAACTAGTTCAATTGTGTTGATTATACTTACCTGTGTATGACAAATCTGGCTTGCAATAGCTATGTGAACGGCTATAAACGCCGTTACGGAGATTATAAACATTGTTATGGAGGTTAGTCTTTTGAAAAAGTATAAGATATACTATATAAAACTATATATAAAATACAATATATTTATAAAGAAAATAAAGAAGATGTCCTTTGGATAACAAAAGATGAAGTTCTGTTCGTTCTAAAGAAGGAACCACATGAGGCAGGAAAAAGCGGTCGAATGCTTACAATTAGCAAAGACGATGTTCAGAGTATAGAAACCGCATTTGATGCCTACATGAATTAGATGTACGTCAACTCCATGACGTTCATGGTTTTCCATTTCCCCCCCTTATTTTGTATGATTTTGTCACTTTGCATACGTAGGTAACGAATTGTTAATATACTGCATGTATTTTTATACGTAGTTTGGTCAATATAAATATAAGGACAAACTGTAACCTCCGTAACGTTCATTTTGTTGTGATAATTTGCAATTGTATTGCGTTGTATTTCTGACATTTGATGTATAATACCCAGAGAGGCGACTAGTCAAAGCGTATGCTATAAACTGTTTCAAAAAGCAATGATATTGTGGAGTTATAAGGTTTTAGACACATGTTTATTGAATTTGGAAGTGTGATGGACTGTTCCATAGTTTATGGTTATTACGGTGCTCAAAAATGTGTTTTTTGTTTTATTGTTACACGTAGATAACGTTCTGTAGATCTGGTGCAATAAAAATAACGCAAAATGCATTGAGTTCGCTTCTTGGAACCTTTGTACTAATTATTATAACCTCCATAACGGAATTGAGACCTTATCTTAAAGACTATTTGGTCCAGTGAGTAGCATAATGCCTTGTATATGAACATGTCACTTTATCTGATGCTGAATAATCATGTCATAGTCTATAATCAGCCTTGCCGAAATCTTGTCCACCTTTGATTATATTGCCATTAAATTTGCTGTTACAGGCATTAACATGGGTATCGCCATAAACTGAAGCACATATGTATCAATATTGGTGGTACATTACGTAAAATTGCACAAATAGACGCTGTTGCTTCGTCGTAATGTAATGGAGAGTTCAATTTCGCACCTTATCTCAATTATACAACCTACGTAACGAAATAGTAGATACATACTCTGCATTGACACAAAAAACCAACTGCAAGATACAAACTCAGATTGCTAGTATTGGTTGTAATTGGTTGTAAAGATACCAAACATGATATGTATGCTCAAAACAAATTGCTATATGGCCGGTTCGTGACATAAGTGAAAACTATATGCAATGGTATTTAAACATATTTAAAAAATACTCTGGCAATGAATTGTCCATTTATGATTGCTTATCAAACTCAACATCCATGGCAAGGTTTCCGATATGGTTCCATAAGGTATACGTGTGACTTCAAGTCTTTGGATGTTTCAAGTCTCTGTTCTGCAGCATGATAACCTCCGTAACCATAAAAGTTCTTACTTCATATTCTACATGACATAGTTAAAAAATGGGAAATATTTAGTGTGTGAAATTTCGGTTTTGCATCAATGAATAGATAAAGAAAATATATTTGTGAAAATTTCCATCGTTCGTTGAACTTCATTTTTCGCCAGTTTGCATTTTGCAATTGCTACAATTTTTCTGGATTCACTGATTAATGTTCTTGGAGGAAGGTAATTTCTCTGACAACATTAGGATCTTTAAAAATAGATTCGAATCTGGTGTTTACAGAGCCTTGTAATTTTTTAATTTTTGATCTCAGGAGTTCTCCAATAGATTTTATCCATTCCGAAAGAGTGTCGATCTGTACTTCCTCTTTTTTGCACATCGTGTGGCATGTTCCTTGCAGCAGTTCATAATATTCTCAAAATTTTGGCTCCATGTGCACGATCTGAGTTCTCTTTTTTTTTGGACCTTTAAGTAAAAGTTCTCTTAATTTAGTGTTTTTAACATTATCAAGATCACCAGTAATGACATGGCCACAAGGAGAATATACAAAATTAGATGAGGAACATGCACATGGTTGAGGATGGCATACAGAGTTGCTAAGATCAAGACACTGTAGAAACCCTTTGTAATTATAAATTTTGGATGCAACTGATGGTGTGTATCCTATCGCAGGAAAGCACATCTGCTTCAAATGAATCGGAAAGTATCTAAAAAGATCAGAACTCCTCAAATCCCAAATCTTTTTTACTATATGTTTCTTACATATAACAGCAAACTTTTGTTGAAGATATTTCCATCTGTCTGGAGTTGTTTGTGCAATTGGCAGCACTTCCATTTTTGGTCAGATATAAGTCAGAACTGCACCGTCTGTATTAATTAGGAGATAGGAAATACCATGCATACAAACATATATACAATACATACGCAAATTATAATATTACATCATTAAAATATAATTTATATAATACATGCATGTGGTTATTCTACTTGTAAAATGTTGATTTTGGGGGACATATCAATGATGCGCAACAGTTAGACAAGTGCAGAACATTGGGTCAAAGGGGAACAAATTTTCACATAAACTTGTCATACACTTACAGACAAGATATATACTAAGAGATATCCACTTACAGACAAGATATATACTAACAGATATCCACTTACAGACAAGATATATACTAACAGATATTCATTAACAGACAAGATATATACTAACAGATATCCACTAACAGACAAGATATATACTAAGAGATATCCACTTACAGACAAGATATATACTAACAGATATCCACTTACAGACAAGATATATACTAACAGATATTCACTAACAGACAAGATATATACTAAGAGATATCCACTTACAGACAAGATATATACTAACAGATATCCACTAACAGACAAGATATATACTAACAGATATCCACTTACAGACAAGATATATACTAACAGATATCCACTTATTACACCATATCCTCGTCAGCAAATCAATCAAAACCCGGCCTAAAATACGTTAAGTTAACCAACGAAATAATAACAAATGAAAACAGTACGAAGTCCATAGTTCTATGGACGCCACCCTCCGAAAATGCTTAAAGTAGTGTGTATGTTTGTGTGTCTGTTTGATTTGAAGTTGGTCCTTATTTTTCTGTATGGAGGATAAGTTCTTGGACTGTATTGCTATTGCAATGAGTAGGAAGGTAGGCCGTAAATCAATAAATCACATTATTAAGCAATAAATATCAAGTAATAAATATTAGAAAATATCTACATTATAATTTTGTGCACCAGATGAACATTTCGACAAGGTATGTTTAGAAATATCGGTATAGCACAGGCATAGGAACCCTTGCCTTATTTTTATAAAGATGTTTGACCAAAAAACTGTCTCGTAATCTGGAAATAATATGACAGTAAAAACTGTAAAAAGATTTCTCTTGATGTGCTTTGTTAACGGCCTGAAATAGATATCGAAAGAAAATGTTATAATTGTAAAACTGATTGCAACATTCAAATAGCTTTTTCCCCCTCTGACTCTTATTAAGGACTCCTATTGATCAAGGATCTGAGCTCGCTTACGGACAGGCAGAGCACTTATGTTGATGTTTTCTTACATATTTTTGATAGCAACATATTATTCTATTATTTCGTGTGTAATAAATTCTTATGATTTTACTCCTTGAGAAACCTGTTGATCCTTGTTCTCTATACGGAGGATTATTTATAAATTTTTAAGTGTGTTCTTTGATTGTGCTGCTTTTGCGGTGAGTGGCAAGGTGGGCGCCCGTAAACTGGTTAACTACACCAATTGAGTGACGTTTCTTACTTTAACTGACCGTCTTAGGCGGTATCGTAACCGCAGCACATTCGATTTTTTTTTTAAATTTCGTTATGTGTATATACTGCTTTTGTCATTCTTTTGGTGCAGGTCCTTGGTGATTTGTGTCATACAGCTTTATCAGATGTCTTCTGTTTTCTCTTTCAAAAAAGTATCATTCAGCTCAGCATTCTGGACAACGGGATGTTATAATGTATGATAAGATTTCACAAAGAACCTCCAAAATGACTTCGCATGCGAGCAGTTTATCTGAGAATCATTATAACTATAACTCGCTCTAATATGACATATTAACTGAGAGATGAATACGACACCGGCAGGTGATGATGGGACATTGCCACTCATAAAGTTGCCATTTGTGATGCGAAAACTTATATTTATTTCATATTTGTCATAGAGTGAGGTGTTCAAGTTATCATCAATGTTGGAAGACATACATGTAATAACCAGACACGAAGTAGAATTTGCTATCTGTGTTTACATTATATTTCACTTACTTGTGGTTCGTCCTTTCCTTCCCAATGGTCATTCCAATCGTACGTTCTCGGGACTTTCGGACAAGCTCGAAAAACAAACTAGAATGTTTTTTTGAAATCACCGAATATAAAAAATTCTGACACCATGACAAATATAGATTCTTTTATGCAATATTATATTGAAAGAATGCAGTTTTCTAAATATCTAAACGAGAACCAGATTGAAGACTTTCGTTATTTTCATACAATAAATAAACTTTTTTGTTTTTTCTTTCTTTTCGAGTTTGGCTGAAAGGCCAGAGAAGGTGCGATTGCGACGACTCATTTTAGGGTGGGTTGCACTGTAATATACTCTAATATCATGACTCGATGTTTTTCGATACGCGTATCCAAATGAAATTATTCCTGTCAGATGTTTCAATTGCTTATTAATATTTTGCATTATTAATCATATAATTATTGACATCATGGAAAGTATCGTATCGATTTTATGATCGATATAACTTACTAACTTCATAATTCTTACTACGAGCATACATTCAACCAGCCTTCCGACAATAAATTGCAGACAACGACTGTAAAGCAAATAACTACAATTTTGACCTTATTAAAATAAACATAAATGTTCACGGACAAGGTTAATCATTAGCGTGGTATTCATTCGCCGTCAAATTATTTACAAATTTTGAAACCAGCCGAAAAATACGTGAAATGGAATAATTTCTGAAAAAAAAGTAATAAAACAGAAAACAGAAGACATCTGACAAAGCTGTATGACACAAATCACCAAGGAAATACGAAAATTTCATCCTGAGAGTGAGACTTCTTGCCACGAAACTACTCTTACAAGGATATATTGGGGAACGTTTGAAATTGTCACTGAGGAAGATATATGGTGGATAGGACTCTAGTACAATTTCAGATTCCTCTTTCAAGAATGTTAACCGATATTTTGGGACCTGACCATACAAACTAACCATCTTAACTTTTTGACTATACTTGATTTGACATAATATATATCATATATATACATGCATTTGTTCACGTGCATTTCCGATGCCGGAATTTCAGTTAAACAAGATTTCATGCCTTGAATAGGAAAATGTGACTTCGTGTTCTTGTCTCCTTCATTTTTTCATACGTGTATATGTATGTATTTACTTCCTAGACTTGAAAAGCTGTTACAGGACTTTTGCGACGGGTGTTGTATGCAACCAGAGGACGCTTACTCCTCCCGGGCACCTGGCCTCACCTCAGTTTTATTGGGGTTCGCATTTGTCTGAATATGACACTATACACGCTATTGTCCTTTTATTCCATGGACTATGAGATATGGTTTACCCTTCGGTACTTCTTCGTTTTTTACCTTTTTATTGTTGATATTCACATTATTCTACAGAGGTTTTAATACAATTAACTGAACAAAATTACATAATGCAACATAATATTTCGAATTGCTTTTTCATGTATCTCTTTGAATTTCAGTCATTGAACGTGTAGATAACAATAATTTCATGGATTAAGTTATCTCTGAATAGTGATGTCCTAAATAGATTAGGGATTTAGAAAATAGTCGGTCGGAAATTCAGAAGTTATAGTTGTAACTTATTATTTGAAAGGAGAGTATTGTGCAAATATCAAAACATAAGGAACTAGTATGTTTTCATAAATATAATTACTCGTTTTTCATAAGATTAAATGTACTATGTAGTTTTACAATAAGCTTTCCATTGCACTGGGGTATTTAAAACATAATAACATGAAATCACATTGAACAGGTTTTATGATTCAGAGAAAGGTGTACTCGTCATTAATCTTTTTCCTGAATGTGATAAGATTGTATTAATTAGTTGTTGACAAAGAATTAGAACATTTACAAATACATTGTAACAACGTGTTTTATACCAGAGCGGGAGTAGTGCAATCGATCAGTGCTAGACTCGTGGCGGAGAGGTCCAGCTGGTTTCAATACCAACGGTGGCTCTTCGGTGTCGTCTCTTCGG
The DNA here is from genome assembly GCA_035048485.1 of Pteria penguin. Taxonomy (NCBI): domain Eukaryota; kingdom Metazoa; phylum Mollusca; class Bivalvia; order Pterioida; family Pteriidae; genus Pteria; species Pteria penguin. Next base: position 90,697,550 of record CM068580.1, read on the forward strand.
TTAAACCACCGGCGGCTCTTTGATGTTGTCTCTTCAGTAATGCCACCGGTGGCTCTTTGGTGTCGACTCTTCGGTAGTACGAAAGGTGACTCATCGGTGATGTCTTTGCGGTAATACTACCGGTGGCTCTTTGGTGTGGTCTCTTCAGTAATACCACTGGTGGCTTTTCGGTGTCGTCTCTTCGGTAATACCACTGATGGCTCTTTGGTGTCGTCTCTTCGGTAATACCAATGGTGGCTGTTTTGTCGTCGTCTCTTTGGTAATACCACCGGTGGTTCTTTGGTGCGGTCTCTTCGGTAATAACACCTGTGGCTCTTTTTTGTCGACTCTTTGGTAATACCAGTGTTGGCTCTTTGATGTCGTCTCTTCGGTAATACCACAGGTGATTCTTCAGTGTCATTTCTTCGGTAACACCACCCTTGGCCCTTTGGTGTCGTCTCTTTGGTAATACCATTGGTGGCTCTTTGGTGTCGTCTCTTCGGTAATAACACCGGTGGCTCCTCAGTGTCGTCTCTTTGATAATGCTTCAGGTGGTTCTTTGATGTTTCGTCGGTAATACCACCGGTGGCTCTTTGATGTCGTCTTTACAGTATTACCACCGGTGGCTCTTCGGTGTCGTCTTTACAGTAATACCAACGGTGGCTCTTCAGTGTTGTATCCTCGGTAATATTACCGGTGTGTCTTTGGTGTCGTCGCTTTGGTAATACCACCAGTGGCTCTGTGGTGTTGTCCCCTCGGTAACACCACCGGTGGCTCATCGGTGTTTTCTCTGGCAATACCACCGGCGGCTCTTCGGTGTCGTTTCTTCGGTAATATCACCGGTGGCTCTTTGGTGTCCTCCCTTCGGTAATACCACTGGTGGTTCTTTGGTATCATCTCCTTGGTAATACCATCGGTGGCTGTTCGGTGTTGTCTCTTCGGCTATACCATGGGTGGCTCTTCGGTGTCGTGTCTTCGGTAATACTACCGGTTGCTCTTCAGTGTTGTCTCTGTGGTAATGCTACCGGTGGCTCTTTGGTGTGGTCCATTCAGTAATACCACTGGTGGCTTTTTTTTTCTCTTTGGTATCGTCTTTTTCTAATGCAATGAAAACAGAGGTTATATGCCACGGTAGATCTGTCATTGTTTTGGGTACCGTCTCTTTTGCATGCAGTGAAAACCGAGGTTGTATGGTAAGGTAGACCCAAAATTGATTTGGGCGTCGTCACTTTAGCATACAATGAAAACCATTAAGAGTTTTAATAACATTTTGAAAATGTTGAAATATACTGATTTTCATAAATAACTAATCAAATCAAAATTTCATAATCATATCTATAAATATTGACAAAACCTACGTAATTCACTTTTTTTTACAAATATCGGAAATACTATTTAATCACGCAAAAACCATCATATCTGATATGGGTGTCACGTCATCGGTGGTGATAATAGTATTAGACATTTTCAAGCATGTGAAATGTAGTTATATGTTATGAAATGCTCTGTTCTCGCTAAAACTTACACCTGTATTTCTTCTCATATTTGCAACAATCCGTGTGAGCTCAGTAAAAATGAATGAAATTGACTCCCTGCATTGATTCTACGATTTTTGAATTATACATTCATTACCGATGTATTTCTTTGCCTTATTACAATAGCCTTCAGTATAGCTAGGAATATTGCTTGTTATTTCTTTGCCTTATAACAATAGCCTTCAGTATAGCTAGGTAACTCTATGAATGTAAGGTTAATGCAACTAACAAATCTATAGTTTTATTCAGCAAGAAATACGTTTCTATTATCCTATTGAAAAATCAATAAGATGATTAAAATGACGTTCATTTTTCTGATAATTGCAGAGATTATTTTTAACTAATAGGTGATGATTGATTTTAAAATAATTAATAAGCAAATGATATCATTTTTTATGATTAGACCTATTTTAAATACTAAATTTCGTAATGAATCCCAAATCAAAACAATGTGTACAAAGCATTTTTGTATAATCTTTTCTAGTTATTTTTTTACTTTCGCTTGTTTGACCTCAAGAGATAGCTTGGTGCCTATAAAATATCCAAACACCAACACGTGAAATTCAAATGATACATCGATGCTTATATAGGAATGAATAGCCGCTTTGTGGTTAAAGTATGAAGATGTAAATTTCGAATTGATTATAAAAAGAAAGAAAGAAAGAAGAAATAAAAGCTTTACAAGATAATTCTAATTAGATTAACATAGAACTAGCATAAATAAATGTATGATGGCTACTGAGTATAATTTATGAATTTAAAAGCATACGGCACCATACGGGACATACACACATGTAGTTATACAAAAAGAGGGAATGATGAATGTATTTTAATTTTGATGTAAGAAAGATAAACATAGGCATTATAGAAGAGAAAGCTCTGCCACTGATCTCTGCACCTCGAGTTCGCAGTCAATACAATACATGATATGAAATATATTTTGTCTATCACACACTCAAGAGAATATTCACACGGTGTAAATAGATACAGTTTTTATGTATTGATGCTGAGATCAGAAATCGAATTCTGACTCCATTGATAATATAATTGGTTCTATGGCAGTGTTGCGAGCTCTCAAAATAATTCAACTGTTTAATTTATCGTATCAAATGCATACTCTTCTTACTTAGATAACTAAATTATCGTTTAACAATATATAATTGAAATAATGATATTAGTGTAAACCTCCACTTACAATAATTTTTACTATTAAAAGTCAAGTTTAAGAATTGATATAAAAATACTCCAATATTTGTTTCTTTGTTTCATGGGGTTGATTTTTCTTCTTTTCCTATGATTATACAACGTCCATACCAAGACCAACCAAAATTAACAGATTTATACATGAAAGCGAAGACTCGGACCAGGATTTCTGTTGTTGGTAAGTTCTGTATAAACGGAAGTCCATGTAATTTAGTGTAACGGAAGTTAACGGTTAGTTCCTGAAATAACTAATATTTCCCTAGAGTTATCACTTGAATAGGAATCATGATGGGCAGTAATTATGTGTGATCAATAAATGACCAATTAACCAATGCTTTCGATTGACTCATACGATACCCAAGCATTGATCAAATTAATCTAGCATGAGAATTTCCGTGAAATAATAATGTCTTTAAATCGCACTGCAGTCTCCCACCGACAACTCCAATGTAAAATGTCTATTCGAGAACACAGTGTATAACATTGCTAGCAAATGTATCTGCAGACAAACGATGTATTGAATATTGAACAAGTGATTTATTATCTGTCACACTACAAGAACAGGGCATGGAGGACTTTAAATATTTCATTACGGTAAGGATAAATTCTTTTAGCTTTAAAAGGTATGATTCTGAGAATTTATACTTTAAGATTTATGTCATAATATTTTGCCAATTTATTTATACATTAAAATTCTTGAAGGATGTTTACATTTCCAGACTTTATTTGATAATTCATATGAGAATTACCTTAAATATATCAATACATCTAACTACGTCAATTCATTTTCCATGTTGCTGGTAATTAACCTTATATTCAAATAAACCCTGTACTGTTTAACAAGGCCTAGGGAGGATGTCTCGTCATGTATGTAGCCTTCACACGTGTGCCAAAATACCTTAACTTTTCAATGGTGACGAAATTGGGATATCATATATGAGGTCCAAGTACAATAGTTTTCATTGATTTGATTTTGTTGTGATATTTGGCCATCACATTACTGGATTCGATACCTTCCAATATGGTATCTAAATATCACATGTTGTGTCAATCTTGTGTAAGGAGTTCCCCCATCAACAACAATTTGCCCTATGTGGGTTTCACAATTTCCACATAGTTAAATTTCAAATTTCGTTTACGAAAATTTTATAACATTCCGTTTCAAGATTTTATCAAGAGAATGCACTGGAATAATATTTGAACCCACCCCTTGGTCAACTATTTCACAGTGGCTTATGTAGGACATGGCAGAAAAAAATCTGACTCTGTTGTATGACGCCCAAAACAAGGTTAAGCACTTACAAGGACATAACAAAATAATTCCATTGTATAGCAGTTGTATTGCCATTTAGGAAGGTCAAATATAGTGACATGTGTTACGCATCTACCATGGTTAACCAATTAAAGGCCCCACTTTTCCACTAACCACAAAAAGATGATGATGATGATAATAATAATAATAATAATAATAATAATAATAATAATAATAATAATAATAATAATAAAATAATAATAATAATAATAAAAGAATATTTATGTACATTTAAAATCAAAGAATAATCTTGATTATTATAATATAATTATTTTGATATTGAGGACAATGATAACAAGGTACGCCAGACGAGAAATCATAGAAATATTAGCACGAATAATGTAGACTAAATTTTGACATAAAAACATCAATATGAACCGACCGTGTTCTGCCCGTCGGGAAGCGACACAGGTCAGTGATCTATGAGTCCCAATTTCAGTTAAAAGGGAACGAAATTCATTATCTAATCACATCTGAATTGCTCAAGACACTGCCCGTCGAAGAGTCCCCACTGTCGTGTAAGACAGGAATTTCATAAATTTCAATTTCGATCGTAAATTATTCGAACCTATAACCTCCTTATAATATCATAGTTAAAATTGTATTGAGATACTCGTCTGGTCTAAAGATTGCATGTATTTTGTATTTTGCATTTATATACATTGTTAAGTTACCGGTTAATTCATGACCATAGACTTCAGCGTTTCCTTAGTGTTTTCTATATATTTTAAAAATTCCACTGCTTACCTTTTACTAAGACCTACATGTATCTGGGGTATTATACCAGTGTGATTCTGCCAAATTTAAAGGATCTTTCAAAAGGATGTGGCTCAGAGGATGAGGTGTTCTTCTCGTGACCAAAAGGTCCCGGGTTCGACTCCCTCCGTAGGTACATCGGTGTTCTGTCTTTCGGATGAGGCAGTAAAATCCGAGGTCCTGTGTCATGGCAGGCGTGACACGTACAAGATCCTTCACTGCCTCGGGTGGAACCGTTGCAAACGTATTATTTTCTTTGCAATGCATCAGGAAGATGTCATCACCTTTTAGGGTTAATAATCCGTGTTAAGTCGGTAGCGCAAGTTTTGGGTAATATAAGTTTTTGCAACGTCTTTGTGTTTACTTATTTCTGTTTTTGATGTGGCCATAAATTAGAATTGTATGTTCGAACACTCTCATGGGAATATGAAGTCTTATACTGATATTTTTTTTTCATGTGGCATTATTTTTACTACTATTATTGCATGAAGAGATAAATTGATTTTTATCTTTATTTGCTTTGTAAACTTGTCAACATTAGCTTCTTTAACATTCAAATTATTCCAACATTTTAGGGCGCTTTAATTTTATTTCACATAACACTCATTAAACTCGTTTTTGTTTTCTTCATTCAAAATTTTCAAGCAGCCACAAGCAACTAAACAATCATTAATATTTAATAAGGAACACAGATGAACGATAATGTCATATTGTCTATATTTACATGGCGTTTTATGTTTTACTTCACATACCATTCTCAAAGCCTTTCATTATTAAACATACATGTACTTCAAAGCGAACTGATATTCGATCACTTTGTTACGGAACTATGTGTAAACACATCATTTCCATACCATTAGGTAGAATTCCTTTAGAATACTTAGGAACAGTTTTAATGGAAATAGTACTATTAACCCGTATTTTGATCGTTTTGCATGGTGAAGAAAAGGAATAAAAATTATACTAAATATATAAAAACAGTGCTTACAAACTGAAAATAAAAGGACGACCGGCTAATATTTCATTACCATTATGCATTGTATCTAGTAAAGACAGTGAAATTATATCATGAATCAATAACCTTTCACTAGTGACCTTCGTTTTTGTGCCATTGCGACACTTAATTCTCCTTCATTTTTCCATCATCACACTTTAACCTTACTTGTTTTATTTCATTGTAACATTTATTTGCCTTTGTTTCACATATCCACCTACGTTTTTTTAGTTCTACGGGTTCTAAAATTAATAAACGCCTTCGACCCCGAGATCATCGCTAAGACCATAAGTTTTGTATTGGGTACCTATAAGTTCTTTAAAGAATTGAGCGTACACACTGTCTAATAGGGCGATGGGGACTATATGACGGGCCTTATCTAAACCTTTTCAGAGGAGACTGAGCTCGTTTACAGGCGGGCAGAGCACAGTTTATTCATGTCGATGTCGCCTTACATATTTTATACCAGCATATTATTCTATAAACGTTTCGTGTTAATATTTCTATGACCTCTCTTCTTGAAAACCTTGTTGATCGTTATTTTATATATGGAGGATTATTTGTAAATTTTTAAATGTGTGTACTTTGATTGTGCTACTTTTGCGGTGAGTGGGAAGATGGGTGCCCGAAAACCGGCTAACCACATCAAATGAGTTATTTTTGTTACTTTAATTGACCGTCCTAAGGCGATATCGTAACTGCAGTACGATCGAATATTTTTGTAATGTCTTTCTCTGTGTTAATATTAATACTATCATGTTTCACGTGCATGTTCCTGGTGATTTTACACACAGCCTGGTCAGATGTCGTCTGTCTTCTCTTCCAGTTTGTCATATCCCTCCCAATTTGTATTGAGTCTTTATCCCGATATTCCCCTCCGTTATTTTTCTCCGTAGTCATGTTTTCGTTCTTTTTTGTACTATGGTTGCACTTACTGCCCTTTGGGGTTTTTTTTCATAACCCCATATATATTCCCTTTTGTTGAACTGTTCCTGAAGAAGGTTTGACATCAGCGTTATCATTCCCTTGTTATATGTTTTGTTACTGTGATACTTTCTTCATATTTATGTTTCAACGAAGAGAATATAGTATATGTAATTTAAAAATAATAGTAAAAACGTAAAAAGAAAGTCACTACTCTATGAAATAAAGGTGTGACATTGCTCTATGAAATAACAGTGTGGCACTGCTGTATGAAAAGTTGTATAAAGACGCACAGGGGTTTGGTTTGAATTCAAACAAATTTTGAAATGAATTAATATGCCTAAATTACGTACATAGAGAATTTCTTTATGCTCTCCTTATGGCTAAATTCTGACTTCATGGTGGTTGTTTAGCTTTAACCGGTACACTGGTCTGCCTTCATTCATGTCCTCTTTATGGAGGTTGCTAAGCTTTGACCAGTACACTGGTCTGCCTACATTCATGTCCTCTTTATGGAGGTTGTTAAGCTTTGACCGGTACACTGGTCTGCCTTCATTCATGTCCCCTTTATGGAGGTTGCTAAGCTTTGACCGGTACACTGGTCTGCCCTCATTCATGTCCCCTTTATGGAGGTTGCTAAGTTTTGACCGGTACACTGGTCTGCCTTCTTTCATGTCCTCTTTATGGAGGTTGCTAAGCTTTGACCGGTACACTGGTCTGCCTTCATTCATGTCCTCTTTATGGAGATTGCTAAGCTTTGACCGGTACACTGGTCTGCTTTCATTCATGTCCTCTTTATGGAGGTTGCTAAGCTTTGACCGGTACACTGGTCTGCCTTCATTCATGTCCTCTTTATGGAGGTTGCTAAGCTTTGACCGGTACACTGGTCTGCCTTCATTCATGTCCCCTTTATGGAGGTTGCTAAGCTTTGACCGGTACACTGGTCTGCCTTCATTCATGTCCCCTTTATGGAGGTTGCTAAGTTTTGACCAATACACTGGTCTGCCTTCATTCATGTCCTCTTTTATGGAGGTTGCTAAGCTTTGACCGGTACACTGGTCTGCCTTCATTCATGTCCTCTTTATGGAGGTTGTTAAGCTTTGACCGGTACACTGGTCTGCCTTCATTCATGTCCTCTTTATGGAGGTTGCTAAGCTTTGACCGGTACACTGGTCTGCCTTCATTCGTGTCCCCTTTATGGATGTTGCTAAGCTTTGACCGGTACACTGGTCTGCCTTCATTCATGTCCCCTTTATGGAGGTTGCAACGCTTTGACCGGTACACTGGTCTGCCTTCATTCATGTCCCCTTTATGGAGGTTGCTAAGCTTTGACCGGTACACTGGTCTGCCTTCATTCATGTCCCCTTTATGGAGGTTGCTAAGTTTTGACCAATACACTGGTCTGCCTTCATTCATGTCCTCTTTTATGGAGGTTGCTAAGCTTTGACCGGTACACTGGTCTGCCTTCATTCATGTCCTCTTTATGGAGGTTGTTAAGCTTTGACCGGTACACTGGTCTGCCTTCATTCATGTCCCCTTTATGGAGGTTGCTAAGCTTTGACCGGTACACTGCTCTGCCTTCATTCATGGCCTTTTATGGAGGTTGCTAAGCTTTGACCGGTACACTGGTCTGCCTTCTTTCATGTCCTCTTTATGGAGGTTGCTAAGCTTTGACCGGTACACTGGTCTGCCTTAATTCATGTCCTCTTTATGGAGGTTGCTAAGCTTTGACCGGTACACTGGTCTGCCTTCTTTCATGTCCTCTTTATGGAGGTTGCTAAGCTTTTACCGGTACACTGGTCTGCCTTCATTCATGTCCTCTTTATGGAGGTTGCTTAGCTTTGACCGGTACACTGGTCTGCCTTCATTCATGTCCTCTTTATGGAGGTTGTTAAGCTTTGACCGGTACACTGGTCTGCCTTCATTCATGTCCCCTTTATGGAGGTTGCTAAGCTTTGACCGGTACACTGGTCTGCCCTCATTCATGTCCCCTTTATGGAGGTTGCTAAGTTTTGACCGGTACACTGGTCTGCCTTCATTCATGTCCTCTTTATGGAGGTTGCTAAGCTTTGACCGGTACACTGGTCTGCCTTCATTCATGTCCTCTTTATGGAGGTTGCTAAGCTTTGACCGGTACACTGGTCTGCCTTCATTCATGTCCTCTTTATGGAGGTTGCTAAGCTTTGACCGGTACACTGGTCTGCCTTCATTCATGTCCCCTTTATGGAGGTTGCTAAGCTTTGACCGGTACACTGGTCTGCCTTCATTCATGTCCCCTTTATGGAGGTTGCTAAGTTTTGACCAATACACTGGTCTGCCTTCATTCATGTCCTCTTTTATGGAGGTTGCTAAGCTTTGACCGGTACACTGGTCTGCCTTCATTCATGTCCTCTTTATGGAGGTTGTTAAGCTTTGACCGGTACACTGGTCTGCCTTCATTCATGTCCTCTTTATGGAGGTTGCTAAGCTTTGACCGGTACACTGGTCTGCCTTCATTCGTGTCCCCTTTATGGATGTTGCTAAGCTTTGACCGGTACACTGGTCTGCCTTCATTCATGTCCCCTTTATGGAGGTTGCAACGCTTTGACCGGTACACTGGTCTGCCTTCATTCATGTCCCCTTTATGGAGGTTGCTAAGCTTTGACCGGTACACTGGTCTGCCTTCATTCATGTCCCCTTTATGGAGGTTGCTAAGTTTTGACCAATACACTGGTCTGCCTTCATTCATGTCCTCTTTTATGGAGGTTGCTAAGCTTTGACCGGTACACTGGTCTGCCTTCATTCATGTCCTCTTTATGGAGGTTGTTAAGCTTTGACCGGTACACTGGTCTGCCTTCATTCATGTCCCCTTTATGGAGGTTGCTAAGCTTTGACCGGTACACTGCTCTGCCTTCATTCATGGCCTTTTATGGAGGTTGCTAAGCTTTGACCGGTACACTGGTCTGCCTTCTTTCATGTCCTCTTTATGGAGGTTGCTAAGCTTTGACCGGTACACTGGTCTGCCTTAATTCATGTCCTCTTTATGGAGGTTGCTAAGCTTTGACCGGTACACTGGTCTGCCTTCTTTCATGTCCTCTTTATGGAGGTTGCTAAGCTTTTACCGGTACACTGGTCTGCCTTCATTCATGTCCTCTTTATGGAGGTTGCTTAGCTTTGACCGGTACACTGGTCTGCCTTCATTCATGTCCTCTTTATGGAGGTTGCTAAGCTTTGACCGGTACACTGGTCTGATTCTTTCATGTCCCCCTTATGGAGGTTGCTAAGCTTTGACCGATACACTGGTCTGCCTTCATTCATGTCCCCTTTATGGAGGTTGCTAAGCTTTGACCGGTACACTGGTCTGCCTTCATTCATGTCCTCTTTATGGAGGTTGCTAAGCTTTGACCGGTACACTGGTCTGCCTTCTGTCATGTCCTCTTTATGGAGGTTGCTAAGCTTTGACCAGTACACTGGTCTGCCTTCTTTCATGTCCTCTTTATGGAGGTTGCTAAGCTTTGACCGGTACACTGGTCTGCCTTCATTCATGTCCTCTTTATGGAGGTTGCTAAGCTTTGACCGGTACACTGGTCTGATTCTTTCATGTCCCCCTTATGGAAGTTGCTAAGCTTTGACCGATATACTGGTCTGCCTTCATTCATGTCCCCTTTATGGAGGTTGCTAAGCTTTGACCGGTACACTGGTCTGCCTTCATTCATGTCCTCTTTATGGAGGTTGCTAAGCTTTGACCGGCACACTGGTCTGCCTTCATTCATGTCCCCTTTATGGAGGTTGCTAAGCTTTGACCGGTACACTGGTCTGCCTTCATTCATGTCCTCTTTATGGAGGTTGCTAAGCTTTGACCGGCACACTGGTCTGCCTTCATTCATGTCCCCTTTATGGAGGTTGCTAAGCTTTGACCGGTACACTGGTCTGCCTTCATTCATGTCCTCTTTATGGAGGTTGCTAAGCTTTGACCGGTACACTGGTCTGCATTCATTCATGTCCTCTTTATGGAGGTTGCTAAGCTTTGACCGGTACACTGGTCTGCCTTCATTCATGTCCTCTTCTGATTTTCAAAACTTATCGGAATCACTGTTACGGAGAAATGAAATTTGGGGGGGGGGAGGTTGGGGCGAGGGGGTCTTGCAATTTTTGTCGTAATAAATGGATTACAGTACTGTCTGCATACATTAATGTGATATCATTTAGAAAACGAGACTACTCAGGTAAAGGTTTGTGAATCTATATGTACCTCAAACTCTACTATCAGGAAACAAAAACAAACACAACCACGCACTTGGAGAACTGTTTTTTTAAACTGACCAAATCTAAAAATGGCTATTACAGGGTTATATACAGTGCTGATAAACATTGCATAGTTTCAACAGCGCCATCTGGTAGAGATTCTATCATGAACAATGTATTCCTACACCGAAATGCAACATTGTGTAGATTTTAGTTGTACATCGTTTTGAATACATGCGTTCGTAAAGAAATTGTAGAGACTATTTGAATTTCTGTAATCGCACATTTTACTGATGTGAAGAATTTGAGTGAAAATCTGACGCATTTTATGTATCACTATCTTTACGTAGATTTGAAGCATGAGATAGTTTCAAGTCAGCATTATATTATTCCTTACCCGTAATACAAGAACAGTAATGTTCCCATCTAAAAGTAAGCTGCCATTTACTTTAAGCTGGGCCTTTTCTGTCAACTATCTTTAAAATTTGATCAAATTATTTTAAAATTGATACAGAAAATTATTTCTGTAACATCGTCTGCATATAGTATATTTCTAATACAAATTAATATTGATAGATTAATATAGCAAATAGCATATCCTAGTCTAAAAAATGGATATGATGCTTTTGTTTTCAGATGATCTTGTTGTTACCCTATGGAACGGTTGATGCTTTTCTTTTCAGATGACCTTGCTGTTACTCTATGGAACAGTTGATGCTTTTCTTTTCAGATGACCTTGTTGTTACCCTATGGAACAGTTGAAATGTGGCATGATTTTAGTAATACTGAGTTCCACTGTTGGCCGCTCACAGCTAATGCACAAAATCCTGTACCTTATAATCCATGCAAAGGTAATACTACTACTACTACTACTACTACTACTATTAATAACAATAATAATAATCATACGAAAATGCTTTTAATTGCTTTGTTCTATTAAACTTTTTATGCATAGTCAGCTCTGCTTCTTTTACAATCATTATGTAAACAATATATGCTCCTTACTTGTATGCACTTGCTTCTTTTTGCTTTGTCTGTGATATTTGTTATCAGTAAATACGAAGAAGAAGACCTGAAATCAGACGTGATCTGATGTGATCTGAAGGAGTCAAATTGTCATATGTAATATAGATAATTTGTTTGGTCAATTATCATATTCATTATGACTATAGTCATAATGAATATGATAATTGACCTAACAAATTATCTATATTACATATGACAAAATGTTTGTCTTAGATAAAATTGCCTTCTCTGTTAAAGATGAAGCAAGCTCTAAAGTATGTGCTTTAATATGGGACTTAAAAGATGATGTTTTTGTGGATTTAAAACATACATAACGGATATACAAATGTCTTTGTTTTAATCGGTCTTACATGCTTTCATCATCATCGTTATTAATATGGTTTACCCTTCGGTACTTCTTCGTTTTTAATTTGTAATAAAAGGAGATGTATATATATATATAAATATATATATATATATATATATATATATATATATATATATATATATATATATATATATATATATATATATATATATATATATATATATATATATATATATATATATATATATATATATATATATATATATATATATATATATATATATATATATATATATATATATATATATATATATATATATATATATATATAGTGTTAAACTAAACAATAAAAGGCATGTCTGATGTTGTGGTTAATCGCTTGGCTTGTGGTGCCGAAGAACCGAGTTCGATTCGCGGATTGTACCACCATGTTTAATAGTTACCTCTACCTTCAATGTCGCGACATAACTGTTAAATTGTTGAAAGCGACGTAAAACACCAATCAACCAACTAAATCATACTAAACAATGATCGAAAAATCATGTCACAAAGCTTTGTATCTTCTTTCTCATAGGAATTAAGTCAATTAAAGATTTGCTTTGTATCCCGAATATATTCAGCAGGACACGCAAATGAGCTCGTTGTTTATTCCATTCAAACTGCGAGAAAGGGGAATTACATAGATGCAATACAATACAGGGAATTAATAAGAGGCAGTGCTTTCTTGAAATGATTCTACACGATTTATAAGCTGCTGTGAGCACAATGTTTATTTGTTGTCCTGAGGATTGTTTCAGGTATTATTTGATTCTCTTATTTAAAGTCAATTCCATTAGCATGCATGTCACGAGAATTGATCATCTAGATGCGTGATAGACTATAGATTACATAATCATAGCCTAATATAAACTTATACTGGATTAGACAAATACAAAATTTAGACCAACATTCGATAGAGCATGTATGTGATGTGTGTTTCCAGCAACCTTTAGAGAGTAAAACGTAAGATTATGTACCATCGTCTAACGTCATTTACAATATGCGTCTGATGAAATGACATACCCAACGGTATTAGAATTGCCTGTTCGCCGCATATAACAAAGGTACCAGTATACCATGATATAGTACATGCCTGTAAACAGTGTTGAGACACTGGTATTAATAACAAGGTCATGGTGGTATGGAAATAAATTCTAAGCCGGCGTGGCCTAGTGGTATCGCGCTGGACTCCTGATCGGGAGTCCCGCTCTGGTCATGCCGGTGTTCTGTCTTTCGGATGAGACAGTAAAAACCGAGGCCCCGTGTCGTGGTATGCATGGCACGTTAAAGATCCCTCACTGCTTCGGGTGGGTCCGTTGCAAAGGTCAAAATTTGTATGCCCCGCATCAGGCAGATGCCGTCACCATATACGTGAAATATTCGTGGTGTGACGTTAAACAAAAATCAATCAATCAATCAATCAATGGAAATAAATTATAATGGTATTTTATCAAGATATGGGTAATAATAGCCTAGTCGACTTCAGATATGTAGTATAAGCTCTAACCGTCTTTGCATATCAGAATGCTTGAGATAATGATGTTTTCGAAATCATTCGTGATTAAGCAGTGTGTCTAGAGATCTTCAGGACTGCAATTTTGAATTCAAAGCGTGCTTGGTTTGATTTTAAGATGTATAGACGAACTCATATATATAATAATAATACAGTGCAAATATATCTACATGCTTTAACTATCCACACATTGATTTATACAACCAAACGGGCTGCGAAAACAAACTTCACTTAAGAAAAGCTAACCCAATCAACAAATATACAAGCATATTATCACCTAATAAAATTCTAACCGACCAGGAAGACAACAATCCACACAGTCAACCAAACAACGTATAAATGAATTATCCAGGTTACCATGTACTAAACAAAAGTGGGTAGCTATATCCATGTGACTGTGGCACCCACAACAAGGAACCAAGATGGGTTCCTGAAAAACTGAAGAAGAGGTGCCGAGGACAAGAAACGTTATTCGTTCGGCTGAGCATTGTACCAATTGAAGGTACACGTACCGTTACTGATCTATGTTTTACTTCATGACTACTTCATACAAATTTCCATTAAAGCATTTATCCCAAAGTTGCCTTTATTTGTGTTTTTCAATATTATTTAGGTGTTGAAATTCGATGGATTGAAAGTCCACCGGAAACAGTGAAGGAGGACCAACCTTTTAACGCAACAACGGAACTGATTTTGAAATCTGAATTTTATGAATGGGCCATGATGGAAGGCCTTTTCCAGAACATAAATTCCGGTACTGGCGTCAGGTAAATGATCACAAATAAATCTGCCAATCTGCAGTTCAGCGACTATTGCTACCTATTCAAATATAATGATAGTTACCAAACCTGCAGGCATAATACATGTCATTTAGACATAAAAAATATAAAACATATATACCTTCTAATCTTGTGCACCAGATGCGCAATCATACAACTGCTTTTGAAAGGTCTCCCGACATTAGTATTATGTAATGCGTTTATGATAATTGTAAAGAGGAAAAGAGTAAATAGTGCAATTTTTTCTATTTATGATAAGTATCGTAAAATACAATATTTATATATATACAATATATGCTAATCACTATACTCTGTTGACACTCTTACACATTAATACTATATTTTCTATGTAGTAACGCTTCAGAGGCAGAACATTGGTGTAAAACAACGGTATGTCCAGCTGCAAAAGATTCCACTCAAGAAAATTGTTGTATCCATCATTTCAATTTACACAGCTGCCCGTTAAGTAAAGTCAGCAACAGATTATGTGGTCCATGGATCTCACCCCAAGGGGATACCTTCACGCATTCCACATCTGTTGTTGGACCAGTAGATCAAGGAAATTGGACCAGTAAGGTTCTTGGTCTAGGAACTGTAGGTCCAACCGATATAATCGCTCATTATAAGATTGCTGCAATGAGTTTGGCTCTTGTTGCTCACATTACAGTTTTACCTAAAACAGGTAGGTTTTCTACAGATCAACGCACAAGACTTCTATCCGGAACCAATGTTGAATATAGGAATATTGATTTTGATAGATAAAATTTTTGATAAATTTACGTGTATCGTATACGGTGTATAAAAATATAATAATAATAATAATAATAATAATAAAAATAATAATAATAATAATAATAATAATAATAATAATAATCATAGTAATATTATTATTGCTATTATTGTTATTATTATAATTATTATTATTATTATTATTATTATTATTATTATTATTATTATTATCATTAACAACAACAACAACAACAACAACAACAACAACAACAACAACAATAATAATAATAATAATAATAATAATAATAATAATAATAATAATAATAATAATAAAAACCAGGGCCAGTTTACAGTCCTCTTATTTTAAAGATATAGTCAGATGAAATTTAGCCAATGGTTAGCTTAACCAGTGATTAAATTTTCGAACAACTGGTCCCAGATGTGTTATCGACTGAGTTATGGTCCCTGCTATAATATTTTAACAAATATACATCTCAATGGCATACACATACACAAATAATTCTTATTTCATATCAATTTTACAAATGAGATTCAAAGATGATATAAACGTAAGTACGCTATGGTAGATAAACATATACTTGGTGAAATGGTGAATGATTGATGATTTGCTTGAATAAATATAAGAACTGATATACGTGTATTTATTTGAATGACATGTGTTCTGAGTAGAACAAACTCAACTTCTACTCAATATTTTTATTATCTTTCAAACAATATATAGACAAAACATTCCTTTTATTTTCGCCCAGTGTGTGGAGATTTCATATGTGCGTCAAATGAAGGGGAAGATTGTGATGTTTGCCCTAAGGATTGTGGGAAGTGTCCACTGAAAACTTGGCAGATAGCGCTGATTGCCTCTGTTGCGGGCCTCGTCCTTTTGGCACTGCTAGGATTTGGAGTAGTGAGTAATATCTATGATATTTGAGCAAGTTCGTATTATTTAGGTCTTTTGCTTGGTTTTGCGAAGTCTTCTGTCTTCTCTTTAAAGTGTATAAATTGCTTGCAAGTATTGATGTTGCATACCTGTCTTTTACTGTTGACTGCATTCTCAAAAGCTTGGACATCAAGCCGGTATGTGTGTTCTAGCTATACATTTGAAATTCATTAAATAGTTTGTTAATATGAATGGGGAATGAAATGGAGTGAACATTTGGAATAATGGGCATGTTGTATCGTTGCCTGCTGCATGTGGTTGAAAGGAAGGAACCTGATTTATTGGCTTTTTGTGCTTTTATTTTTTTTTTTTTTTTTGCTTTTGAAACCTTGTCATGTTTAATCTGTCTGGGAATCGCACATAGAAAACCAAAAAGTACATATGAAAGTTTCGTTATGAAGCATTGATCTTGTTTTTTTTTTTAATTAAAGGCATAGATTTAATTCCTTACTAACGTGTACCATCTCCTATAATTTCAGTACATACAATATCAGAGAAGAAAATTATTACTAGATGATAGTTGGATATATCCGTATGATAAGATAAGAACTGGTAAGTGGTTTGTCCTCAATGAGAATAATACGTGTGTTTTTGGTGTGAAGAAATAATTATTCCATTAATGTAAAATGTGTGTTCCTCTTTTTATACTTCTGACATTACACGTTAATCAAGTTAAATACAAAAATAACAGATGCAATATCAACGTAACTCTCACAATAATGTGCAATAGTGGACGTTCATAAAACATAACATGACAGCATCACATCAATTAACCATTCTAAGGAGGAACCGTCATTAACGTGTAACTGAACATTGTTTGCTGCTTCATTTGTGCTTTATTCTCGTTTCAATTTATTTTCTCTTGTAATTTGTTTGATACTCCTTTTCAATAACAACATGTATCCCATCCTTCCTATAATAAGGTGACAATTCTGTTATTTTAACTCCAATTATAAGTCGGCGGAACCTTTTTTTTTTCAATTCAATTTATTTTCAAATGCCAATACAGCATATAGAAAACACAAACATATTTACAGTATGTACAAAAACAAAATCCAGAGATGCACAACAATGTCACACACTCAAACACACCATCACATAAACCCTCTCACACACACACCCTCACCATCACACACTCACACACACACACTCAAATACATACAAACATCTCATACATGGTTACAGTGGTGGAGAGTGAGTAAATACCTCACGATCTAAGCTTACTGGCTAGATACAAAAATTTGCCAAGATTTAATAATTGTTTAACATTATTCAAACTTAGTAGCTGCACAAGTTTGAAAACAGATGGTCTATTGTAATAATAGGGTTTTATAAAACGTGGACGTAAGTCAGTATACTTAGGGCAAATCAATACAAAATGAAACTCATCTTCCACATCATTGGTGTTACAATGTATACATAGTCTACTATTTCGGCCTTCATTATCGTACCTTCCACGTTCCTGCCATGTGCACCCTGTTTAATGATGACAGGTGGTACGTACTCAACCCAAGCAGTGAGAGCTTTCTTACCAATCGACGTATACCATGACAAGGGGCCTCGGTGTTACCGTGACAAAGGGGCTCGGTGTTACCGTGACAAGGGGCCTCGATGTTACCACGACAATCGACCTCGGTGTATACAGATATTAAGGCAGAAGGTGACAAATCACTGTAGAAAAATCCGATTAGACAGCCGGATTCGAACCTGGTGTTCACATTTAAGTCCATTGCGATGTACTGGACCAACATGCCTATAATTAGATTTGTTTCATATTTAGATTTACATGTACTCTTGTCTATGAGAGAAGGTAAGGATGGTCATGTACATACACTGCCTTGTATGATAAACGTGACGATTTCTACTGCCATATCACACATTTTCCCCTCCTGAGTAGCACCATCCCGTCTCTGGGGGATACAAAGATATTAATGCATATTGTTGACATATAGTTCCCATTAACGCAATGCTATATATGATATTCTGGAATACGATTTTACACAGTGACGCACTCCTACCGACCTGACATATTATGACTTTACCACCGAATACGAGTGGTGCCTATGTGACAATTGAAGCGGGTGTCGTGTAGTAGCACTTTACCACCGAACAAGAGTGGTGTCTATGTGACATTTGAAGCGGGTGTCGCGTAGTCGCACTTTACCAGTAAACACAAGTGGTTTCTCTGGGATATTTGAGCCGGGTGTCGCGTAGTAGCACTTTACCACCGAACACAAGTGGTTTCTCTGGAAAATCTGAGGCGGATGTCGCATAGTAGCACTTTACCTCCGAACACAAGTGGTTTCTCTGGGATATTTAAGCCAGGTGTCGCGTAGTAGTAGGAAACGGCTCCTGGTCGCATCACATTTAGGATTGACAATTGTTCGTGCTGAAAGCATTACCATCACATTCTCAGAGTTTTGAATGGACTTTGAATACCGGATATTGAGAAGTACTCTTTGGAATCTATATACTAATAATGTATCTTTGCTATTCGGTTGATAATTGTCGGATAGTAATTCTTCAGGATTGTCTGTCAAAGAGAATATTCTAGTGATTGACCCGTCGCCCACAATTAAAATGTGTCAATTTGTCATACTTCAGGACACAGGCATGACAGGTACGGCAGGTGTTTGTACTTATATTGTTTACAATTGTTCTTGTTGAAACCATCAATGCCGATTTTGAGTGATATTGTTTCGAATTTTCATGATTAAATAATTAAAAACAAACTAAATATGTAACAGACGCCAGCTATGGTCCTGTTTTTATCCTTTATTACTCTACGTTAACGTCTATATAGATGCGAACACTTGGATGCTTTGAATCAGAATAATATTTCAATTTTTCGGAAATATATGACATTACCTTCGAATATTCAACTCCAATAGGTGCAGGGTACATTCTTAACTATTTGGTAATTTCTATTGAAGTGTCATGAATATCGATTAATATAAACAGGTATTCAGATTGTTTCGAACCAATTTCCAATTCATCATTGACCTGTGACATCGACTCTTTGATCTACGCTCACTTGTGATTACGTACATATATTCCTGCTAACATGTCCGAATAGAATAAAGTTACCGAGCAATAGTCAATGAAGAACTTCTATTATACAAGACAAAATAGAGATATTAGCCATCACGGACCCCTGACAGAAGATCAGGTGCCATGCAGGAGTAAGTTTCCTCTGCTGACTGGTCACATCCGTCGTGATACCATAGGACCAAACGAGCAAGTGTAATTCGTAACGGTGTGTAGTAACGATAAAACCACAATCGGTAAAAGGTCATAATGAATTAAATGGTGTGATATCGTAGTATCAAAATACAAATGGTTTAACAAGTACTGCTATAAAACAAGGAGGTTAACATATCAGACAATGATTTTTGGTAAACACAAACGTCTGTATAGCGACCATGTAGATTAAACGTGATTTTTGGCATCCTTGTGATATTAACTTTTCAGTCAATATCTTGAAAGAATCGTAGTGTGAAGAAGCTCTAGCATATTGGAGAAACATCATACATATAGACATCATACGCAGGTGATCATGGAGGAATATTATTACACGTATATAGAAAGTAAAACATACAAAAATTGACGTTTGTCATGAAGTGAGGTAGAAAGCTTGCTGTATTGGTAAATATTGAGTAGAATTTCTAGGTACAAAGCGCAAGAATTGGAATTTGCTGTATATATATTTTAAATGTCAAGGTCATTAGGATATATTGCGTGTGTATGTATCTAAACTTTTTATTATTTTTAGACAATACATTATCAATTTACCTGAAAGTCTGAAATTTATCTGATTCAAGGCGCTTGTTCTTTGCTTTTTATGTGGGCACTGATGATTTTGCATAAATTCACCTTCGTACGAATAGAGGAAACAAATCGGCTAGTACAGGTACACAATTGGTGTCCCGTATGAATATGGATGGTATTAAAGTGTCATGTAATACTAAAACAAAACAAACTATTCCTACATGATAATCTCTCCTACCGAGAACAACATGGTAACCTTGTCATATGTGGTAGCATAATAGAACAAATTTGATGTCACTTGATTTGTCTATGTTCACTTTTATTAACAATCATCTTCATGAGAACAGATTTGTGATATAAAAAGACTGAGATAAGTAAGGCCTTAAGTTTACACAAATGACGCTAATCTCTCTTTTCAAATGACAGTCTAATGGCATTGAATTATTATTGTTGTAGAAATCGATAACTATATTTACATGGGGAGCTTCATTAGCAGACGATCAAATATGGCCTTAGATGATATCACCAGCGGAATAGGTACTGCAATAGAGGAAGCAGCCAGGAAGCAATTGTTTACAACAATAGGAAAAATGTATGAATACTATTTTTGAATTATAACTCTTTGCAATGTTCTTTATTTGGCATGAAATCTATTTGATGATCCAAACTTTTCCATGCCATCTAATGGAAAATACAGTAATTGTAGCGTTTAAGATACAAGGGTTGTTTTCTACGACAAATATCCTGTGATCTACGAACATGTCTGAATCTTAAATACATTTCACCGAAATGATATTATTTGTTCAAACGCTGTTGAAAACGTGAAATTAATACTTGACACATACATACTTATCGTTATTAGTATTGACGTAGATGCTATAATGTTCTAACTTTGTGGACGTTGGTCCTTGTCCCCCTTTATTACATTTATTGTGAATAACATTTTTATGTCTGTGTGCTTTGTGCGTCCATGAGAAGTGTGTCAAGCCAGGCAGAAGACTCTTTGAACGACTAGCCAACTAGAATACGCCTTGAGTGTCACTGAAGAGTGTGGCTAGCCAGAGGGGAGACGCTTTAAGCGTTCATGACAAGTGTGGCTAGCCAGACAGGAGACGCTTTCAAAATATGCGTATCCAACAAGATTCGTTGTCGTAAGCACCATGGGGACATATTTTCATGTATCCGCGTATTTTATATTATAACTATTTTACGGTTGTTAAAAAATTTGTTTTTGTTTATTTAATCTTACTTATTTCTCATTCTCACCCCTCTTATTTCTCATTCTCACCCCTCTTATTTCTCATTCTCACCCCTCTTATTTGTACTGATTTAGATGTAATATTACATCGGTAAAGTGATATATTTCCGTTCTATGACCCCTAAAACAAGTTGCCTATTTTTTTTTTATATAGGGTCTTAAACATTATGTATGTGTACGTTTTCCTTGTGGACCATTTAAATAGTAATAATACTTCATGTGATCCTGATGTTTGTCGGTTTGTTGCAATTTATTTGGTGCTTATTTCGCATATCCCCACTTAAGCATTTAGTTTAATTCTCAACCACTATTCGATATTTGAGCCACATATATCTGGAGTGACTGACCCGCGGGGATGTTTAGTTATCAGGGCTACCCGGTCCCTTTGTCAGGGCTACCCGGTCTCTTTGTCAGGGCTACCCGGTCTCTTTGTCAGGGCTACCCGGTCTATTTATCAGGGCTACCCGGTCTATTTATCAGGGCTACCCGGTCCCTTTATCAGGGCTACCCAGTCTCTTTATCAGGGCTACCCGGTCTTTTTATCAGGGCTACCCGGTCTATTTATCAGGGCTACCCGGTTACTTTGTCAGGGCTACCCGGTCTCTTTATCAGGGCTACCCGGTCTCTTTATCAGGGCTACCCGGTCTATTTATCAGGGCTATCCGGTCCCTTTATCAGGGCTACCCGATCTATATATCAGGGCTACCCGGTCTATTTATCAGGGCTACCCGGTCTATTTATCAGTGCTACTCGGTCTCTTTATCAGGGCTACCCGGTCTATTTATCAGGGCTACCCGGTTCCTTTGTCAGGGCTACCCGGTCTCTTTATCAGGGCTACCCGGTCTCTTTATCAGGGCTACCCGGTCTTTTTATCAGGGCTACCCGGTCTATTTATCAGGGCTACTCGGTTACTTTGTCAGGGCTACCCGGTCTCTTTATCAGGGCTACCCAGTCTCTTTATCAGGGCTACCCGGTCCCTTTATCAGGGCTACCCTGTCTCTTTGTCAGGGCTACCCAGTCCCTTTATCAAGGCTACCCAGTCTCTTTATCAGGGCTACCCGGACCCTTTTTCAGGTCTCTTTATCAGGGCTACCTGCTCTCTTTATCAGGGCTACCCGGACCCTTGTCAGGTCTCTTTATCAGGGCCACCCGGTCCCTTTATCAGGGCTACCCGGACCCTTTGTCAGGCCTCTTTATCAGGGCTACCCGTTCTATTTATCAGGGCTACCCGGTCTCTTTATCAGGGATACCCCGTCTATTTATCTGTTGTAAGGATGTACTTTATCTGTTAGCTTATCCTCTTATATCGTTACTCAGGAGTGTAGTGCTATGCTGGTTGTTTCATCAGTTTGAAATTTTTGTTCCACAGAATATTGAGTTGAAAAAGGAATGAAAAGTATCGTACTTAAACCTTTTGTTGCCATGTTGAATTTTTCCCCTTATAAAGTCTGAGTGAGAAATGTTATTATATTTCTCTATAACTTTGAATTTCCAATAAAACAGATTATATACTTAATTGTGTTCAACAGAGGTAATGTGATTAGCAAATCAATACAAATATAACAATCTATTAATCAATATCGCACAGAAATAGGTATTCAGTAAGTAAGATATCGTTATGGAAATACTAAACTTAGAACAGTGAGAAGCAAGTACAAGATCTTATGTAACAATATTAATACATCAAAAATAAAATGCTCAGTTATTTACCATCTAACCCACATCAAGGTGTATTTCACTTACATTTTGAAGGCAGTATTTTGATTAATACTTGCTGGTCAGTTTCGGGAATATTTTCATTTTAAAGCATATACTTACATTTCAAGATCTCGAAATAACGAGTTAATTATCTCAAAATAACGAGAAAATATATAATTTTTTTCTTAGCAAGTGAGTCTAATCGGCTTTCGTATATAATAGTCATCAGTTTTAATTTACTGTCATAGTACTTGGCCGACCTGATGTCTAAATATATTTGTCGGTTCTTTTGGAATGATATTTCACCGGCAAAATACCAATCATTAATATGCAATGTTTTATTTATATCATTTTAAAAATTTCAGCGACGGAAAAACAGTAGCGATAAGAAAAGTAAACAAGCGCCAGTTTACTGTGACTCGACGTATAAGAGAAGAAGTTCGGCAGATTAGGTAAATCAATTTAATGTTCCTCATCGGCATTTCTTAAGCAATAATGTTCCATAGTAGCACACAAACATAAAAAAAAAAAAAACTGCAAATATGAACCTTGCCAACTGTTATTATGATTGACATTTAAACTTTTATCCGACCAGCGTACTTTAGCCGTATGTCAATATGTTTTTAATAAAAATAACACTTTTATACCAATTTGTATGACGTTGCCTTGGGATACCAGTAAAAATTGCAGTGCTAGTAATATTTATATAGATCTAATATTCAATATACCAGATTGCGGCTTAAGGTATATCCTACTTCACACCATTACATCTGTATTAAGTATTCCCATATGCCCTCCCAGCATCAGTCAGAGCACACTGAGCACAATAAGGAAAACTCAAGACGAAGATAGGCATTATTGTTTGATGATTAGATAGGTTGGCAATGATTACACGATGAATAAAACCTACTCAGTAATCTAAATATCATGAAACCTAAGGACTTCAAATAAAAAGACACAGAATTACTACTTGGGAGCATACGTGAACTCCTTTTGGTCAATATTTTTTTATAAAAATGAGTGAAGACTAATCAAATCTTATAGATCTTATAGAGTGTCCTTAATTACACACATAGAATTGTAATATATGTTATTATTTGACCTGTGTCATTATTTAATTTGTGCCATTAAGTGACTTCTGGTATCAGGTGTATATCTCTTTGATTGAATGGTAAGATTGAGGAGTCAATAAAGATTGTCACTCAATTGGTGCGGTTAACACACACACACACACACACACACACACACACACACACACACACACACACAGAGATGAATATATATATATATATATATATATATATATATATATATATATATATATATATATATTTATATATATATATATGGCCTAAACCAAAAAAGTACCAAGTGCCCTGCCTTTAATACAAATGCTTTATGCTGTTTTTTTGTGTAATTTACCTTCCGGCTTTATCAGAATAAAGATAAGCCAGATTAACATCAACAAAAGGGAATTGACATTGTATCTGTCGATCTCAGAATTCCATTGTATACATACAACAAACTATCGACATTGTTTGAAAAACATTCTCCTTTGTGAATACCAACAAACAAAGCCCTAGAATATCAATAAAACATATTTGTATTAAGGCTACTATATTTTTACTGCACATACCAAATTGGGTTCGATGATGTCAGTTCTTTGAAGTATTTTGTATGTGTTTGATTATTCAGAGATAAAGAATAAGAACAAACATAGGTACCATAAAATATCAATCAATTTGTGGCACTTCTGTGACAATTAAAATGAGTATTTCTGTAATGACATGTGCTTCCATCGAGAGAAGTTAATCTGATTAACTCTGACATGTGCTTCCATCGAGAGGAATTAATATGATTTCGTTTGTTGGACATGTGTTTACATCTTGAAGAGATTGTATAGCTATTTCCGTTGGACATGATTATACCCAGGAAAGTTAGTATGTAACTATTTCTGTTGGACATGTACCTACAGCAAGCGGTGGTAATACGACTATTTTGTACGACATGTGCTTAAATCGATCGGGGTGAAGACTACCTTTTCTGCTTGACATGGGCTTACAATGCTAATATCGCAAGGCTATCGACTTAGTTTAGCACATCATTGTATTTCTGGAATATTGTAAAACATGACAAGTTAAAAGTCTATATGCCTTCGTGAATAAGGTGTTCAGCTACAATGGTGTGCTGATACTCTTTCTTTTAAAACAAATGTATATAGTTTTCTACACATACAATGCACGTGACTTAGAAAACATAAATACAAGAGATTATATGACATAAAATCAAGCATTGTAAGATTGACAGGATCTGGAAAGTACTAGGTACCAATGATGATCCATTATATAGAATCAAAAATAAGGAAAGTACTAGGTACCAATGATCCATTATATAGAATCAAAAATAAGGAAATTACTAGGTACCAATGATCCACTATATAGAATCAAAAATAAGGAAAGTACTAGGTACCAATGATCCACTATATAGAATCAAAAATAAGGAAATTACTAGGTACCAATGATCCATTATATAGAATCAAAAATAAGGAAAGTACTAGGTACCAATGATCCACTATATAGAATCAAAAATAAGGAAAGTACTAGGTACCAATGATCCACTATATAGAATCAAAAATAAGGAAAATACTAGGTACCAATGATCCATTATATAGAATCAAAAATAAGGACAGTACTAGGTACCAATGATCCACTATATATAATCAAAAATAAGGAAAATACTAGGTACCAATGATCCACTATATATAATCAAAAATAAGGAACTAATCCAGTATACATAACAAAGTAAGGAATCAGTCTTGTGTATATAATCAAATAAAGATTAATCCTGTATACATAACCAAATAAGGAACTAATCCAGTATACATAACAGTCAGGAATCAGTCTTTTATACATAACCAGATAAGGAATCAGTTTTGTATACATAAACAAGGATTAATTCTGTATATATAACCAAATAAGGAATTAATCCAGTATACATAACCAAATAAGGAATCAGTCTTGTATACGTGTACATAACCAAAGAATGATTAATCCTGTTTACACAACCAAATAAGGAATTAATCCAGCATACATAACCAGATAAGGAATCAATTCTATACACATAATCAAATAAGGATTAATCCTATATACATAACCAAATAAGAATCAATCCAGTATATAAAACTAAATAGGAATTAATCCAGTATATATAACCCAATAAGAAATCATTCATATATATAGGACCAAATAAGGAATCAATATAGTAAAAAATTGCCAAAACCAAATAAGAAATCAATGCAGTATACATAACTAAATGAAAAATATGCAAACACAGATTAATATAGAAACAGAGATGGGATCATATGGTAAGGAGTAAACATCTCCTGAAGGTGAGTTACATTCGCCATGAACCCGTTGTTTGTACGAATGATAGTATATGATAAGTATAGAGAACTAAACGTGCTTACAGTCTCGGGGACAAAACGTGCTTACAGTCCCCGGACCAAGACAAGACGTGCTTACAGTCCCGGGGACTAAACGTGCTTACAGTCTCGGGGACTAAACTTGCTTACAGTCCCGGGGACTAAACGTGCTTACAGTCCCGGGGACTAGACGTGCTTACAGTCCCGGGACCAAGACAAGACGTGCTTACAGTCCCGGGGACTAAACTTGCTTACAGTCTCGGGGACTAAACTTGCTTACAGTCCCGGGGACTAAACTTGCTTACAGTCCCGGGGACTAAACGTGCTTACAGTCCCGGGGACTAGACGTGCTTACAGTCCCCGGACCAAGACAAGACGTGCTTACAGTCCCGGGGACTAAACGTGCTTACAGTCTCGGGGACTAAACTTGCTTACAGTCCCGGGGACTAAACGTGCTTACAGTCCCGGGAACTAGACGTGCTTACAGTCCTGGGAACTAGACGTGCTTACAATCCCGGGAACAAGACAAGACGTGCTTACAGACCCGGGGACTAAACGTGCTTACAGTCCCGGGAACTAGACGTGCTTACAGTCCCTGGAACTAAACGGGATTACAGGCCTTGGGACTAAACGTGCTTTCGGTACTGGGACTAGACGTGCTTACAGTTCATGGGACTAAACGTGCTTACATGCTCTTGGACTAAACGTGCATACAGTCCCGGGGACTAGACATGCTTACAGTCCCGACTATACTAGACGTGTTTACAATCCTGGGGACTAAACGTGCTTACAATTCCGGAGACTAAACGTGCATACAGTCCCGGGGACTAGACGTGCTTACAGTTCCGGGGACTAGACGTGCTTACAGTCCCTGGGACTATACTAAACGTGCTAACAGTCCCGGGGACTAGACGTGCTTACAGACCCTTGGAATACACGTATTATAGATATTATGTTGTCTTTCGACATTAATGGTCAATTGAACACCTCACTCTATGACAAACGTGACGATTTCAATTTCTCTATCACAAACTTTCCCTTCATAAGTAGCAACATTCCATCATCGCCCGCATACGGCATATTCATATCTCAGTTAATACGTTATTCCAGAGTATGTTCAAATTACAATGACTTTGTTCTGAGGGCTAGGCGACTTTCAGTTAAGCTGCTCAACCAGGGTTATATATGTGCTGGACTAGCAACGTCACTGAGGAAGTTCTACGGTCGTTACGAGACTCTTATTACTCCATATGATATCTCGTTATCCAGACTTTTAAATGATATTCTGGACTGAGACGTATTCCGATCACTTTACACAGATTTGACACCTTCTATACTAGAAGGTTACCTACTTCGACTCCATCATATATAAATACATATGGAATTCACACGATTTGACTCTTTCTACGGGGTATATGTTACGGGTGTTGCTAGCAAGCAGGAGATGCTCACTCTCCCCGGGCACCTGATTTCACTCCATCACAGGGGTTCACATATGCTCTTCAAGTAGACATATTTTGTTATTTTCCACTCGTTTTTCATTTTCACTGATTTTGTATGTCCTCTGGTTTCATGATTTTTGGACTTGTGCTTTGGATTTATCCATTGCTTATACTCCACAGGCCTAAACGTGCTTAAGGTCACTGGGATTTGATATCACTCTACTTGGGAAATTCAAGTATGTTTTGTTTGTGTTCTTTTGGTTTTCATTTTTCCCTTCTGTGAGTCCTTTCGTGATATTTTGGTTTAAATCAATTTTATCCATCATAATTTCCCCTATTATTGACAAATAAATGAATATGTTAGACAACAAAACCTTTTATCTAAACATGAGCAAATTTGGTAAGATCGTATGCAGGCATTCGTAAAATTAAGTAAAATCACCTTTAACCATTGATAAGATTCATTAGATCACATTTAATCACTGGTAAGATTCAGTTAGATCCCATTTAATCACTGGTAAGATTCAGTTAGATCCCATTTAATCACTGGTAAGATTCATTAGATCACATTTAATCACTGGTAAGGTTCTGTTAGATCACATTTAATCACTGATAAGATTCATTAGATCACATTTAATCACTGGTAAGATTCATTAGAATATATTTAATCACTGGTAAGATTCATTAGATTACATTTAATCACTGGTAAGATTCATTACATCACATTTAACCACTGGTAAGATTCAGTTAGATCACATTTAATCACTGGTAAGATTCATTAGATCACATTTAATCACTGGTAAGATTCATTAGATTACATTTAATCACTGGTAAGATTCATTACATCACATTTAACCACTGGTAAGATTCAGTTAGATCATATTAAATCACTGGTAAGATTCATTAGATCACATTTAATCACTGGTAAGAATCTGTTAGATCACATTTAATCACTGGTAAGATTCATTCAATCACATTTAATTACTGGTAAGATTCATTAGATTACATTTAATCACTGGTAAGATTCATTAGATCACATTTAATCATTGGTAAGATTCTGTTAGATCACATTTAAATCATTGGTAAGATTCTGTTAGATCACATTTAATCACTGGTAAGATTCTGTTAGATCACATTTAATCACTGGTAAGATTCTGTTAGATCACATTTAATCACTGGTAAGATTCATTAGATCACATTTAATCACTGGTAAGATTCTGTTAGATCATATTTAATCACTGGTAAGATTCATTAGATCACATTTAATCACTGGTAAGATTCATTAGATCACATTTAATCACTGGTAAGATTCATTAGATCACATTTAATCACTGGTAAGATTCATTAGATCACATTTAATCACTGGTAAGATTCTGTTAGATCACATTTAATCACTGGTAAGATTCTGTTAGATCACATTTAATCACTGGTAAGATTCTGTTAGATCACATTTAATCACTGGTAAGATTCATTAGATCACATTTAATCACTGGTAAGA
The DNA here is from genome assembly GCA_035048485.1 of Pteria penguin. Classification (NCBI taxonomy): domain Eukaryota; kingdom Metazoa; phylum Mollusca; class Bivalvia; order Pterioida; family Pteriidae; genus Pteria; species Pteria penguin. Next base: position 90,726,910 of record CM068580.1, read on the forward strand.
TTCAATACATCACATTTAATCACTGGTAAGATTCTGTTAGATCTCATTTAATCACTGGTAAGATTCTGTTAGATCACATTTAATCACTGGTAAGATTCATTAGATCACATTTAATCACTGGTAAGATTCTGTTAGATCACATTTAATCACTGGTAAGATTCATTAGATCACATTTAATCACTGGTAAGATTCTGTTAGATCACATTTAATCACTGGTAAGATTCATTAGATCACATTTAATCACTGGTAAGATTCTGTTAGATCACATTTAATCACTGGTAAGATTCTGTTAGATCACATTTAATCACTGGTAAGATTCATTAGATCACATTTAATCACTGGTAAGATTCATTAGATCACATTTAATCACTGGTAAGATTCATTAGATCACATTTAATCATTGTTAAGATCCGATAAGATCATATTAAACCACTGATAAGATTAGATTAGATCACGTTTACCCATTGATAAGATTCGATTGGATCGAATTTAAAAAATTAAAATTTGGTCTGATCACTGGTTTGGAAGTAGTGGGACGGTTCTTATGTTAGTAGTGTTCTGTAGTTTTTCCCAACAATTGCCGGAATTGGGGATGGCATTCATGATTGCTTTTATTGAAATTACCTTCAAAACTGCTGTGTTTATCTGGACTTTGAATGTCGCACATCCAGTTGTACTTTTTTAGATTAATACCGAAACCATAAAAATGGTTGAATCAGTGTGCCGTTATAGGTTTTTCATACAAAGCATACTTTTTCTCTTTCCGAAAACAAAATCTCCATTTATACCTACATCATTTTACGTAAAAAATAAAAATCTTTATCATTCATTCTGCATTCTCAAAATCTATCCAACGGCTCACAACAAAACCTCAAAAATATTAACTGATGAAAATTTTCAGTTATTTAAATAACAGAAAATGTAAATTGTACTACTAGGGGATTCATTGAACATTGTAATACCAAACGGCTAAAAGATGAAAAAAAAAACCAAAAAAACAAACAAACAAACAAACAAAAAGAAAATAACCCAAAGAAAAAAAAAACCAAAACGCGTTTACCCTCAGTAAACAATCTATCAGGAATACCGTATTAAATTCCGTCATAGATTGAGCGATTAGTTTTAGGAGTGAATAACGCATTTAATGTCATTAATGGACATATTATTAGTTCACACAACTACGGTAAATTTCAGAGTGTAAATCGAAATTTGATGATAGCAAGATATTGCGACATATATGAAAATTATTTCACTTGTATAGTAACGGTATCTGCCCTGTGTGTGACCTGATGTAGTAAGGAATCTGTAACGTGTCAATCGTGTACTAAGTCTCATTAATACCCATCCCTAGGACATAGCGGGAGGCAGATAAAATCCCAACCGACAGCCCAGATTAGAACTTGCATCAGATTACAAATGCCGAGTCATATCGCTGGACTAACGTGTATCCATCCTCAAGTAGTTAAACAACTATCATAGATCAGATGAAAAGGTAATAAGATGCATAAAGTCAAAGCAAAATGTGTTATGTCTGAAAACCAAACTGCAAACATGAAATAATTGATAATTTCATTATCTAATATATTTGGAATGAAATCGATATAGTCAGTAATGGGTTTCTACTATGAAAAGAAAAAAAGGTAGGATTAATAAAAAAACCAAGAACGGAAAACGGAACGGAAGCTTATATCCGTTTTTCACGGTTTTCGTTATTGCTGACGCTATAATTGCATTGCGGTGAAAATAGTTTGTATTCAGTGTAATAAATTTAGAGTTTTGTTGTTCGACTTTTTATCCAAAAAATGCGTTTTATGTGGAAGTTTAATGCTTTGCTCTTTTTACTTTTGAATTTGATGATTATTATCATGATCCGTATAATATTAAAAACGAGGTACAACAAAATATGTAAAATGATGTACAACAAAATGTGTAAAATGAGATACAACAAAATATGTAAAATAATGTACAACAAAATGTGTAAAATAAGGTACAACAAAATGTGTAAAATGAGGTACAACAAAATATGTAAAATGAGGTACAACAAAATGTGTTAAATGAGGTACAACAAAACATGTAAAATGATGTACAACAAAGCGTGTGAAATAAGGTACAAATAAATATGTAAAATGAGGTACAACAAAACGTGTAAAACGAGGTACAACAAAACGTGTAAAATGAGGTACAACTAAACGTGTAAAACGAGGTAAAACGAAACGATTAAAATGAGGTACAACAGAATGTGTAAAATCTTAAATTTGCTTAGTTCATACATTCGTACTTATGGAAAATCTAAAAGCACGTTCATTTCCAGTCATAATATTATTAAATTGCGACACTGTACATTTCAGTAAAGCTTTAATATAATAGCATATTACGAAATCTGTTTTATTTTTGTAATTTCTTGCTAGATGGCGATGAAGGCTGTGTGCCCATAGTGCATTAAATAAAAAAAGCAAAATTTGCGAATAACATCCGTTAATTATTTTGTTGTTCCAGAGAGTTGGACCATCCGAATATCTGTCGATTCATAGGAGGTTGTATAGATATACCTAATGTCTGTATTATCATGGAATATTGCCCAAAGGGAGGCCTTAGTGATGTACTTCAGAACGATGACATACCTCTGAGCTGGGCGTTCAGATTCTCTTTTGCCGCAGACGTCGCAAGGGGCATGAGTTACCTTCATGCACATAAGATTGTGCATGGCAACCTGAATTCCAATAATTGTGTAGTGGATGACAGATGGGCTGTTAAAATAACAGGTATTATGTTCAAACGAACGATTACTTTAAACAGCCATTTTATTGACAAGATGAAAAGTATTCTATTTCTATGCCTCTGCTGGTAGAAATCGATGCATGGTCAGTTATATAATTCATCATACAGTAGTCAAAGATATAAATACTATCTCCAACTTAATAATAATAATAATAATAATAATAATAATAATAATAATAATAATAATATTAATAATATTATTATTATTATTATTATCATTATTATTATCATTATTGTTGTTGTTGTTGTTATTATTATTGTTGTTGTTGTTGGGATTAACGTACTGCCTTATACACTCAAGTTTAAACATGTAGTAGTGGAGATTTTGATGAGAAAAATAGTTGAGACACTGTAGTAGGAACTTAGAAAAAAAAAAGAATTTAAAGTTAAAAGTCTCTTATCATTCCATAAATATTTTAAGTGAATTATGTTTCTCTTACCATTCCATAAATATTCTAAGTGAATTATGTTTCATCAAAAATGTTATGAACTGAAATTGTTTGTACATTGACGTAAGTTCATTTTTCGCTAAAACCAGAAGTCCCTGTCCTTGAAAACATCAAATGATGTCGCAAAATCATCAAATGATGTCACAAAACGATGATCATGCGTGAGAATACGTGATAAAGGTATCACATGCAAATCTATAATGGAAAAAAATAAAGTGATAGAGATATCTCAAGTAAATCACATTTAAACCTTCTTAAGATATTGTCTGTCACCTTGACCTTGATCATTGCATTGGAACCAGAAGATATTTGTCAAAACAAACTGTATAACTCTCTCTATAACGTTAATATTCCAGACATCCATTTATCTATAGCTCTCTGTATAACGTTAATATTTCGGGCACGCATTAATGTATAGCTTTCTGTATAAGGTTAATATTGTGGACACCCATTATAATGTATAGATCTCTGTATAACGTTAATATTCCGGACATCCATAAATGTATAGCTCTCTGTATAACGTTAATATTCTTGGCATCCATTAATGTATAGCTCTCTGTATAACGTTAATATTCCGGACATTCATTAATGTATAGCTCTCTGTATAACGTTAATATTCCGGGCATCCATTAATGTATAGCTCTCTGTATAACGTTACTATTCCGGGCATCCATTAATATATAGCTCTCTGTATAACGTTAATATTCTGGGCATCCATTAATGTATAGCTCTCTGTATAACGTTAATATTCCGGGCATCCATTAATGTACAGCTCTCTGTATAACGTTAATATTCCGGACATCCATTAATGTATAGCTTTCTGTATAACGTTAATATTCTGGGCATCCATTAATGTATAGCTCTCTGTATAACGTTAATATTCCGGGCATCCATTAATGTATAGCTCTCTGTATAACGTTAATATTCTGGGCATTCATTAATGTATAGCTCTCTGTATAACGTTAATATTGCGGACATCCATTAATGTATATCTCTCTGTATAACGTTAATATTCCGGACATCCATTAATGTATAGCTCTCTGTATAACGTTAATATTCCGGGCATCCATTAATGTATAGCTCTCTGTATAACGTTAATATTCCGGACATTCATTAATGTATAGCTCTCTGTATAACGTTAATATTCCGGACATTCATTAATGTATAGCTCTCTGTATAACGTTAATATTCCGCGCATCCATTAATGTATAGCTCTCTGTATAACGTTAATATTCCGGACATCCATTATTGTATAGCTCTCTGTATAACATTAATATTCCGGGCATCCATTAATGTATAGGTCTCTGTATAACATTAATATTTCGGACATCCATAAATGTATAGCTCTCTGTATAACGTTAATATTCTGGGCATCCATTTATGTATAGCTCTCTGTATAACGTTAAGATTCTGGGCATCCATTAATGTATAGCTCTCTGTATAACGTTAATATTCCGGACATCCATTAATGTATAGCTCTCTGTATAACGTTAATATTCTGGGCACCCATTAATGTATAGGTCTCTGTATAACATTAATATTTCGGACATCCATTAATGTATAGCTCTCTGTATAACGTTAATATTCCGGGCATCCATTAATGTATAGCTCTCTGTATAACGTTAATATTCTGGGCATCCATTAATGTATAGCTCTTTGTATAACGTTAATATTCCGGACATCCATTAATGTATAGGTCTCTGTATAACGTTAATATTTCGGGCACGCATTAATGTATAGCTTTCTGTATAAGGTAAATATTGTGGACACCCATTATAATGTATAGATCTCTGTATAACGTTAATATTCCGGACATCCATAAATGTATAGCTCTCTGTATAACGTTAATATTCTGGGCATCCATTAATGTATAGCTCTCTGTATAACGTTAATATTCCGGACATTCATTAATGTATAGCTCTCTGTATAACGTTAATATTCCGGGCATCCATTAATGTATAGCTCTCTGTATAACGTTAATATTCCGGGCATCCATTAATGTATAGCTCTCTGTAAAACGTTAATATTCTGGGCATCCATTAATGTATAGCTCTCTGTATAACGTTAATATTCCGGGCATCCATTAATGTATAGCTTTCTGTATAACGTTAATATTCTGGGCATCCATTAATGTATAGCTCTCTGTATGACGTTAATATTCCGGGCATCCATTAATGTATAGCTCTCTGTATAACGTTAATATTCTGGGCATTCATTAATGTATAGCTCTCTGTATAACGTTAATATTCTGGGCATCCATTAATGAATAGCTCTCTGTATAACGTTAATATTCCGGACATCCATTAATGTATAGCTCTCTGTATAACGTTAATATTCCGGACATCCATTAATGTATAGCTCTGTGTATAACGTTAATATTCTGGGCATCCATTAATGTATAGCTCTCTGTATAACGTTAATATTCTGGGCATCCATTAATGTATAGCTCTCTGTATAACGTTAATATTCAGGGCATCCATTAATGTATAGCTCTCTGTATAACGTTAATATTCTGGGCATCCATTCATGTATAGCTCTCTGTATAACGTTAATATTCCGGACATCCATTAATGTATAGGTCTCTGTATAACGTTAATATTTCGGGCACGCATTAATGTATAGCTTTCTGTATAAGGTTAATATTGTGGACACCCATTATAATGTATAGATCTCTGTATAACGTTAATATTACGGACATCCATAAATGTATAGCTCTCTGTATAACGTTAATATTCTGGGCATCCATTAATGTATAGCTCTCTGTATAACGTTAATATTCCGGACATTCATTAATGTATAGCTCTCTGTATAACGTTAATATTCCGGGCATCCATTAATGTATAGCTCTCTGTATAACGTTAATATTCCGGGCATCCATTAATATATAGCTCTCTGTATAACGTTAATATTCTGGGCATCCATTAATGTATAGCTCTCTGTATAACGTTAATATTCCGGGCATCCATTAATGTATAGCTTTCTGTATAACGTTAATATTCTGGGCATCCATTAATGTATAGCTCTCTGTATGACGTTAATATTCCGGGCATCCATTAATGTATAGCTCTCTGTATAACGTTAATATTCTGGGCATCCATTAATGTATAGCTCTCTGTATAACGTTACTATTTCGGACATCCATTAATGTATAGCTCTCTGTATAACGTTAATATTCCGGACATCCATTAATGTATAGCTCTCTGTATAACGTTAATATTCCGGACATCCATTAATGTATAGCTCTGTGTATAACGTTAATATTCTGGGCATCCATTAATGTATAGCTCTCTGTATAACGTTAATATTCCGGACATCCATTAATGTATAGCTCTCTGTATAACGTTAATATTCTAGGCACCCATTAATGTATAGGTCTCTGTATAACATTAATATTTCGGACATCCATTAATGTATAGCTCTCTGTATAAGGTTAATATTCCGGGCATCCATTAATGTATAGCTCTCTGTATAACGTTAATATTCTGGGCATCCATTAATGTATAGCTCTTTGTATAACGTTAATATTCCGGACATCCATTAATGTATAGGTCTCTGTATAACGTTAATATTTCGGGCACGCATTAATGTATAGCTTTCTGTATAAGGTAAATATTGTGGACACCCATTATAATGTATAGATCTCTGTATAACGTTAATGTATAGCTCTCTCTATAACGTTAATATTGCGGACATCCATTAATGTATAGCTCTCTGTATAACGTTAATATTCCGGGCATCCATTAATGTATAGCTCTCTGTATAACGTTAATATTCTGGGCATCCATTAATGTATAGCTCTCTGTATAACGTTAATATTCCGGACATTCATTAATGTACAGGTCTCTGTATAACGTTAATATTCCGGGCATCCATTAATGTATAGCTCTCTGTATAACGTTAATATTCCGGGCATCCATTAATATATAGCTCTCTGTATAACGTTAATATTCTGGGCATCCATTAATGTATAGCTCTCTGTATAACGTTAATATTCCGGGCATCCATTAATGTATAGCTTTCTGTATAACGTTAATATTCTGGGCATCCATTAATGTATAGCTCTCTGTATGATGTTAATATTCCGGGCATCCATTAATGTATAGCTCTCTGTATAACGTTAATATTCTGGGCATTCATTAATGTATAGCTCTCTGTATAACGTTAATATTCCGGACATCCATTAATGTATAGCTCTCTGTATAACGTTAATATTCCGGACATCCATTAATGTATAGCTCTCTGTATAACGTTAATATTCCGGGCATCCATTAATATATAGCTCTCTGTATAACGTTAATATTCTGGGCATCCATTAATGTATAGCTCTCTGTATAACGTTAATATTCCGGGCATCCATTAATGTATAGCTTTCTGTATAACGTTAATATTCTGGGCATCCATTAATGTATAGCTCTCTGTATGACGTTAATATTCCGGGCATCCATTAATGTATAGCTCTCTGTATGACGTTAATATTCCGGGCATCCATTAATGTATAGCTGTCTGTATAACGTTAATATTCCGGACATCCATTAATGTATAGCTCTCTGTATAACGTTAATATTCCGGACATCCATTAATGTATAGCTCTGTGTATAACGTTAATATTCTGGGCATCCATTAATGTATAGCTCTCTGTATAACGTTAATATTCTGGGCATCCATTAATGTATACCTCTCTGTATAACGTTAATATTCCGGGCATCCATTAATGTATAGCTCTCTGTATAACGTTAATATTCTGGGCATCCATTAAGGTATAGCTCTCTGTATAACGTTAATATTCCGGACATCCATTAATGTATAGGTCTCTGTATAACGTTAATATTTCGGGCACGCATTAATGTATAGCTTTCTGTATAAGGTTAATATTGTGGACACCCATTATAATGTATAGATCTCTGTATAACGTTAATATTCCGGACATCCATAAATGTATAGCTCTCTGTATAACGTTAATATTCTGGGCATCCATTAATGTATAGCTCTCTGTATAACGTTAATATTCCGGACATTCATTAATGTATAGCTCTCTGTATAACGTTAATATTCCGGGCATCCATTAATGTATAGCTCTCTGTATAACGTTAATATTCCGGGCATCCATTAATATATAGCTCTCTGTATAACGTTGATATTCTGGGCATCCATTAATGTATAGCTCTCTGTATAACGTTAATATTCCGGGCATCCATTAATGTATAGCTTTCTGTATAACGTTAATATTCTGGGCATCCATTAATGTATAGCTCTCTGTATGACGTTAATATTCCGGGCATCCATTAATGTATAGCTCTCTGTATAACGTTAATATTCTGGGCATCCATTAATGTATAGCTCTCTGTATAACGTTAATATTTCGGACATCCATTAAGGTATAGCTCTCTGTATAACGTTAATATTCCGGACATCCATTAATGTATAGCTCTCTGTATAACGTTAATATTCCGGACATCCATTAATGTATAGCTCTGCGTATAACGTTAATATTCTGGGCATCCATTAATGTATAGCTCTCTGTATAACGTTAATATTCCGGACATCCATTAATGTATAGCTCTCTGTATAACGTTAATATTCCGGGCATCCATTAATGTATAGCTCTCTGTATAACGTTAATATTCCGGACATCCATTAATGTATAGCTCTCTGTATAACGTTAATATTCCGGGCATCCATTAATGTATAGCTCTCTGTATAACGTTAATATTCTGGGCATCCATTAATGTATAGCTCTCTGTATAACGTTGATATTGCGGACATCCATTAATGTATAGCTCTCTGTATAACGTTAATATTCCGGACATCCATTAATGTATAGCTCTCTGTATAACGTTAATATTCCGGGCATCCATTAATGTATAGCTCTCTGTATAACGTTAATATTCTGGGCATCCATTAATGTATAGCTCTCTGTATAACGTTAATATTCTGGGCATCCATTAATGTATAGCGCTCTGTATAACGTTAATATTCCGGACATCCATTAATGTATAGCTCTCTGTATAACGTTAATATTCCGGACATCCATTAATGTACAGCTCTCTGTATAACGTTAATATTCTGGGCATCCATTAATGTATAGCTCTCTGTATAACGTTAATATTCCGGACATCCATTAATGTATAGCTCTCTGTATAACGTTAATATTCCGGGCATCCATTAATGTATAGCTCTCTGTATAACGTTAATATTCCGGACACTCATTAATGTATAGCTCTCTGTATAACGTTAATAATCCGGGCATCCATTAATGTATAGCTCTCTGTATAACGTTAATATTGCGGACACCCATTAATGTATAGCTCTCTGTATAACGTTAATATTCCGGACATCCATTAATGTATAGCTCTCTGTATAACGTTAATATTCTGGGCATCCATTAATGTACAGCTCTCTGTATAACGTTAATATTCCGGACATTCATTAATGTATAGCTCTCTGTATAACGTTAATATTCCGGGCATACATTAATGTATAGCTCTCTGTATAACGTTAATATTCCGGGCATCCATTAATATATAGCTCTCTGTATAACGTTAATATTCTGGGCATCCATTAATGTATAGCTCTCTGTATAACGTTAATATTCCGGGCATCCATTAATGTATAGCTCTCTGTATAACGTTAATATTCCGGACATCCATTAATGTATAGCTTTCTGTATAACGTTAATATTCTGGGCATCCATTGATGTATAGCTCTCTGTATAACGTTAATATTCCGGGCATCCATTAATGTATAGCTCTCTGTATAACGTTAATATTCTGGGCATTCATTAATGTATAGCTCTCTGTATAACGTTAATATTGCGGACATCCATTAATGTATATCTCTCTGTATAACGTTAATATTCCGGACATCCATTAATGTATAGCTCTCTGTATAACGTTAATATTCCGGGCATCCATTAATGTATAGCTCTCTGTATAACGTTAATATTCCGGACATTCATTAATGTATAGCTCTCTGTATAACGTTAATATTCCGGACATTCATTAATGTATAGCTCTCTGTATAACGTTAATATTCCGCGCATCCATTAATGTATAGCTCTCTGTATAACGTTAATATTCCGGACATCCATTATTGTATAGCTCTCTGTATAACATTAATATTTCGGACATCCATTAATGTATAGCTCTCTGTATAACGTTAATATTCCGGACATCCATTAATGTATAGCTCTCTGTATAACGTTAATATTCTAGGCATCCATTAATGTATAGCTCTTTGTATAACGTTAATATTCCGGACATCCATTAATGTATAGGTCTCTGTATAACGTTAATATTTCGGGCACGCATTAATGTATAGCTTTCTGTATAAGGTAAATATTGTGGACACCCATTATAATGTATAGATCTCTGTATAACGTTAATATTCCGGACATCCGTAAATGTATAGCTCTCTGTATAACGTTAATATTCTGGGCATCCATTAATGTATAGCTCTCTGTATAACGTTAATATTCCGGACATGCATTAATGTATAGCTCTCTGTATAACGTTAATATTCCGGGCATCCATTAATGTATAGCTCTCTGTATAACGTTAATATTCCGGTCATCCATTAATATATAGCTCTCTGTATAACGTTAATATTCTGGGCATCCATTAATGTATAGCTCTCTGTATAACGTTAATATTTCGGACATCCATTAATGTATAGCTCTCTGTATAACGTTAAGATTCTGGGCATCCATTAATGTATAGCTCTCTGTATAACGTTAATATTGCGGACATCCATTAATGTATAGCTCTCTGTATAACGTTAATATTCCGGGCATCCATTAATGTATAGCTCTCTGTATAACGTTAATATTCTGGGCATCCATTAATGTATAGCTCTCTGAATAACGTTAATATTCCGGGCATCCATTAATGTATAGCTCTCTGTATAACGTTAATATTCTGGGCATCCATTTATGTATAGCTCTCTGTATAACGTTAAGATTCTGGGCATCCATTAATGTATAGCTCTCTGTATAACGTTAATATTCCGGGCATTCATTAATGTATAGCTCTCTGTATAACGTTAATATTGTGGACATCCATTATAATGTATAGCTCTCTGTATAACGTTGATATTCCAGACAACGATTAATGTATAGTTCTGTATAACGTTAATATTTCGGGCACGCATTAATGTATAGCTTTCTGTATAAGGTTAATATTGTGGACACCCATTATAATGTATAGATCTCTGTATAACGTTAATATTCCGGACATCCATAAATATATAGCTCTCTGTATAACGTTAATATTCTGGGCATCCATTAATGTATAGCTCTCTGTATAACGTTAATATTCCGGACATTCATTAATGTATAGCTCTCTGTATAACGTTAATATTCCGGACATCCATTAATGTATAGCTCTCTGTATAACGTTAATATTCCGGACATCCATTAATGTATAGCTCTGTGTATAACGTTAATATTCTGGGCATCCATTAATGTATAGCTCTCTGTATAACGTTAATATTCTGGGCATCCATTAATGTATACCTCTCTGTATAACGTTAATATTCCGGGCATCCATTAATGTATAGCTCTCTGTATAACGTTAATATTCTGGGCATCCATTAATGTATAGCTCTCTGTATAACGTTAATATTCCGGACATCCATTAATGTATAGGTCTCTGTATAACGTTAATATTTCGGGCACGCATTAATGTATAGCTTTCTGTATAAGGTTAATATTGTGGACACCCATTATAATGTATAGATCTCTGTATAACGTTAATATTCCGGACATCCATAAATGTATAGCTCTCTGTATAACGTTAATATTCTGGGCATCCATTAATGTATAGCTCTCTGTATAACGTTAATATTCCGGACATTCATTAATGTATAGCTCTCTGTATAACGTTAATATACCGGGCATCCATTAATGTATAGCTCTCTGTATAACGTTAATATTCCGGGCATCCATTAATATATAGCTCTCTGTATAACGTTAATATTCTGGGCATCCATTAATGTATAGCTCTCTGTATAACGTTAATATTCTGGGCATCCATTTATGTATAGCTCTCTGTATAACGTTAATATTCTGGGCATCCAATAATGTATAGCTCTCTGTATGACGTTAATATTCCGGGCATCCATTAATGTATAGCTCTCTGTATAACGTTAATATTCTGGGCATCCATTAATGTATAGCTCTCTGTATAACGTTAATATTTCGGACATCCATTAATGTATAGCTCTCTGTATAACGTTAATATTCCGGACATCCATTAATGTATAGCTCTCTGTATAACGTTAATATTCCGGACATCCATTAATGTATAGCTCTGTGTATAACGTTAATATTCTGGGCATGCATTAATGTATAGCTCTCTGTATAACGTTAATATTCCGGACATCCATTAATGTATAGCTCTCTGTATAACGTTAATATTCCGGGCATCCATTAATGTATAGCTCTCTGTATAACGTTAATATTCCGGACATCCATTAATGTATAGCTCTCTGTATAACGTTAATATTCCGGGCATCCATTAATGTATAGCTCTCTGTATAACGTTAATATTCTGGGCATCCATTAATGTATAGCTCTCTGTATAACGTTGATATTGCGGACATCCATTAATGTATAGCTCTCTGTATAACGTTAATATTCCGGACATCCATTAATGTATAGCTCTCTGTATAACGTTAATATTGCGGACATCCATTAATGTATAGCTCTCTGTATAACGTTAATATTCTGGGCATCCATTAATGTATAGCTCTCTGTATAACGTTAATATTCCGGGCATCCATTAATGTATAGCTCTCTGTATAACGTTAATATTCCGGACACCCATTAATGTATAGCTCTCTGTATAACGTTAATATTCCGGACACTCATTAATGTATAGCTCTCTGTATAACGTTAATATTCCGGGCATCAATTAATGTATAGCTCTCTGTATAACGTTAATATTCCGGACACCCAATAATGTATAGCTCTCTGTATAACTTAATAATCCGGGCACCCAGTAATGTATAGCTCTCTGTATAACGTTAATATTGCGGACACCCATTAATGTATAGCGCTCTGTATAACGTTAATATTGCGGACATTCATTAATGTATAGCTCTCTGTATAACGTTAATATTCCGGGCATCCATTAATGTATAGCTCTCTGTATAACGTTAATATTCCGGACACTCATTAATGTATAGCTCTCTGTATAACGTTAATAATCCGGGCATCCATTAATGTATAGCTCTCTGTATAACGTTAATATTCCGGGCATCCATTAATATATAGCTCTCTGTATAACGTTAATAATCTGGGCATCCATTAATGTATAGCTCTCTGTATAACGTTAATATTCCGGGCATCCATTAAGGTATAGCTCTCTGTATAACGTTAATATTCCGGACATCCATTAATGTATAGCTTTCTGTATAACGTTAATATTCTGGGCATCCATTAATGTATAGCTCTCTGTATAACGTTAATATTCCGGGCATCCATTAATGTATAGCTCTCTGTATAACGTTAATATTCTGGGCATTCATTAATGTATAGCTCTCTGTATAACGTTAATATTGCGGACATCCATTAATGTATATCTCTCTGTATAACGTTAATATTCCGGACATCCATTAATGTATAGCTCTCTGTATAACGTTAATATTCCGGGCATCCATTAATGTATAGCTCTCTGTATAACGTTAATATTCCGGACATTCATTAATGTATAGCTCTCTGTATAACGTTAATATTCCGGACATTCATTAATGTATAGCTCTCTGTATAACGTTAATATTCCGCGCATCCATTAATGTATAGCTCTCTGTATAACGTTAATATTCCGGACATCCATTATTGTATAGCTCTCTGTATAACATTAATATTTCGGACATCCATTAATGTATAGCTCTCTGTATAACGTTAATATTCCGGGCATCCATTAATGTATAGCTCTCTGTATAACGTTAATATTCTGGGCATCCATTAATGTATAGCTCTTTGTATAACGTTAATATTCCGGACATCCATTAATGTATAGGTCTCTGTATAACGTTAATATTTCGGGCACGCATTAATGTATAGCTTTCTGTATAAGGTAAATATTGTGGACACCCATTATAATGTATAGATCTCTGTATAACGTTAATATTTCGAACACTAATTAATGTATAGCTCTCTGTATAACGTTAATATTCTGGACATCCATTAATGTATAGCGCTATGTATATCGTTAATATTGATTATTCATTAATGTATAGCTCTCTGTATAACGTTAATATTCCGGGCATCAATTAATGTATAGCTCTCTGTATAACGTTAATATTCCGGTCATCCATTAATATATAGCTCTCTGTATAACGTTAATATTCTGGGCATCCATTAATGTATAGCTCTCTGTATAACGTTAATATTTCGGACATCCATTAATGTATAGCTCTCTGTATAACGTTAAGATTCTGGGCATCCATTAATGTATAGCTCTCTGTATAACGTTAATATTGCGGACATCCATTAATGTATAGCTCTCTGTATAACGTTAATATTCCGGGCATCCATTAATGTATAGCTCTCTGTATAACGTTAATATTCCGGGCATCCATTAATGTATAGCTCTCTGTATAACGTTAATATTCCGGGCATCCATTAATGTATAGCTCTCTGTATAACGTTAATATTCCGGGCATTCATTAATGTATAGCTCTCTGTATAACGTTAATATTGTGGACATCCATTATAATGTATAGCTCTCTGTATAACGTTGATATTCCAGACAACGATTAATGTATAGCTCTCTGTATAACGTTAATATTCCGGACACTCATTAATGTATTGCTCTCTGTATAACGTTAATATTCCGGACACTCATTAATGTATAGCTCTCTGTATAACGTTATTATTCTGGGCATCCATTAATGTATAGCTCTCTGTATAACGTTAATATTCTGGGCATCCAATAATGTATAGCTCTCTGTATAACGTTAATATTCCGGGCATCCATTAATGTATAGCTCTCTGTATAACGTTAATATTCCGGACATCCATTAATGTACAGCTCTCTGTATAACGTTAATATTCTGGGCATCCATTAATGTATAGCTCTCTGTATAACGTTAATATTCCGGACATCCATTAATGTATAGCTCTCTGTATAACGTTAATATTCTGGGCATCCATTAATGTATAGCTCTCTGTATAACGTTAATATTCCGGACATCCATTAATGTATAGCTCTCTGTATAACGTTAATATTCTGGGCATCCATTAATGTATAGCTCTCTGTATAACGTTAATATTCCGGACATCCATTAATGTATAGCTCTCTGTATAACGTTAATATTCCGGACATCCATTAATGTATAGCTCTCTATAACGTTAATATTCTGGGCATCCATTAATGTATAGGTCTCTGTATAACGTTAATATTTCGGGCACGCATTAATGTATAGCTTTCTGTATAAGGTTAATATTGTGGACACCCATTATAATGTATAGATCTCTGTATAACGTTAATATTCCGGACATCCATAAATGTATAGCTCTCTGTATAACGTTAATATTCTGGGCATCCATTAATGTATAGCTCTCTGTATAACGTTAATATTGCGGACATTCATTAATGTATAGCTCTCTGTATAACGTTAATATTCCGGGCATCCATTAATGTATAGCTCTCTGTATAACGTTAATATTCCGGGCATCCATTAATGTATAGCTCTCTGTATAACGTTAATATTCCGGGCATCCATTAATGTATAGCTCTCTGTATAACGTTAATATTCCGGGCATCCATTAATGTATAGCTCTCTGTATAACGTTAATATTGCGGACACCCATTAATGTATAGCGCTCTGTATAACGTTAATATTGCGGACATTCATTAATGTATAGCTCTCTGTATAACGTTAATATTCCGGGCATCAATTAATGTATAGCTCTGTATAACGTTAATATTCCGGGCATTCATTAATGTATAGCTCTGTGTATAACGTTAATATTCTGGGCATCCAATAATGTATAGCTCTCTGTATAACGTTAATATTCCGGGCATCCATTAATGTATAGCTCTCTGTATAACGTTAATATTCCGGACATCCATTAATGTACAGCTCTCTGTATAACGTTAATATTCTGGGCATCCATTAATGTATAGCTCTCTGTATAACGTTAATATTCCGGACATCCATTAATGTATAGCTCTCTGTATAACGTTAATATTCTGGGCATCCATTAATGTATAGCTCTCTGTATAACGTTAATATTCCGGACATCCATTAATGTATAGCTCTCTGTATAACGTTAATATTCTGGGCATCCATTAATGTATAGCTCTCTGTATAACGTTAATATTCCGGACATCCATTAATGTATAGCTCTCTGTATAACGTTAATATTCCGGACATCCATTAATGTATAGCTCTCTATAACGTTAATATTCTGGGCATCCATTAATGTATAGGTCTCTGTATAACGTTAATATTTCGGGCACGCATTAATGTATAGCTTTCTGTATAAGGTTAATATTGTGGACACCCATTATAATGTATAGATCTCTGTATAACGTTAATATTCCGGACATCCATAAATGTATAGCTCTCTGTATAACGTTAATATTCTGGGCATCCATTAATGTATAGCTCTCTGTATAACGTTAATATTGCGGACATTCATTAATGTATAGCTCTCTGTATAACGTTAATATTCCGGGCATCCATTAATGTATAGCTCTCTGTATAACGTTAATATTCCGGGCATCCATTAATGTATAGCTCTCTGTATAACGTTAATATTCTGGGCATCCATTAATGTATAGCTCTCTGTATAACGTTAATATTCCGGGCATCCATTAATGTATAGCTTTCTGTATAACGTTAATATTCTGGGCATCCATTAATGTATAGCTCTCTGTATGACGTTAATATTCCGGGTATCCATTAATGTATAGCTCTCTGTATAACGTTAATATTCTGGGTATTCATTAATGTATAGCTCTCTGTATAACGTTAATATTCTGGGCATCCATTAATGTATAGCTCTCTGTATAACGTTAATATTCCGGACATCCATTAATGTATAGCTCTCTGTATAACGTTAATATTCCGGACATCCATTAATGTATAGCTCTGTGTATAACGTTAATATTCTGGGCATCCATTAATGTATAGCTCTCTGTATAACGTTAATATTCCGGACATCCATTAATGTATAGCTCTCTGTATAACGTTAATATTCCGGGCATCCATTAATGTATAGCTCTCTGTATAACGTTAATATTCCGGACATCCATTAATGTATAGCTCTCTGTATAACGTTAATATTCCGGGCATCCATTAATGTATAGCTCTCTGTATAACGTTAATATTCTGGGCATCTATTAATGTATAGCTCTCTGTATAACGTTGATATTGCGGACATCCATTAATGTATAGCTCTCTGTATAACGTTAATATTCCGGACATCCATTAATGTATAGCTCTCTGTATAACGTTAATATTCCGGGCATCCATTAATGTATAGCTCTCTGTATAACGTTAATATTCTGGGCATCCATTAATGTATAGCTCTCTGTATAACGTTAATATTCTGGGCATCCAATAATGTATAGCTCTCTGTATAACGTTAATATTCCGGGCATCCATTAATGTATAGCTCTCTGTATAACGTTAATATTCCGGACATCCATTAATGTACAGCTCTCTGTATAACGTTAATATTCTGGGCATCCATTAATGTATAGCTCTCTGTATAACGTTAATATTCCGGACATCCATTAATGTATAGCTCTCTGTATAACGTTAATATTCTGGGCATCCATTAATGTATAGCTCTCTGTATAACGTTAATATTCCGGACATCCATTAATGTATAACTCTCTGTATAACGTTAATATTCTGGGCATCCATTAATGTATAGCTCTCTGTATAACGTTAATATTCCGGACATCCATTAATGTATAGCTCTCTGTATAAAGTTAATATTCCGGACATCCATTAATGTATAGCTCTCTATAACGTTAATATTCTGGGCATCCATTAATGTATAGCTCTCTGTATAACGTTAATATTCCGGACATCCATTAATGTATAGCTCTCTGTATAACGTTAATATTCTGGGCATCCATTAATGTATAGCTCTCTGTATAACGTTAATATTGCGGACATCCATTAATGTATAGCTCTCTGTATAACGTTAATATTCCGGGCATCCATTAATGTATAGCTCTCTGTATAACGTTAATATTCCGGACATCCATTAATGTATAGCTCTCTGTATAACGTTAATATTCTGGGCATCCATTAATGTATAGCTCTCTGTATAACGTTAATATTCCGGGCATCCATTAATGTATAGCTCTCTGTATAACGTTAATATTCTGGGCATCCATTAATGTATAGCTGTCTGAATAACGTTAATATTCCGGGCATCCATTAATGTATAGCTCTCTGTATAACGTTAATATTCCCGGCATTCATTAATGTATAGCTCTCTGTATAACGTTAATATTGTGGGCATCCATTAATGTATAGCTCTCTGTATAACGTTAATATTGCGGACATCCATTAATGTATAGCTCTCTGTATAACGTTAATATTCCGGGCATCCATTAATGTATAGCTCTCTGTATAACGTTAATATTCTGGGCATCTATTAATGTATAGCTCTCTGTATAACGTTGATATTGCGGACATCCATTAATGTATAGCTCTCTGTATAACGTTAATATTCCGGACATCCATTAATGTATAGCTCTCTGTATAACGTTAATATTCCGGGCATCCATTAATGTATAGCTCTCTGTATAACGTTAATATTCTGGGCATCCATTAATGTATAGCTCTCTGTATAACGTTAATATTCTGGGCATCCAATAATGTATAGCTCTCTGTATAACGTTAATATTCCGGGCATCCATTAATGTATAGCTCTCTGTATAACGTTAATATTCCGGACATCCATTAATGTACAGCTCTCTGTATAACGTTAATATGCTGGGCATCCATTAATGTATAGCTCTCTGTATAACGTTAATATTCCGGACATCCATTAATGTATAGCTCTCTGTATAACGTTAATATTCTGGGCATCCATTAATGTATAGCTCTCTGTATAACGTTAATATTCCGGACATCCATTAATGTATAACTCTCTGTATAACGTTAATATTCTGGGCATCCATTAATGTATAGCTCTCTGTATAACGTTAATATTCCGGACATCCATTAATGTATAGCTCTCTGTATAACGTTAATATTCCGGACATCCATTAATGTATAGCTCTCTATAACGTTAATATTCTGGGCATCCATTAATGTATAGCTCTCTGTATAACGTTAATATTCCGGACATCCATTAATGTATAGCTCTCTGTATAACGTTAATATTCTGGGCATCCATTAATGTATAGCTCTCTGTATAACGTTAATATTGCGGACATCCATTAATGTATAGCTCTCTGTATAACGTTAATATTCCGGGCATCCATTAATGTATAGCTCTCTGTATAACGTTAATATTCCGGACATCCATTAATGTATAGCTCTCTGTATAACGTTAATATTCTGGGCATCCATTAATGTATAGCTCTCTGTATAACGTTAATATTCCGGGCATCCATTAATGTATAGCTCTCTGTATAACGTTAATATTCTGGGCATCCATTAATGTATAGCTGTCTGAATAACGTTAATATTCCGGGCATCCATTAATGTATAGCTCTCTGTATAACGTTAATATTCCCGGCATTCATTAATGTATAGCTCTCTGTATAACGTTAATATTGTGGGCATCCATTAATGTATAGCTCTCTGTATAACGTTAATATTGCGGACATCCATTAATGTATAGCTCTCTGTATAACGTTAATATTCCGGGCATCCATTAATGTATAGCTCTCTGTATAACGTTAATATTCTGGGCATCTATTAATGTATAGCTCTCTGTATAACGTTGATATTGCGGACATCCATTAATGTATAGCTCTCTGTATAACGTTAATATTCCGGACATCCATTAATGTATAGCTCTCTGTATAACGTTAATATTCCGGGCATCCATTAATGTATAGCTCTCTGTATAACGTTAATATTCTGGGCATCCATTAATGTATAGCTCTCTGTATAACGTTAATATTCTGGGCATCCAATAATGTATAGCTCTCTGTATAACGTTAATATTCCGGGCATCCATTAATGTATAGCTCTCTGTATAACGTTAATATTCCGGACATCCATTAATGTACAGCTCTCTGTATAACGTTAATATTCTGGGCATCCATTAATGTATAGCTCTCTGTATAACGTTAATATTCCGGACATCCATTAATGTATAGCTCTCTGTATAACGTTAATATTCTGGGCATCCATTAATGTATAGCTCTCTGTATAACGTTAATATTCCGGACATCCATTAATGTATAGCTCTCTGTATAACGTTAATATTCTGGGCATCCATTAATGTATAGCTCTCTGTATAACGTTAATATTCCGGACATCCATTAATGTATAGCTCTCTGTATAACGTTAATATTCTGGGCATCCATTAATGTATAGCTCTCTGTATAACGTTAATATTCCGGACATCCATTAATGTATAGCTCTCTGTATAACGTTAATATTCCGGACATCCATTAATGTATAGCTCTCTATAACGTTAATTTTCTGGGCATCCATTAATGTATAGCTCTCTGTATAACGTTAATATTCCGGACATCCATTAATGTATAGCTCTCTGTATAACGTTAATATTCTGGGCATCCATTAATGTATAGCTCTCTGTATAACGTTAATATTGCGGACATCCATTAATGTATAGCTCTCTGTATAACGTTAATATTCCGGGCATCCATTAATGTATAGCTCTCTGTATAACGTTAATATTCCGGACATCCATTAATGTATAGCTCTCTGTATAACGTTAATATTCTGGGCATCCATTAATGTATAGCTCTCTGTATAACGTTAATATTCCGGGCATCCATTAATGTATAGCTCTCTGTATAACGTTAATATTCTGGGCATCCATTAATGTATAGCTGTCTGAATAACGTTAATATTCCGGGCATCCATTAATGTATAGCTCTCTGTATAACGTTAATATTCCCGGCATTCATTAATGTATAGCTCTCTGTATAACGTTAATATTGTGGGCATCCATTAATGTATAGCTCTCTGTATAACGTTAATATTCCGGACATCCATTAATGTATAGCTCTCTGTATAACGTTAATATTCCGGGCATCCATTAATGTATAGCTCTCTGTATAACGTTAATATTCTGGGCATCTATTAATGTATAGCTCTCTGTATAACGTTGATATTGCGGACATCCATTAATGTATAGCTCTCTGTATAACGTTAATATTCCGGACATCCATTAATGTATAGCTCTCTGTATAACGTTAATATTCCGGGCATCCATTAATGTATAGCTCTCTGTATAACGTTAATATTCTGGGCATCCATTAATGTATAGCTCTCTGTATAACGTTAATATTCTGGGCATCCAATAATGTATAGCTCTCTGTATAACGTTAATATTCCGGGCATCCATTAATGTATAGCTCTCTGTATAACGTTAATATTCCGGACATCCATTAATGTACAGCTCTCTGTATAACGTTAATATTCTGGGCATCCATTAATGTATAGCTCTCTGTATAACGTTAATATTCCGGACATCCATTAATGTATAGCTCTCTGTATAACGTTAATATTCTGGGCATCCATTAATGTATAGCTCTCTGTATAACGTTAATATTCCGGACATCCATTAATGTATAGCTCTCTGTATAACGTTAATATTCTGGGCATCCATTAATGTATAGCTCTCTGTATAACGTTAATATTCCGGACATCCATTAATGTATAGCTCTCTGTATAACGTTAATATTCCGGACATCCATTAATGTATAGCTCTCTATAACGTTAATATTCTGGGCATCCATTAATGTATAGCTCTCTGTATAACGTTAATATTCCGGACATCCATTAATGTATAGCTCTCTGTATAACGTTAATATTCTGGGCATCCATTAATGTATAGCTCTCTGTATAACGTTAATATTGCGGACATCCATTAATGTATAGCTCTCTGTATAACGTTAATATTCCGGGCATCCATTAATGTATAGCTCTCTGTATAACGTTAATATTCCGGACATCCATTAATGTATAGCTCTCTGTATAACGTTAATATTCTGGGCATCCATTAATGTATAGCTCTCTGTATAACGTTAATATTCCGGGCATCCATTAATGTATAGCTCTCTGTATAACGTTAATATTCTGGGCATCCATTAATGTATAGCTGTCTGAATAACGTTAATATTCCGGGCATCCATTAATGTATAGCTCTCTGTATAACGTTAATATTCCCGGCATTCATTAATGTATAGCTCTCTGTATAACGTTAATATTGTGGGCATCCATTAATGTATAGCTCTCTGTATAACGTTAATATTGCGGACATCCATTAATGTATAGCTCTCTGTATAACGTTAATATTCCGGGCATCCATTAATGTATAGCTCTCTGTATAACGTTAATATTCTGGGCATCTATTAATGTATAGCTCTCTGTATAACGTTGATATTGCGGACATCCATTAATGTATAGCTCTCTGTATAACGTTAATATTCCGGACATCCATTAATGTATAGCTCTCTGTATAACGTTAATATTCCGGGCATCCATTAATGTATAGCTCTCTGTATAACGTTAATATTCTGGGCATCCATTAATGTATAGCTCTCTGTATAACGTTAATATTCTGGGCATCCAATAATGTATAGCTCTCTGTATAACGTTAATATTCCGGGCATCCATTAATGTATAGCTCTCTGTATAACGTTAATATTCCGGACATCCATTAATGTACAGCTCTCTGTATAACGTTAATATTCTGGGCATCCATTAATGTATAGCTCTCTGTATAACGTTAATATTCCGGACATCCATTAATGTATAGCTCTCTGTATAACGTTAATATTCTGGGCATCCATTAATGTATAGCTCTCTGTATAACGTTAATATTCCGGACATCCATTAATGTATAACTCTCTGTATAACGTTAATATTCTGGGCATCCATTAATGTATAGCTCTCTGTATAACGTTAATATTCCGGACATCCATTAATGTATAGCTCTCTGTATAACGTTAATATTCCGGACATCCATTAATGTATAGCTCTCTATAACGTTAATATTCTGGGCATCCATTAATGTATAGCTCTCTGTATAACGTTAATATTCCGGACATCCATTAATGTATAGCTCTCTGTATAACGTTAATATTCTGGGCATCCATTAATGTATAGCTCTCTGTATAACGTTAATATTGCGGACATCCATTAATGTATAGCTCTCTGTATAACGTTAATATTCCGGGCATCCATTAATGTATAGCTCTCTGTATAACGTTAATATTCCGGACATCCATTAATGTATAGCTCTCTGTATAACGTTAATATTCTGGGCATCCATTAATGTATAGCTCTCTGTATAACGTTAATATTCCGGGCATCCATTAATGTATAGCTCTCTGTATAACGTTAATATTCTGGGCATCCATTAATGTATAGCTGTCTGAATAACGTTAATATTCCGGGCATCCATTAATGTATAGCTCTCTGTATAACGTTAATATTCCCGGCATTCATTAATGTATAGCTCTCTGTATAACGTTAATATTGTGGGCATCCATTAATGTATAGCTCTCTGTATAACGTTAATATTGCGGACATCCATTAATGTATAGCTCTCTGTATAACGTTAATATTCCGGGCATCCATTAATGTATAGCTCTCTGTATAACGTTAATATTCTGGGCATCTATTAATGTATAGCTCTCTGTATAACGTTGATATTGCGGACATCCATTAATGTATAGCTCTCTGTATAACGTTAATATTCCGGACATCCATTAATGTATAGCTCTCTGTATAACGTTAATATTCCGGGCATCCATTAATGTATAGCTCTCTGTATAACGTTAATATTCTGGGCATCCATTAATGTATAGCTCTCTGTATAACGTTAATATTCTGGGCATCCAATAATGTATAGCTCTCTGTATAACGTTAATATTCCGGGCATCCATTAATGTATAGCTCTCTGTATAACGTTAATATTCCGGACATCCATTAATGTACAGCTCTCTGTATAACGTTAATATTCTGGGCATCCATTAATGTATAGCTCTCTGTATAACGTTAATATTCCGGACATCCATTAATGTATAGCTCTCTGTATAACGTTAATATTCTGGGCATCCATTAATGTATAGCTCTCTGTATAACGTTAATATTCCGGACATCCATTAATGTATAGCTCTCTGTATAACGTTAATATTCTGGGCATCCATTAATGTATAGCTCTCTGTATAACGTTAATATTCCGGACATCCATTAATGTATAGCTCTCTGTATAACGTTAATATTCTGGGCATCCATTAATGTATAGCTCTCTGTATAACGTTAATATTCCGGACATCCATTAATGTATAGCTCTCTGTATAACGTTAATATTCCGGACATCCATTAATGTATAGCTCTCTATAACGTTAATTTTCTGGGCATCCATTAATGTATAGCTCTCTGTATAACGTTAATATTCCGGACATCCATTAATGTATAGCTCTCTGTATAACGTTAATATTCTGGGCATCCATTAATGTATAGCTCTCTGTATAACGTTAATATTGCGGACATCCATTAATGTATAGCTCTCTGTATAACGTTAATATTCCGGGCATCCATTAATGTATAGCTCTCTGTATAACGTTAATATTCCGGACATCCATTAATGTATAGCTCTCTGTATAACGTTAATATTCCGGGCATCCATTAATGTATAGCTCTCTGTATAACGTTAATATTCTGGGCATCCATTAATGTATAGCTGTCTGAATAACGTTAATATTCCGGGCATCCATTAATGTATAGCTCTCTGTATAACGTTAATATTCCCGGCATCCATTAATGTATAGCTCTCTGTATAACGTTAATATTGTGGGCATCCATTAATGTATAGCTCTCTGTATAACGTTAATATTCCGGACATCCATTAATGTATAGCTCTCTGTATAACGTTAATATTCCGGGCATCCATTAATGTATAGCTCTCTGTATAACGTTAATATTCTGGGCATCTATTAATGTATAGCTCTCTGTATAACGTTGATATTGCGGACATCCATTAATGTATAGCTCTCTGTATAACGTTAATATTCCGGACATCCATTAATGTATAGCTCTCTGTATAACGTTAATATTCCGGGCATCCATTAATGTATAGCTCTCTGTATAACGTTAATATTCCAGACACTCATTAAAGTATAGCTCTCTGTATAACGTTAATATTCCGGGCATCACTTAATGTATCGCTCTCTGTATAACGTTAATATTCCGGGCATCCATTAATGTATAGCTCTCTGTATAACGTTAATATTCCGGACACCCAATAATGTATAGCTCTCTGTATAACGTTAATATTCTGGGCATCCATTAATGTATAGCTCTCTGTATAACGTTAATATTCCGGACATCCATTAATGTATAGCTCTCTGTATAACGTTAATATTCTGGGCATCCATTAATGTATAGCTCTCTGTATAACGTTAATATTCCGGACATCCATTAATGTATAGCTCTCTGTATAACGTTAATATTCTGGGCATCCATTAATGTATAGCTCTCTGTATAACGTTAATATTCCGGACATCCATTAATGTATAGCTCTCTGTATAACGTTAATATTCCGGACATCCATTAATGTATAGCTCTCTATAACGTTAATATTCTGGGCATCCATTAATGTATAGCTCTCTGTATAACGTTAATATTCCGGACATCCATTAATGTATAGCTCTCTGTATAACGTTAATATTCTGGGCATCCATTAATGTATAGCTCTCTGTATAACGTTAATATTGCGGACATCCATTAATGTATAGCTCTCTGTATAACGTTAATATTCCGGGCATCCATTAATGTATAGCTCTCTGTATAACGTTAATATTCCGGACATCCATTAATGTATAGCTCTCTGTATAACGTTAATATTCTGGGCATCCATTAATGTATAGCTCTCTGTATAACGTTAATATTCCGGGCATCCATTAATGTATAGCTCTCTGTATAACGTTAATATTCTGGGCATCCATTAATGTATAGCTGTCTGAATAACGTTAATATTCCGGGCATCCATTAATGTATAGCTCTCTGTATAACGTTAATATTCCCGGCATTCATTAATGTATAGCTCTCTGTATAACGTTAATATTCTGGGCATCCATTAATGTATAGCTCTCTGTATAACGTTAATATTCCGGACATCCATTAATGTATAGCTCTCTGTATAACGTTAATATTCCGGGCATCCATTAATGTATAGCTCTCTGTATAACGTTAATATTCTGGGCATCCATTAATGTATAGCTCTCTGTATAACGTTAATATTCCGGACATCCATTAATGTATAGCTCTCTGTATAACGTTAATATTCTGGGCATCCATTAATGTATAGCTCTCTGTATAACGTTAATATTCTGGGCATCCATTAATGTATAGCTCTCTGAATAACGTTAATATTCCGGACATCCATTAATGACATCAAATTCCCCACTTGTCATTAGTATATAGAAGTGTAACTATGTGTCATGTAATTATATTACATAGGAGTGTAACCAAGTGTCACCAAGTGTAATATAATTATATTATACAGGAGTGTAATTAACCAAGTGTACTGTAATTATATCATACAGGAGTGTAACCAAGTGTAATGTAATTATTTTATACAGGAGTGTAACCAAGTGTAATATAAGTATATTCAGATTTGTCTTTCATTTTACTATATACTCCTAAGTTAGTATCTTCGCGTTAGACTCTTGCTTACTGAAAATATTAAACAAAAATTTGTTGGACTTCATTCGACTCCCCGAAAAGAGATCGACACTTGGTATGCGAACATTCCATACAGTGATCTCTAGTTTTCTTTTGAAAGGAAAATAAAAACAAAGCCTGTGTCACGAAAAGCCCGTGTCACGAAAAGCATTGTAACCTCAATGATCCTTCACTCCTTTCAATTGAGACATTACACTGCCAAATTTCTTTACATCGTGTAAAGTAATGTCATATAATTTACAGATGCCAACATTACTAATAAAAATGAAATCTGGGTATAACTGATTGACAGAATATCTCTAGGACAGAACGTTTTATTGTTAATGAATATGGGAATACGAGTGGATTCATTGATATGAGACATACAATAACGATATGAGACATACAATAACGACAGAGAGACGTACAGTAACGATATGAGACATACAATAACGATAGAGAGACATACAGTAACGATATGAGACATACAATAATGACAGAGAGACGTACAGTAACGATATGAGACATACAATAACGACAGAGAGACGTACAGTAACGATATGAGACATACAATAACGATAGAGAGACGTACAGTAACGATATGAGACATACAATAACGATAGAGAGACGTACAGTAACGATATGAGCCATACAGTAACGATATGAGACATACAATAACGATAGACGTACCGAGACTGCCGCCAAAGAAATTATTATACAGAACCTTATGGTAGGATCTGATGTTACCTTACGTCTTACGAATATGTCTTTCGCTTCACATACTCCCTTATCGTTGTAAATAGTGCAATATTAAAGGAGGATATATTCTTTCAAAATAATGATTTGTACCTTTTAATAAGATTATGGACTACTCACATATCGGACAAGAGAATACTTTGACGATTTCATAGACGAAAAGACGCTGGAGCGAAGAACACGCGCTTACAAGGCTCCAGAACAAAAGACAACGGAAGAAGGGGATGTATATGCATATGGTGTCGTCTTATTAGAAATAGCCACCAGGAAAGATCCTTATGAGGTAATAGCCAGAATAACCACATTATGTGTATTTATCACTGTCATTGAAATGGTCTCTTATAACCATTTGAATTATATATATTTAGATTTATACTATAAAATCTACTACGAGTATACTGCCCTTTTCTAATTCCTACAGAATTATACTGACCTATTGTAATTGCTACAGAATTATACTGACCTATTGTAATTCCTACAGAATTATACTGACCTATTGTAATTCCTACAGAATTATACTGACCTATTGTAATTCCTACAAAATTATACTGACCTATTGTAATTCCTACAGAATGATACTGACCTATTGTAATTCCTACAGAATTATACTGACCTATTGTAATTCCTACAGAATTATACTGACCTATTGTAATTGCTGTTGAAGCCACAGCGGCTCAGTGAATGAGGTGCTCGACTCGCGATCGAGTTGTCCTGTGTATGACTCCCGCCGCGGGCACATCAGTGCTTTGTCTTTCGGAAAAGACAGTAAAACAGAGATCCGGTGTCACGCGCAGATTCCTCACTGCTTCGGTTGGGTCCGTTGCAAAGGTATAAGGTTTTATGCAATGAGACAGATGCCGTCACCATATACATTAAATAACCGTGGAGTGACGTATCACTCACTAACTCACTCGCTCGCTCACTCACTCACTCTATCTATCTATCTATCTATCTATCTATCTATCTATCTATCTATCTATCTATCTATCTATCTATCTATCTATCAACTATCCATCTATATTTCTTTCTTTCTTTCTTTCTTTTTTTCTTTCTTTTTTCAGTAACTAACTCTTCATTTTCTGCCTTTAGTTTTTGACGCTAATGTTATTAATTTATTATACACTTGCTATATAACCTTTATAGACAAGGTGCTTGGGATTTGGCAAAGAGGTTCCGGGTTCGAATTCCTTTCTCACGACATATGTAGCACTTAAAAGATCCATCATTGCTTTGAGGGTAGCCGTTGTAGAGATCTAAATTTCTTTGTACTGCATCATACAGATGCTGTCACAATATCAGTAATGTCAAGAATCAATAATCTGGTGTGAAGCAGAAAATCAAACAAACAAAACCTTGTCCAGACATAACTGTGTGACTCTGACACTTTCCATAAAGTTTTGTCAATCTTATGCATGCAGTTTGAAGCATTATTGTATTATTTATATAGTTTGGGACATCCAAGGCGGGTCAGAGTCTTAGAATCTCCTGTATAACAAAAATATGTCATTTTAGCCCAAATTTTAATGTAATACTATTTTTATGTAATACTATAAAAATGTACAATAGGCTACTGCAATAAAACATAACTGGACATCAAAACATTTTATGTAATGAAAAGGAAATCAGATAAACTTAAAATATATGTCATATATACATTATAAAGCACCTTAAGTTTAGTTTCATTTGTATCAAAGTCCTTCATTAAAATTGCAGCAACAGTTTTTGGGTATATTTTAGTATATTATATTATCGATATGGCAAAACCCTGTTGAATCTGTTCCAATATTCTAATGCTGCACTTACGGTTGTTCTTAACTACACAATGCATTATAAATCAAATGGATTACTGTTATCATAGATACTGAATAATTACGTCATGAAACAATAGGAGCAGGCACTCTGTAATCAATGTCTTAATCAAAGCATTGTGTAATACGACAGAAAATAATGTCACATCTCTCTCCGTAGTTATAAAAATTCACAAAGCATGTTTCTTTGGAGGAAACACAATAGAGATATTGAATGGCATACCGACGTCTGATGATCACCAAGCATCAATGATTGTGAATCTAACTTAGGTGACACAAGCAGCCATTAACATTATAACATTATATGTAATGTCAGTATCAGCTGTTGTGAATGTATTACCATAAAGGATGTTTTTCTGGAAGTGCCACTGTATGAAGTTTTGTAATACAAGAGATTTCTAGTGTATTTTCTCATTACTACGCTATGAATCTGAATATTCAAACAATACTTATTTGTTTAGTTCAAACTCCTCTTCAAAGGTAAACATAAGAAGAAGAATAAAATAGCTTTAGCATTACTTAAGTGTAAAAATGAAAACACATATTAAAAGTAAAAAAGTACTATGACTTTGTTAGATGTAGTTTTCAAAATTCAATAAAAGAAGAATTATATCACAAAAGTAAATTACTATACATCAGGTGTACAGACTACAAACGGTTGACACAGCACACCGCAGTCCATCAACGTCCATCATGCTTCGTTTTTGTGAAAGTCCAAATGACATATCAACCGGGGGGAGGTAAGGATTCATGTCCCTCATGATTCGTAGTGAAAGCAGTTGTGACATACCACTAGGGGGTCCATCAGTGCTCATCATGGTCCGTTATAAGTAACATATCACGAGGGGGTCTAACAATCTCTAAAATAGTCCACTGTTAACGCCCAAGAGCTATACCACCAGGGGTCAATGTATACGATGGTATGTTGAGAATGCCTCAATGACATAATACCAAGGTCTACAATTGCCCAGCATTTTATGTTGTTGTGAATGCTACAGTGACACACCACGGGAGGGGGGCATCAATGCCTAGCATTGTCTGTTGTGAATGCTACAGTTACATATTACGGGAGGGGGCGTCAATGCCCAGCATTGTCTGTTGGGAATGCTACAGTGACACACCACTGGAGGGGGGCATCAATGCCCAGCATTGTCTGTTGTGAATGCTACAGTGACACACCACGGGATGGGGCATCAATGCCCAGCATTGTCTGTTGTGAATGCTACAGTGACACACCACGGGAGGGGGCATCAATGCCCAGCATTGTCTGTTGTGAATGCTACAGTGACACACCACGGGAGGGGGCATCAATGCCCAGCATTGTCTGTTGTGAATGCTACAGTGACACACCACGGGAGGGGGCATCAATGCCCAGCATTGTCTGTTGTGAATGCTACAGTGACACACCACTGGAGGGGGCATCAATGCCCAGCATTGTCTGTTGTGAATGCTACAGTGACACAGCACGGGAGGGGGGGGGACATCGATGCCCAGCATTGTCTGTTGTTGTGAATGCTACAGTGACACACCATGGGAGGGGGCATCAATGCCCAGCATTGTCTGTTGTGAATGCTACAGTAAAACCACGGGAGGGGGGCGTCAATACTCATCATTGTCTGTTGTTGTGAATGCTACAGTGACACACCACGGGAGGGGGTATCAACGCTCAGCATTCTCTGTTGTTGTGAATGCTACAGTGAAACACCACGGGAGGGGGGGGGGAGGGTGGGGGGCATCAATGCCCAGCATTGTCTGTTGTGAATACTACAGTGACACACCACGAGAGGGGGCATCAATGCCCAGCATTGTCTGTTGTCAATGTCACAGTGACATACCACGGGAATGGGGGGATCAATGCCCAGCATTGTCTGTTGTGTATGCTACAGTGACACACCACGGGAGGTGGGCGTCAATGCCGAGCATTGTCTGTTGTGAATGCTACAGATACAAACCACGGGAGGGGGCATCAATGCTCAGCATTGTCTGTTGTGAATGCTACAGTGACACACCACGGGAGGAGGGCGTCAATGCCCAGCATTGTCTGTTGTGAATGCTACAGTTACATATTACGGGAGGGGGCATCAATGCCCAGCATTGTCTGTTGTGAATGCTACAGTAACACACCATGGGAGGGGGCATCAATGCCCAGCATTGTCTGTTGTTGTGAATGCTACAGTAACACCACGGGAGGGGGGGGCGTTAATGATCAGCATTTTCTGTTGTTGTGAATGCTACAGTGACACACCACGAGAGAGGGCATCAATGCCCAGCATTGTCTGTTGTGAATGCTACAGTGACAAACCACGAGAGGGGGCATCAACGCCCAGCATTGTCTGTTGTATATGCTACAGTAACACACCACGGGAGGGGGCATCAATGCCCAGCATTGTCTGTTGTGAATGCTACAGTGACACATCATGGGAGGGGGCATCAATGTCCAGCATTGTCTGTTGCTGTGAATGCTACAGTAACACCACGGGAGGTGGGCATCAATGCCCAGCTTTGTCTGTTGTGAATGCTACAGTAACACACCATGGAAGGGGGCATCAATGCCCAGCATTGTCTGTTGTTGTGAATGCTACAGTAGCACCACGGGAGGGGGGCGTCAATGCCCAGCATTGTCTGTTGTTGTGAATGCTACAGTGACACACCACGGGAGGGGGCATCAATGCCCAGCATTGTCTGTTGTGAATGCTACAGTGACACACCACGGGAGGGGGGCATCAATGCCCTGCATTGTCTGTTGTAGTGAATGTGACTGTGACACACCACGAGAGGGGGCATCAATGCCCAGCATTGTCTGTTGTTGTGAATGCTACAGTTACATATTACGGGAGGGGGGGGGGGGCATCAATGCCCAGCATTGTCTGTTGTGAATACTACAGTGACACACCACGAGAGGGGGCATCAATGCCCAGCATTGTCTGTTGTGAATGCTACAGTAACACCACGGGAGAGGGGCGTCATTGCCCAGCATTGTCTGTTGTTGTGAATGCTACAGTGACACACCACGGGAGGGGGCGTCAATGCCCAGCATTGTCTGTTGTGAATGCTACAGTTACATATTACGGGAGGGGGGCATCAATGCCCAGCATTGTCTGTTGTGAATACTGCAGTGACACATCACGAGAGGGGGCATCAATGCCCAGCATTGTCTGTTGTGAATGCTACAGTAACACTACGGGAGAGGGGCGTCAATGCTCAGCATTGTCTGTTGTTGTGAATGCTACAGTGACACACCACGGGAGGTGGGCATCAATGCCCAGCATTGTCTGTTGTGAATGCTACAGTAACACCACGGGAGGGGGGCATCGAAGCCCAGCATTGTCTGTTGTGAATGCTACAGTAACACCACGGGAGGGGGGCATCGAAGCCCAGCATTGTCTGTTGTGAATGCTACAGTAACACCACGGGAGGGGGCATCGATGCCCAGCATTGTCTGTTGTGAATGCTACATTGACACACCACAGGAATGTGGGCAACAATGCCCAGCATTGTCTGTTGTGAATGTTACAGTGACACACCACGGGAGGGGGCATCAATGCCCAGCATTGTCTGTTGTTGTGAATGCTACAGTGATACACCACGGGAGGGGGGCATCAATGCCCAGCATTGTCTGTTGTGAATGCTACAGTGACACACCACGGGAGGGAGGCATCAATGCCCAGCATTGTCTGTTGTTGTGAATGCTACAGTGACACACCACGGGAGGGGGCATCAATGCCCAGCATTGTCTGTTGTGAATGCTACAGTGACACCATCACCACTGTAACATACCAACATTTATATAACTACACATGTAGTTTGTGTATTAGACTTTATGCTTTTACTTTATTCCATGGTATTAAGCATGTCTTTCTTTTTCAGTTTATATGTACGATAGATAATAGTCTTCAGAAATGTTACATGTAAGAATAAAATTAAGCAAATAAATGAAAATAATGTATATTTGAAATTCAATAGGACCAAGATCCCGAAATGTGGCAACCAAAACTTCCGATCCTGACGAAGGAAGCAGGGGTTGAAGACGCATGTCCTTGTCCGAACGACATTAATCATGTATGTATTGATTTAATACAAAGCAAAATGAAAACCTAATTTATTGATCATCAAAGTGTCTGTTGACAGATGGTAGGGTTCATATTAGTGTAGTGATGTAATGTTATTAGAAGTTACCTATGCATTAAATTCTCCATCAGCGAGATGCAATTCTATTATTGTTTTACACCAGTTATTAATACTATTTTCATGTTCATAATCCATATAATCCGCATGATAGTGTAGAGAACGGACGATATTTCATTTTCAATAGAATCCAAAGCACAGAATTGTAACGTCGAAAGTTACGAGCAAATAAATAAAATAAAACACTTGGTGCGTGTATCGTGGTACATGTCTATAAACTGTACATGTTAAAGAAGAAACTTTGTACGTGTATCGTGGTACATGTCTATATATTGTACACGGTAAAGAATAAACTTGGTACGTGTATCGTGGTACATGTCTATATACTGTACATGGTAAAGAATAAACTTAGTACGTGTATCGTGGTACATTTCTCTATACTGTACATGGTAAAGAAGACCCTTGGTACGTGTATCGTGGTACATTTCTATATACTGTACACGGTAAAGAAGACACTTGGTACGTGTATCGTGGCACATGTCTATATACTGTACATGGTAAAGAGGAAACTTGGTACGTGTATCGTGGTACATTTCTATATACTGTACACGGTAAAGAAGACACTTGGTACGTGTATCGTGGTACATGTCTATATATTGTACACGGTAAAGAATAAACTTTGTACGTGTATCGTGGTACATGTCTATATACTGTACATGGTAAAGAAGACATTTGGTGCGTGTATCGTGGTACATGTCTATATATTGTACATGGTAAAGAATAAACTTGGTACGTGTATCGTGGTACATGTCTATATACTGTACATGGTAAAGAATAAACTTAGTACGTGTATCGTGGTACATTTCTCTATACTGTACATGGTAAAGAAGACCCTTGGTACGTGTATCGTGGTACATTTCTATATACTGTACACGGTAAAGAAGACACTTGGTACGTGTATCGTGGCACATGTCTATATACTGTACATGGTAAAGAGGAAACTTGGTACGTGTATCGTGGTACATTTCTATATACTGTACACGGTAAAGAAGACACTTGGTACGTGTATCGTGGTACATGTCTATATATTGTACACGGTAAAGAATAAACTTTGTACGTGTATCGTGGTACATGTCTATATACTGTACATGGTAAAGAAGACACTTGGTACGTGTATCGTGGTACATGTCTATATACTGTACATGGTAAAGAAGACACTTGGTGCGTGTATCGTGGTACATCTCTATATATTGTACACGGTAAAGAATAAACTTTGTGCGTGTATCATGGTACATTTCTATATACTGTACACGGTAAAGAAGAAACTTGGTGCGTGTATCGTGGTACATGTCTATATACTGTACACGGTAAAGAAGAAACTTGGTACGTGTATCGTGGTACATGTCTATATACTGTACACGGTAAAGAAGAAACTTGGTGCGTGTATCGTGGTACATGTCTATATACTGTACACGGTAAAGAAGAAACTTGGTGCGTGTATCATGGTACATTTCTATATACTGTACACGGTAAACAAACTTGGTGCGTGTATCGTGGTACATGTCTATATACTGTACACGGTAAAGAAGACACTTGGTACGTGTATCGTGGTACATGTCTATATACTATACAAGGTAAAGAAGACACTTGGTGCGTGTATCGTGGTACATGTCTATATACTGTACACGGTAAAGAAGAAGTTTGGTGCGTGTATCGTGGTGCATTTCTATATACTGTACACGGTAAAGAAGAAACTTGGTGCGTGTATCGTGGTACATTTCTATATACTGCACACGGTAAAGAAACTTGGTGCGTGTATCGTGGTACATGTCTATATACTGTACACGGTAAAGAAGACATTTGGTGCGTGTATCGTGGTACATGTCTATATACTGTACACGGTAAAGAAGACACTTGGTGCGTGTATCGTGGTACATGTCTATATACTGTAAATGTATCCTAACAAGAACAAT
Source organism: Pteria penguin (assembly GCA_035048485.1). Taxonomy (NCBI): domain Eukaryota; kingdom Metazoa; phylum Mollusca; class Bivalvia; order Pterioida; family Pteriidae; genus Pteria; species Pteria penguin. The sequence continues at coordinate 90,762,655 of CM068580.1, forward strand.
CCTAGAAGTTCTTTCTGTTGAAATAAGGTTATCAGTTTTTAATGTGATTTGTTTTAATTTGAGTAGATGATGACATTATGTTATTTGTTTTGAATAGATGCTGATATTATGTTTTTGGTTTTGAGTAGATGAGGATATTATATTATTTGTTTTGAGTAGATGAGGACATTTTGTCATTTGTCTTGAGTAGATACTGACATTATGTTATTTGCTTTGAGTAGATGATGACATTATGTTATTTGTCTTGAGTAGATACTGACATTATGTTATTTGCCTTGAGTAGACACTGACATCATGTTATTTGTCTTGAGTAGATGATAATATTATGTTATTTGTCTTGAGTAGATACTGACATCATTTTATTTGTATTGAGTAGATGATGACATTATGTTATTTGTCTTGAGTAGATGCTGACATTATGTTATTTGTATTGAATAGATGATGACATTATGTTATTTGTCTTGAGTAGATACTGACATTATGTTATTTGCCTTGAGTAGATACTGACATCATGTTATTTGTATTGAGTAGATGATGACATTATGTTATTTGTCTGGAGTAGATACTGACATTATGTTATTTGCCTTGAGTAGATACTGACATTATGTTATTTGCCTTGAGTAGATACTGACATCATGTTATTTGTCTTGAGTAGATGATGACATTATGTTATTTGTCTTGAGTAGATACTGACATCATTTTATTTGTATTGAGTAGATACTGACATTATGTTATTTGCCTTGAGTAGATACTGACATCATGTTATTTGTCTTGAGTAGATGATGACATTATGTTATTTGTCATGAGTAGATGATGACATTATGTTATTTGTCTTAAGTAGATGCTGACATCATGTTATTTGTATTGAATAGATGATGACATTATGTTATTTGTTTTGAGTAGATGCTGACATTATATTATCTGTCTTGAGTAGATGATGACATTATAATATCTGTCTCGAGTAGATGATGAAATTATGTTATTTGTCTTGAGTAGATGATGACATTATGTTATATGTCTTGAGTAGATGTTGACATTATTTATTTGTCTTGAGTAGATGATGACATTATGTTATTTGTCTTGAGTAGATGATGACATTATGTTATTTGTCTTGAGTAGATGTTGACATTATTTATTTGTCTTGAGTAGATGATGACATTATGTTATTTGTCTTGAGTAGATGTTGACATTATATTATTTGTCTTGAGTAGATACTGACATCATTTTATTTGTCTTGAGTAGATGATGACATTATGTTATTTGTCCTGAGTAGATGATGACATTATCTTAATTGTCATGAGTAGATGCTGACATTATCTTATTTGTCTTGAGTAGATGCTGACATTATGTTATTTGTCTTGAGTAGATGATGACATTATTTATTTGTCTTGAGTAGATGATGACATTATGTTATTTGTCTTGAGTAGATGTTGACATTATATTATTTGTCTTGAGTAGATACTGACATCATTTTATTTGTCTTGAGTAGATGATGACATTATGTTATTTGTCTTGAGTAGATGCTGACATTATGTTATTTGTCTTGAGTAGATGATGACATTATGTTATTTGTCTTGAGTAGATGATGACATTATGTTATTTGTCTTGAGTATATGTTGACATTATGTTATTTGTCTTGAGTAGATACTGACATCATGTTATTTGTATTGAATAGATGATGACATTATGTTATTTGTTTTGAGTAGATGATGACATTATGTTATCTGTATTGAGTAGATACTGACATAATGTCATTTGTCTTGAGTAGATGCTGACATTATGTTATCTGTCTTGAGTAGATGATGACATTATGATATCTGTCTCGAGTAGATGATGAAATTATGTTATTTGTCTTGAGTAGATGATGACATTATGTTATATGTCTTGAGTAGATGTTGACATTATTTATTTGTCTTGAGTAGATGATGACATTATGTTATTTGTCTTGAGTAGATGATGACATTATGTTATTTGTCTTGAGTAGATGTTGACATTATTTATTTGTCTTGAGTAGATGATGACATTATGTTATTTGTCTTGAGTAGATGTTGACATTATATTATTTGTCTTGAGTAGATACTGACATCATTTTATTTGTCTTGAGTAGATGATGACATTATGTTATTTGTCCTGAGTAGATGATGACATTATCTTAATTGTCATGAGTAGATGCTGACATTATCTTATTTGTCTTGAGTAGATGCTGACATTATGTTATTTGTCTTGAGTAGATGATGACATTATGTTATTTGTCTTGAGTAGATGATGACATTATGTTATTTGTCTTGAGTAGATGTTGACATTATATTATTTGTCTTGAGTAGATACTGACATCATTTTATTTGTCTTGAGTAGATGATGACATTATGTTATTTGTCTTGAGTAGATGATGACATTATGTTATTTGTCTTGAGTAGATGATGACATTATGTTATTTGTCTTGAGTAGATACTGACATTATGTTATTTGTCTTGAGTAGATGATGACATTATGTTAATTGTCTTGAGTAGATGATGACATTATGTTATCTGTCTTGAGTAGATGTTGACATTATTTATTTGTCTTGAGCAGATGTTGACATTATGTTATTTGTCTTGAGTAGATGATGACATTATGCTGGAGTAGGAACCCCTGCGACAGACCCACATTTGAAATTCTCAAGAAGATAATTTTCAAAATTAATCCCAACAAACAAAATCCAGTGGACCTCATGATGCATATGGTAACTACTAGATATTAATACACATGTAATGGTTCTCACGAAAGCGTTGTGTGGTGTAAATAATGTAATTTATGGTGTAAATAATGTAATGTATGGTGTAAATACAGTATTATGTGGTGTAAATAAAGTAATGTGTGGTGTAAATAATGTATGATGTAAATGCAGTATTGTATGGTGTAAATAAAGTCTTGTGTGGTGTAAATAAAGTAATTTATGGTGTGAATAACGTAATGTATGTTGTAAATAATGTATTATGTGGTGTATATAATATATGGTGTACATGCAGTATTGTATGTGTAAATAAAGTCTTGTGTGGTGTAAATAAAGTAATATGATACAGTATTGTATGGTGTAAATTAAGCATTGTGTGGTATAAATAAAGTATTGTGTGATGTAAATAAAGTAATGTCTGATGGTACTGAAGTATTGTGTGGTGTGAATACAGTACTTTTTGTGGTAAATAAAATGTTAAGTTACCTTAGTAATCAAATAGAAATAATTACAATGCAAGACAGAGTAGGCATTATAAGCAATCGCGTACATTACCGTAATACCTATGATTCAAATTATTTCTTATCATTTAATTTTCGGCAATAATTCGATGTTGTTGAATATATGAATATCTTGATCTAGATTTTACAGCAGAGGTAGGAGAAAAGATTTGATTTTATTCTGATGGCGTCCATTCCCAGCAGAGCTAAAACGTATACAGTCCCGGAACAATAAAGCGTAGAACTTGAAGTGGAATTTGATTTTGATTTTTCAAAAATAGATGTAGACAATGTATTTATTATACCCTTTTTGGTTCATCTCTCCTTCCTTAACTGAACAAATTAAAATCGAAATTATGGTGCATTGCTATTTAATTTCATTTAATTACCTTGCTTGATATGAACAAGTGTTTTATAGTTTTCACATAAAACTCGAATTTATTTACAGATGGAGAAATACTCAAAACATTTAGAAGTCGTCGTCGGAGAGAGAACAAGGGATCTTATTATTGAAAAACAGAAAACAGACCGGCTTTTATATTGTAAGTTTATACCATTCACACTATATTATGTTACTCGAAATGCTTTATTGTTACCTTAATGACCTTAATAACCTTAATGAATCCACATCGACTATTTCTGTCAATAAGAATTGTAAATAAAAGATTTTAAATTGTCTTTAATATAGCTTTGAATATGAAGTTATGTCAACTGTTTCTGTTGTAAGATTAACATTACTTTCATTAAAATCTTTTGAAAATAAATATTTCAGCAATGCTTCCCAAGGAGGTAGCCGACGTACTGCGTCAAGGAAACCCGGTGGAGGCGAAAACGTTCGACTCGTGTACGATATTTTTCAGTGATATTGTTGGCTTCACCACTTTGTGCAGTCATAGCTCAGCCATGGAGGTGGTCTATCTACTCAACCAACTGTATATAACATTCGATAATATCATAGAAAAACATAATGTATACAAAGTGGAAACAATAGGCGATGCATGTAAGAAGATTTATCTGAATGTTGTGACTTGTTTTATAGAGCTTGGGCAAATCAGGACCGAGATTTTCTAAAGGTCGTAAGCCCAAACGTAGACGTGGACGTAAACGTAATTTACGAGTATTTTGCGTTTTACTAAACATAGTAACTGACAGTTATGCGTAGATTTACGTGTAAACTTACGTGTGCCTAGTAGCAGACGTACTGTCCGCGCCACTCACTTTGTAAACCGAAAAATCTGGATTTTCACTTATTTATCTTTATAATAGTTCTACAAAATTAACATCAATTGATAGATCTTGTTTAGTCGTAACTTTTGGTGTATGTTATATGTTTATATGTATTTTATAGGGAAAAATCATTTTAAATAGGGCGTTTTCTATGTTAATTTTGACGTGACGTCGCCGATGTTTAACATTGAGTCTATGGGAAACTTGGCGACGTCACGTCAAAATTTAACATGGAAATCGCCCCATCTAAAATTGAATTTTTTCTATAAAATATGAACGCTTCTTCATACAAACATATAGCATACACCAAAAGTTACGACTAAACAAGATCTATCGAATGGTTTTGCTTTTTTGAAATTATTCTGAAGATGAATAACTGAAAATCCAGATTTTCCATTTTCTAGAATGAGAGGCGCGGACAGTAGATAAAATGACATCACTGTTCGATCTATCGAATGGTTTTGCCTTTTTGAAATTATTCTGAAGATGAATAACTGAAAATCCAGATTTTCCAGTTTCCAGAATGAGAGGCGCGGACAGTGGATAAAATGACATCACTGTTCTATATTGAGAAGCTAGCTGAAAAGGCATTATGAGAGAAATCACGCGCTTTCTGTCAATAATCATTCACAAATCAACACTGTTTTACCACCAAAATTCTACATTTAGTCGGAAATTTGTTTTTGTATCGAGAAAATATAAATTCGAAATGTTAGACAACTATAACTTTTGAACCATAAGAGATAAAACCATCATATTTTGCATTCATACTCAATTGATGAAACCCTTCCAAATAAAACCAAAGTCAATGACCTTGTGACCTTGACATTTATACTAAAATAGCTGTTTTCGACTTTGTTGCTGACGGGGCATTCGTGGAATTCATCTGCCAACACCCCCATTTCGGCCGTTACATTTCCAGTTTGGTTTTCTTGTTTTCTCCATCTTGTTTTCCTTGTTAATAGACGACTATAAATTCAAAAGTGAATGTAAATAATACGCAATATTGATTTCCCATGGCTAAGAAATTTTCCGTCTCCTTGTTAAAAAAATCCAGTCGTAGCTTACGGCTGTCATTACGTTTAAGTACATTTACGAGTGGACTTACATCTTTTAGTAAAACGCAACTTACGCACACGTAGTTATAGTCGTAAAGTCTACGTCTACGTTTACGTCTAAGTCTACAACTTTTAGTAAAACTCGCTCCAGACATCACCATATATATACCATACTCCTTAATTTATCATGTCTAATCGCCGTGCAATAAGGGCTCAATGAGTCCGACAATATAATCCATGTAAATTCTATTTGTATACACGATAGATTGTTCGATTGTGTTTGACTTTCAAGAGTGGAGTTACGCGAAATGTGGTACTGAAAAGATAACGAGTGGAATGGGGAGGACATCCCATAAATATGTAGGAGAGACAAGCGTTAGAAGAATTTATATACTATTTTGTTCATTACACCCCACACCTCAAAAAAAAAAATAAAATAAAATAAATAAATAAATAAAATAAAATGAATAAATAAATAAATAAATAAATAAATAAATAATAATAATAATAATAATAATAATAATAATAATAAAAGTTTTTTGCACGTAAACGATTCCTTACTGCTTCAGCCGAGTCCGTTGACCTCTACAAAACATCATGTATGTGGTGTTACCATATAAATAAAATAATCTGGATGCGATATAGAAAAACAAACATACAGTAAAATAAATGTGTGCAACAAACCAGCCTTTGACAATGTTAACTGAGTCAAATTGTCGTAACCTTGTTTTATTTATTCGTGATATACAAAATATGCTGTGGGATTACCCCTATCCTCTTAAAACTATTCCTTTCCTTTTGATCGTTCAAGAGCTTAAAGCAGTTTGTCTCATGGTGCTTGACACTTGCACGCTGTAAGCGTAAAATCAAAGACATTTTCGTTTTCAGAAACTCCAGTAAAATGAATGATTTCCTTTCGTGTAGACCAGATTGAGGTACATGAATTGGCATGGTGACTATCGTATTAAGTTATACTTTGAGATGAAGTCAGTAAAGGAGGTATTACTCCATCTTCACGGTTACTGGTACATCTTATCCACCCAACCTGTTATATGGAATAAACTGATAAAGTGGCTCCCTGTAGTTTTAATTGTGGCTTATTTTGTCAGGGTGCCTACAATTTTCTTCTTTATATATGAGAGTTTCTTTCTGTATACTTGGTTAAGACAACTGAGTTGTAATATATTAAATGTTTTGAATGTTTTAAAAGTGCATGTAATCAAGCGGACATAGCTAGCGGACAGAAGATGCTAACTCATGTATCTCATTATTGTTTGTCGTTTCCACATGCCTATTTTACTTTCTTAGTCTTAGCGTCTTTAGCAGTGGTGTAATATGTCGATTGTCTGTTGTACATATGAGTTTACTTCTATCGTTGAAGCGGATTAGCACTCGGATTACCAAACTGTTATGTCTATGATCATTCTGGCCGGTTTATATGAAAAACTCACCTATCATTTATTATGAAATTCTATGAATTATCATCTACTCTAAGATATATACGTGTAAAAAGCTTTGTTACCATATAATACTTTATTGACTCTCATTGTTTTATTAAGTACATGATCTATAAGACTATCGTCTTTATGATTGATTATTGTTTTACGTCACACCACGAATATTTCACGTATATGGTGACGGCATCTGCCTAATGCGGAGCATACAAACTTTGACTTTTGCAACGGACCCACCCGAAGCAGTGAGGGATCTTTAACGTGTCATCGTACCACGACACGGGGCCTCGGGTTTTACTGTCTCATCCGAAAGACATCGTCTTTATGATATTCCTTTGTAGATATCTATAGAACTGTCGTCTTTATGATATTCCTTTGTAGGTATCTATAGAACTGTCGTCTTTATGATATTCCTTTGTAGATATCTATAGAACTGTCGTCTTATGGTATTCCTTTGTAGATATCTATAGAACTGTCGTCTTTATGATATTCCTTTGTAGATATCTATAGAACTGTCGTCTTTATGATATTCCTTTGTAGATATCTATAGAACTGTCGTCTTATGGTATTCCTTTGTAGGTATCTATAGAACTATTGTCTATATGATATTCTGTTGTAGATATCTATATGAATGTCTTTTCTGTGATATTTATTTCTAGATATCTATATGAATATCGTCTCTATGATATTCCTTTGAAGATATTTATATGATTGTCTTCTCTGTGATATCCTTTTTTAGATATCTGTATGACTATCGTCTCTATGATTTTCTTTTGTAGATATCTATATAGCTATCGTCTCTGATATTTCTTTGTAGATATGTATATGACACTAGTTACTATGATATTCCTTTGTAGATATCTATATGACGGTCTTCTCTGTGATATTCCTTTGTAGATATCTGTATGACTGTCTTCTCTGTGATATTCCTTTGTAGATATCTATATGACGGTCTTCTCTGTGATATTCCTTTGTAGATATCTATATGACGGTCTTCTCTGTGATATTCCTTTGTAGATATCTGTATGACTGTCTTCTCTGTGATATTCCTTTGTAGATATCTATATGACTGTCTTCTCTGTGATATTTTATTTTAGATATCAATATGACTATCGTCTGTGTGATATTCCTTTGTAGATATGGTCGTATCAGGTGTGCCTAATCCGACATCCCAGCATGCATGTGAAATCGCTAATATGGCATTAGACTTGGTCGATACTTGTAAAATGTTTGTAATACCTCATAAACCAGGAGAGACTCTGAGAATTCGAGTTGGATTACATACTGGTAAGTAAAGTTTGCACCACAAACCCCGTAAACACTCTGAGAACTTGAGTGGGATTACATACTGGTGAGTAAAGTTTGCACCACTTGAACCAGGAAACACTCCGAGAACTCCATAGGGTTTACATACTAGTGAGTAAAGTTTGCACCACAAAAGCCCGTAAACACTCTGAGAACTCGAGTGGGATTACATACTGGTGAGTAAAGTTTGCACCACATAAACCAAGAAAAACTCAGAGAAATCGAGTGGGATTACATACTGGTGAGTAAAGTTTGCACCACATAAACCAAGAAAAACTCAGAGAACTCGAGTGGGATTACATACTGGTGAGTAAAGTTTGCACCACATAAACCAAGAAAACCTCAGAGAACTCGAGTGGGATTACATATTGGTGAGTAAAGTTTGCACCAAATGAACCAGGAAACACTCCGAGAACTCCATAAGGTTTACATACTGGTGAGTAAAGTTTGCACCACAAAAGCCCGTAAACACTCTGAGAACTCGAGTGGGATTACATACTGGTGAGTAAAGTTTGCACCACATAAACCAAGAAAAACTCAGAGAAATCGAGTGGGATTACATACTGGTGAGTAAAGTTTGCACCACATGAACCAGGAAACACACCGAGAACTCCATAGGGTTACATACTGGTGAGTAAGGTTTGCGCCACAAAAGCCCGTAAACACTCTGAGAACTCGAGTGGGATTACATACTGGTGAGTAAAGTTTGCACCACATAAACCAAGAAAAACTCAGAGAACTCGAGTGGGATTACATACTGGTGAGTAAAGTTTGCACCACATGAAGCAGGAAACACTCCGAGAACTCCATAAGGTTTACATACTGGTGAGTAAGGTTTGCACCACAAAAGCCCGTAATTTAAACACTCTGAGAACTCGAGTGGGATTACATACTGATGAGTAAAGTTTGCACCACATAAACCAAGAAGCACTCCGAGAACACCATTGAGATTACATACCGGTGAGTAAAGTTTGCACCACATAAACGAGGAAACACTCCGAAAACTCGAGTGGGATTACGAACTGGTGAGTAAAGTTTACACCACATAAACCAGGAAACACTCCGAGATCTCCATAGGGATTATTTACTAGTGAGTAAAGTTTGCACCACATAAACCAAGAAAAACTCCGAGATCTCCATAGGGATTACATACAGGTGAGTAAAGTCTGCACCACATAAACCAAGAAACACTTCGAGAACTCCATAGGGATTACATACTGGTGAGTAAAGTTTGCACCACACAAACCAAGAAACACTCCGAGATCTCTATAGGGATTACATACTGGTGAGTAAAGTTTGCACCACATAAACCAAGAAACACTCCAAGAAAACGAGTGGGATTACATACTGAAGAGTAAAGTTTGCACCACATAAACCAAGAAACATTCCAAGAACATGAGTGGGATTACATACTGATGAGTAAAGTTTGTATCACATAAATTAAGAAACACTCCGAGAACTCGAGTGGGATTACATAATGGTGAGTAAAGTTTGCATCACATAAACCAAGAAACACTCCGAGAACTCGAGTGGTATTACATACTGGTGAGTAAAGTTTGCACCACATAAACCAAGAAAAACTCAGAGATCTCCATAGGGATTACATACTGGTGAGTAAAGTTTGCACCACATAAACCAAGAAACACTCCGAGATCTCCATAGGGATTACATACTGGTGAGTAAAGTTTGCACCACATAAACCAAGAAACACTCCGAGATCTCCATAGGGATTACATACAGGTGGATAAAGTTTGCACCACATAAACCAAGAAACACTCCGAGATCTCCATAGGGATTACATACTGGTGAGCAAAGTTTGCACCACATAAACCAAGAAAAACTCAGAGAACTCGAGTGGGATTACATACTGAAGAGGAAAGTTTGCACCACATACACCAAGAAACACTCCGAGAACTCGTGTGGGATTACATACTGGTGAGTAAAGTTTGCACCACATAAACCAAGAAAAACTCAGAGAACTCGAGTGGGATTACATACTGGTGAGTAAAGGTTGCACCACATAAACCAAGAAAAACTCAGAGAACTCGAGTGGGATTACATACTGGTGAGTAAAATTTGCACCAAATGAACCAGGAAACACTCCGAGAACTCCATAAGGTTTACATACTAGTGAGTAAAGTTTGCACCACAAAAGCCCGTAAACACTCTGAGAACTCGAGTGGGATTACATACTGGTGAGTAAAGTTTGCACCACATAAACCAAGAAAAACTCAGAGAAATCGAGTGGGATTACATACTGGTGAGTAAAGTTTGCACCACATGAACCAGGAAACACACCGAGAACTCCATAGGGTTACATACTGGTGAGTAAGGTTTGCGCCACAAAAGCCCGTAAACACTCTGAGAACTCGAGTGGGATTACATACTGGTGAGTAAAGTTTGCACCACATAAACCAAGAAAAACTCAGAGAACTCGAGTGGGATTACATACTGGTGAGTAAAGTTTGCACCACATGAAGCAGGAAACACTCCGAAAACTCCATAAGGTTTACATACTGGTGAGTAAGGTTTGCACCACAAAAGCCCGTAATTTAAACACTCTGAGAACTCGAGTGGGATTACATACTGATGAGTAAAGTTTGCACCACATAAACCAAGAAGCACTCCGAGAACACCATTGAGATTACATACCGGTGAGTAAAGTTTGCACCACATAAACGAGGAAACACTCCGAAAACTCGAGTGGGATTACGAACTGGTGAGTAAAGTTTACACCACATAAACCAGGAAACACTCCGAGATCTCCATAGGGATTATTTACTAGTGAGTAAAGTTTGCACCACATAAATCAAGAAAAACTCCGAGATCTCCATAGGGATTACATACAGGTGAGTAAAGTCTGCACCACATAAACCAAGAAACACTTCGAGAACTCCATAGGGATTACATACTGGTGAGTAAAGTTTGCACCACATAAACTAAGAAACACTCCGAGATCTCCATAGGGATTACATACTGGTGAGTAAAGTTTGCACCACATAAACCAAGAAACACTCCAAGAAAACGAGTGGGATTACATACTGAAGAGTAAAGTTTGCACCACATAAACCAAGAAACATTCCAAGAACATGAGTTGGATTACATACTGATGAGTAAAGTTTGTATCACATAAATTAAGAAACACTCCGAGAACTCGAGTGGGATTACATACCGGTGAGTAAAGTTTGCATCACATAAACCAAGAAACACTCCGAGAACTCGAGTGGTATTACATACTGGTGAGTAAAGTTTGCACCACATAAACCAAGAAACACTCCGAGATCTCCATAGGGATTACATACTGGTGAGTAAAGTTTGCACCACATAAACCAAGAAACACTCCGAGATCTCCATAGGGATTACATACTGGTGAGTAAAGTTTGCACCACATAAACCAAGAAACACTCCGAGATCTCCATAGGGATTACATACAGGTGAGTAAAGTTTGCACCACATAAACCAAGAAACACTCCGAGATCTCCATAGGGATTACATACTGGTGAGTAAAGTCTGCACCACATAAACCAAGAAAAACTCAGAGAACTCGAGTGGGATTACATACTGAAGAGGAAAGTTTGCACCACATACACCAAGAAACACTCCGAGAACTCGTGTGGGATTACATACTGGTCAGTAAAGTTTGCACCACATACACCAAGAAACACTCCGAGAACACCATAGAGATTACATACTGGTGAGTAAAGTTTGCACCACATACACCAAGAAACACTCCGAGAACACCATAGAGATTACATACTGGTGAGTTATAATGTATACTACATAAACCAGGACAGATTCTGGTGAGTTGTAATTTATTCTCACTCTATCGTGCAGGGATCTGTCCTTAGATTGGTTCTTCGGCATTCGGGTAATGAGTTTGCTCATTGGTGGGGGTGGGGGCCCACATGTGTATTAGCCAAACTTCTCGGCCATTTTTGGTGCAAAATCTGGATTTTTACTAGTAAAGATGTGGTCAAAAGGGGGGTCCGGCCCCCCGGAAACCCTCCCCTCTAAATCCGCCACTGTTTATTTATTTAAGTTTTTGGAGGATCTAAATGTCAGACTCAGAGAAACACGTGAAATTTCGTCCGTCGTGTCACGTGTATAAAGCTTTTTGTTCTCATCTGTGTTGTGTACTAGAGTACCAGCTCGATTAAAAATAAAACATCTGTGAAGTTGGCAAACGTTCTTGACCTGAATACCAAAGTTGACCATAAAATCTTCATTCTGTCACTTCTTGATATATGCAGTTATTTTAACTAGTTAAGCGTAGAACAGAAGAAATATTGGTGGTAACATGATATGGAAGAGAGTGAAACCAGACTTACAGCTGTAATAAGGCTTCCTCTGCAGGAGATACGTAGGCATGTGAGGGAATCCTCAAAGCTATAATAAGGCCACCTCTGCAGGAGATACGTAGGCATGTAAGGGAATACTCAATGTTATAATAGGCCGCCTCTGCAGGAGATACGTAGGCATGTGAGTTAATCCTCAATGCTATAATAAGGCTTCCTCTGCAGGAGATACATAGGCAAGTGAGGGAATCCTCAATGCCATAATGATCAATGCTATAATGAGGCTTCCTCTGCAGGAGATACGTAAGCATGTGAGGGAATCCTCAATGCTATAATAAGGCTTCCTCTGCAGGAGATATGTAGGCATGTGAGGGAATCCTCAATGCTATAATAAGGCTTCCTCTGCAGGAGATACGTAGGCATGTAAGGGAATACTCAGTGCTATAATAAGGCTTCCTCTGCAGGAGATACGTAGGCATATGAGGGAATCCTAAATGCTATATAAGGCTTCCTCTGCAGGAGATACATAGGCATGTGAGGGAATCCTCAATGCCATAATGATCAATGCTATAAAAAGGCCGCCTCTGCAGGAGATATGTAGGCATGTAAGGGAATCCTCAATGCTATAATAAGGCTTCCTCTGCAGGAGATACGTAGGCATGTGAGGGAATCCTCAATGCTATAATTAGGCTTCCTCCGCATGAGATATGTAGGCATGTGAGGGAATCCTCAATGCTATAATAAGGCTTCCTCTGCAGGAGATACGTAGGCAAGTGAGGGAATCCTCAATGCCATAATGATCAATGCTATAATAAGGCTTCCTCTGCAGGAGATACGTAGGCATGTGAGGGAATCCTCAATGCTATAATAAGGCTTCCTATGCAGGAGATATGTAGGCATGTGAGAGAATCCTAAATGCTATATAAGGCTTCCTTTGCAGGAGATACATAGGCATGTGAGGGAATCCTCAATGCCATAATGATCAATGCTATAATAAGGCCGCCTCTGCAGGAGATATGTAGGCATGTGAGGGAATCCTCAATGCTATAATAAGGCTTCCTCTGCAGGAGATACGTAGGCATGTGAGGGAATCCTCAATGCTATAATAAGGCTTCCTCTGCAGGAGATACGTAGGCATGTGAGGGAATCCTCAATGCTATAATAAGGCTTCCTCTGCAGGAGATACGTTGGCATGTAAGGGAATCCTCAATGCTATAAACAGATCTGTTGTCGATGTCTCATGTCAGTGTATACGTAGGGCTAGGTAGCGCAGTCGGTGACGCGCTCGATTTTTACCATTGCGACCCAGGTTCAATTCCCGGTGTGGTTTGTGAGATGGTGAGGCTGTCACCAACCTGGGTTCGTGGTTTTTCTCCGGGTACTCCGGTGTCTTCCCACACAAACGACACCCTTATGCCAAAAGTCGGGTCAGAGAGCAAGATTTATATAAGTAGTGAACTTGTTTCTTTATCGTTGTAAATTAAATTAAATTAAATTAAAATATACGTAGACATGTAAGAGAACCTTGCCTGCTATACAGTTTGATCTGTTGTCGATATTTCATGTCAGTATATCGTAGGCATGGAAGGGGACCCTGCCTGCTATAGTTGGGTCCGTTGTCTATGCCTCATGGCAGGCTATTCGTGGACATGTAAGAGGACCCTGTCTGCTACCGTTGATTTGTTGTCGATGTCTCATGGCAGGCTATACGTGGACATGTAAGAGGACCCTGTCTGCTACAGTTGATTTGTTGTCGATGCCTCATGGCAGTTTATACGTAGACATGTAAGAGAACCCGGTCTGCTACAGTTGGGTCTGTTGTCGTTGTCTCATGTCAGTATTTACTTAGGTGCGTAAAGTGACCCTTGCTGCCAGGGAGGGTCTATTGCATAGGTGATATCCATCAAACAGTGTACAGCATATATAACAATATAATATAATAAAGGCGTTGTACTAGGACACAATGGAGATTATCTTTCGTTGCCTGGTATCACCAAGCAAATGAATGAAAATTATCAAATACATAAAAAAGTGGAATAAAAATGAATGTGTTCTAATGCGGAATCAATGAGTATAATTATAATCAATCTTGCATGTTTTATATAAAAAGTTTTCTCGTCATAACCATGTTAATGCAAAGATATTACAATAATTACAACTCTGTAATCCCGCCAAATAAAAACACGCCATTCATTGTACAGAATACAATGCTCTGTTTTATTATTCAGCGTCCAGCCCCCCTCCCCCTACAACTATATTGATATCATCAGCTACTAGCGTACCCTGTCTATGGCATCAATTATAATAAGTGAAGATATCACCAATAGCATTACAAATATAGAATATTAATTTCACGCTCGATGACATGAAAGGTTCAAGTATAGTACGTTATCTATTGTGTCCAATAAATCGTAGTTGGTTTGCCCAATAGGTATTGGATCAGTTAATAAAAATTAGAAACTGGAATAGGGTATGTATTTAATGAATATTATAATACCCCGTATCTCCCCATGTATCTTTATAGATTACATTTATTATTCAGTTCCCATCAATAAAACATTCAAAATGTCAGAACGGAGAATTTATTAGAAATTAGATTTAACAAATTTCGTAACCAGTTCCGCAGCAGGACGAATTTGCCACGATGAAGCTTCGTTTATCGATATAATTTTCTCTATGAAGAATTAAATAGTATTGTACAGATACCAGTCTATGCTCTTAGCCATATAGGTAGAAAATACGAAGCCGTTTTCGTGTCATTTTAAAGAAGAAAACTTTTTTTATCTCGTTCGAACGAGAAACTTTCTCGTTTGAACGAGAAAAAATCTCGTTCCATCGAGAAAAAATCTCGTTCGAACGTTCAGAATTGAAATATAAACTGAATGGTACTTACTGATATACAGTAAAACACTTATAATTATGCATTATTATTTCAATAATGATTAATGTTAATTGGTGAGGTCACTGAGCCAAGTTAGTTTGATTCCAGTGGCTTAAAACATAAATATAAAAAAGGAGGAGATGAGGCTCCAAATTAAATGTTACAAACATACTTTAGATCTGCCATTTGATAGACTGAAATAATACGTATAATGTATTTCAACTAAATTCAGGCCAAACACGACCAAATGCTCCTGCCTATGTAGTTATTTAAATGATCAAACATCCGCTACTAAAGAAATTGTTAGAAAATATCAAAACATTTATTGATGGACGATATTCCATTTCTTTCTATCGGTAAATAACACTTATCATTGTAGAATTATCTCGTTCCAACGAGATTTTTTTCTCGTTCAAACGAGATAGTTTCTCGTTCGAACGAGATAAAAAATTTTTTTCTTCTTTAAAATGGCACGAAAACGGCTTCGTAAGAAAATGATCAGCATGTCGTTGTTATGAATAGATAATCTAGTAAAATCAGTCATTTTGTGAAGTTTTGATAACTTCCAGGGTAAAATATTATAACCGCCCAACTTTCATAGTACATGCTGATGTACTTTATGACAACGTGACCTATGTCTTTCTTGAAGGTAAAGGAAATATGCGAAGAGGAAATATTTTATCTAAATGTCGAAATCTCCTCATACTTTTCTTGTTTCTGATAACAATTGTTTTAAGATTTAGAAATATCTGATTGTCTATATATTACTCTTTCACTGTTATAAGATATTTCACACATTGTTTAGGATTTGTATGTGCTGGGGTTGTTGGACTCAAGATGCCGCGGTATTGTCTATTCGGAGACACGGTGAACACAGCGTCAAGAATGGAATCCAATGGAGAAGGTATGAGTAATGTGTAAACATCTATTGCTCAATCGAACGCTAGGTATTGGTATAGATAGAAGTAAATGGGGGTGGGGGGACCAAGGCATTTTTGAAGGAATGAAGAGTGAGATTGCTTCCTTTGTGAAAGCACATGAATTTCACAGGGGAGCCGAATGCTAAGGTCTGTTGCACGTAAACTTTAATCTTAAACTTCTTTTCAGAACCACTAAAGAGATTTTGATAAATAAATAATTTAGTATCTTAAGTCGATTTAAACAATGATGTCTTAAACTTTCTTTTTAAGCATACAAAATCCATCTAAGCGAGACAACTCGCGCAGAACTCGAGAAGTTTGGGGGATACAGATGCGTGAAGAGGGGAATTATATCTGTCAAGGTAAACTATATGTTTATTTTCATATTATTTGTTATTACTAGTATTCCTACAATCAAATGACGAAATGACTTGGACGATAATTTTAAGTCGTTTGATAAATCTGCAAGTGAATTTTGTAAGATTTCACAGGCCTTTTAGTAACGGTAATATTAAACATGACTGAATTACTTTTTCCCCCGAAATAATGATGCAGTAATGAAAGCTTAGAAAAAGTGTACAAACCGTGATTCGTGTTCACTTTGTGCTGAAGATTTAAAACGAATGGTCTTGTAGATACCTCCCCGACAACTGAGAACGTCAAAACAGCAGTGAGTCGGGGAGGGGTACGTTATTGTAGTTAGGCCTTCTCAAATTTGTGCCTTGTTGTATTTAATTGCAATAGTAAGTTCTGTTGTATTTAATACAAATCAAAGGAAATTCGTGATTATGCAGTCACTATAAAGTTGTAAAATCTTAAAGATGTTAAGATTCTTTAATGTTAGTACGGGGTCTGCAAAAGTCACGCACATTTAAACGTTCCAGATTATATTTAAAAGATTCTTAATTTGTTAAGCTTGAAAACTGGGGTTGTACTCTCTGATGAAACATACTAATCGTCATTAAAATAGAAAATGTTTTAAAAGACAAGACCTTAAGAAATCATACCTCTTATGTGACCAAGTGTTTTACCCGATTTGGTGTATGGATTCCTCCCATACTTAGAACCAATCTCTACGATCAAAGTAAAACGCAATACAATACAGAACTCAAGAACAAATAAAACATAATAAATAAATAGATGATTAAAATAGCTTAAAACCTTAACAATTTGAAAAAAAAGATAATAATACGCACTGAGAAGAGGGTCATCCTACAGACCAACTTTCTTTTGCGCTTTTGTTAATTATCAATAATACGTCAGAATTAATGGTGTGCGTAATTGAAAAGTCTAGTCACATCCTACATTAACCACATATAAAATATGATTGCGTGATTGATACTGTTTAAAACTATTTTTATTTCCATTTTGAGCCGGCGAAACTTGGTAAGATGCTTCATTCAAAGGGACACGGAATCCAGTCATAACGGGTCGTCGGTGGCCTCAATTTTGGACGAAAAAATAAAAACGGAGATCTCGTGTCACATTTTACGAGAGATCTCTCACAGTTCCAGGTTGGTCCCCTTCCTAGATCTACATTTCTGTGTAGGTCCCCTTCCCAGTTCTACATTTCTGTGTAGGTCCCCTTCCCAGTTCTACATTTCTGTGTAGGTCCCCTTCCCAGTTCTACATTTCTGTGTAGGTCCCCTTCCCAGTTCTACATTTCTGTGTAGGTCTAAGAGAAATATATTGAGGTGAGGTAAGAGATCCAAAACAAGCAACATTTACCATTTATACCAATTATACGATTATTTGCAGTTGATACTAAATATTCGGATGTATATAAAAATGAAGCTAATATCGCTTGTAAGATGAACATATATATAGTAATATAAGTTAACGAAACAAAACCAAGATAAAAACAAGAGGCCCAAATGGGCCTATATCGTTCGCCTGAACACAAATTGCTTATTTACAATAATTTCAACAATTATTGTCAACAATAATTTCAACAGAAAATTTTGCTTTTTTTCTACAAGACTTTCTATAAGGTTTGGTGATATTTTGTGCAGTCGTTTTGAAGAAGTCCAAAATGTGTCAACCAATCAGAGCCAATGGCGGTTATCTTGGATTACGGAACGGCACGAAAAACACAAACTTGGTAGAGGACCTCGAGTACTTACTTCCTATGAGGTTTGGTGAAATTCTGTGTGGCGCTTCTGGAGAAGAAGTCCAAAATGCGTCAACCAATCAGAGCCAATGGCGGCCATCTTGGATTACGGATCGGCACGAAAAACAAAAACTTTGTAGAGTGCCTCGAGTAGTTACTTCCTATGAGGTTTGGTGAATTCTGTGCAGCGCTTCTGGAGAAGAAGTCGAAAATGCGTCAACCAATCAGAGCCAATGGCGACCATCTTGGATTACCGATCGGCACGAAAAACACAAACTTGGTAGAGGACCTCGAGTACTTACTTCCTATGAGGTTTGGTGAAATTCTGTGCAGCGCTTCTGGAGAAGAAGTCCAAAATGTGTCAACCAATCAGAGCCAATGGCGGCCATCTTGGATTACGGATCGGCACGAAAACCACAAACTTGGTAGAGGACCTAGAGTACGTAGTTCCTATGAGGTTTGGTGAAATTCTGTGTGGCGGTTCTGGAGAAGAAGTCGAAAATGTGTCAACCAATCAGTGCCAATGGCGACCATCTTGGAATATGGATCGGCACGAAAAACACAAACTTGGTAGAAGACCTTGAGTACTTACTTCCTATGAAGTTTGGTGAAATTCTGTGCAGCGCTTCTGGAGAAGAAGTCGAAATGTGTCAACCAATCAGAGCCAATGGCAACCATCTTGGATTACGGATGGGCACGAAAACCCACAAACTTGGTAGAGGACCTTGAGTATTTACTTCCTATGAAGTTTGGTGAAATTCTGTACAGCGGTTCTGGAGAAGAAGTCGAAAATGTGGAAAAGCTAACGACGGACGACAGACGACGGACAACGGATGACAGACGGTGATTGATCATAATAGCCCACTTGTGCCTTCGGCTCAGGTGAGCTAAAACCGAATGAATTTAATTAAAGATGAAAATCATCAATCGCGCAATCTGTTTATAAAATGTATAATTAACAATAACCTATTTTCTGATGGCACGACAGGGCATACATGTCTTTTAATTCCAAAATTGATATTTCTTACCTCCATTCTTCTTTTAAAATGATAGAGACCTCTCAGTCATCTCCCACAAATACTTCTTAATTCTTTGATTAAAATATCAAATACGTGCTGATGGAATAGCGTGAAAGGAGTGTAACATAATATTTTGAATAAAAATATTACAAATATTCGAGAAGAAGCTAGATAATATAATTATTTTCATGCTACAAATAACTTCATGTATAAAAATAATGTATAAATAAAAAGGCAATGAATCGGAAAACAAATCCTGTTCACACACTCGCACGCATTCTAAATATATATCAAATCAAAAATACACCAAGAGTCATGCCAAGAGTGTCCAGTTATCCTCGTCAGTTTTTGTACACATCCACCCTACAACAACAGAAGTTTGGACCACATTTTAATGCCTCACAGCCAGCCTTTTCTCCATATTTATAGACGACCATATTTTTTCCATGGTTTTCAAAGATGTGTAGTGCCTGATAACATGTTGCCCTACAATAGAAATATTAAAGTTGCTATTTGACATGTCATCATGTACCGGTAGTAAGGTAGTTGTGCAGCAGCAGCAGCAACAACAACAACAACAACAAAAGTTGACTTACGCATAATAAGATTTGGATGATAGAGGTGGCAAGACAAGTCCTGCTAGTTCGTTGCGACACCAATCATTGCAGGACGGTGAAGTTTGACTACAGTTCCTGGTAACGGCAGAGAAGTATCCTTTATGTAAATTTTCCGAAGTACCAAGGGCAGTACAAGTTGCCTGTGCAATAGACTGAGCAATGGCACGATGCATGTCTTCGGAATGGGCTGCATGGTCGTGTGTCGAGCCTGAGTCTGTCTGTGTGGCTGTGTTAGATGTCTGTGTACGACAGAACTGCAATACTGGCGACAAAATATTATATAAGATAATAATAATAATAATAATAATAATAATAATAATAATAATAATAGTAAATATATATATATACACCGAATGACAACACCTTCGACAGTGGTTACCAAGACCACATAGACGAGCAATTTGACCTTATTTGTACGCAGGTATCGTCGGATGATGATTTACCAGGTGGCGAGGTCAGTAGTGATGACGTAGTAAAAGCATTGCGTCAGTTGAAAACACGAAAAGCTCCCGGTGACGACAACTTTACCAATGAACATCTCAAATTAGGAGGTGATGACGTTATTACTTGCCTATTAAGACTTTTCAGAGCCATTATGAAGATAGGCAAAATACCATGTGTGGAAAGGCGGGCTCATAGTGCCGATTTACAAGGGCAGCTCAAAAGATAAAAAGTCGTGTAATACATGTAGTTATAGGCCGATAGCTCTGCTGTCGTCTCTGCTTAAAACATTCGAATATATTCTGAAGTCTCGTATTGAGTTAGTCATAGGTCAGAATTTTCCCAACGACCAACAACAGGGTTTTCAAGCTAGTTTAGGTTGTTTGACTGCATCTTTTAATGCACAGGAAACAATCCTTCACAATATTGAAAACGGAAGTAACGTATACGCTTGCTTTTTAGACACACAGAAAGCCTTCGACACTGCATGGCGACATGGTCTACATAGCGACATGGTCTACTTGTAAAATTACATAGACTTGGGGTTGGAAGTCCATTATGGTCTTTGATTCGTGACTCACATACGGATACAACGAGCTCCGTTATAGTTAATTACAAACAGTCTAGGTGGTTCCCTGTATTACAAGGTGTGAGACAAGGTGGGGTGACTTCTTCTCTCTTGTACTTGGTTTTTATAAATGATCTGGTATGTGAATTAGAAAATACTAATGCTGGATTTGGTATACTTGACATCACCAGTAATTGTCCAACACTAGCCGATGATATCATGTGTATTGCAATATCACCAGCTCGCTTACAGGCAATGCTAAACGTAGCATATCAGTACTCTAAGCGCTGGAGGTTCAACTTCAATGCTGACAAGTCATGTATACTTTGTTTCCGAGCAAAAGGAAACAGATTCATACAACAATCTACCTGGTCCTTAGGTGATGCCATTATTCCTTGTAAAGATACTTACAATCACCTAGGAGTTGTGATCAATAACAAATGCAGTCTTGTGGACAGAATTTTATTGGCATGCGAAAAGGGAAAAAAATCTTATTTTTCTATTGTGAATATGTTTCATTCCATGGCTAACCCCCTTACCGTGTCCCATTTATACCAAACGGTTGTGCGGCCATCTGTTATAAACGGGTGAGCTCTGGAATGGTCTATCTCCACAAGATATTAGTCGTCTTTCCGTTTTTCAACACTTTGTCAGCAAAAATGCCCTCGGTCTCCCCACAAGGACAAGATCCGACATGGCCGAAAGTATTGTCATATGTAATATGGATAATTTTTGATCATTACCACATTCATTAGGACTATATATATAATTGATCAAAAATTATCCATATTACATATGACAGTATGCTTGACCTACTCCCTCAGAAATTGACTCGCGCAAGCTTCTCTTCTTTGGGAGACTTTGTCGTCTCGAAGAACATTTTCTCCCCAAAGGATATTTCTCATAAGATTGTTCTCTTTTATTGAATGTCTTTCCAACAAACAGCGTGGATTTATTCCTGACATCATTAGTTTACTATATCAGTACCAATTGATAGATTACTTAAAAAGCTGGTTTGCAAATGGTATTTTTCCCGACAAAACCTCATGGAAAAGGGTTGTCAGAAATACCGTGTCATCGCATTACACAGACGCGCGTGATAGTCGTGTTGCTAGCGATCCCGACTTCTCTCAATTCCATTCAACTTAATCGTCCAGCATCGCTATGGACATTACCTGCTATCTCCATGTTATCGCAAAACTCTGTAGTTTAGTTCCAAATGACTTAATTCAATAATGCATATTATGCGGTCGTCAATTTTACGATGTATTTTGCCATGCTGCCTGCGCTTGTTCAGCTACTTGTGCTAGACGTGAAGTATGGTGGTCCGTGATCATTAATGATTTTGATCTTCAATTATGTGCAGAATTGTGTTCTCTATCGGAACAAGAATTGTATTTAACTCTGATAGGAAGAGATGTTGTCACTGTTTTAAGTGAGGAAGCTCTATGCAACTTCCGCTTCCTAAATTTTACTTTCGTTAGTGACGCATGTGGTTTATACAACCGCAATATGCGTATAATACAATCTGTATAAATAACCTACAATGAAAATTGACATTTGTCACTTGCAATGAACATTGACATTTGTCACTTGCCTTCAATTATGAACTTGAACATTTTCTTACCAGTAGAAGGCAATGTGCTTATGTTTGCATGATATTTCTTTTGTATATGAAATCCTTCTCTTAAATATTACACCTTTTCAATTTCTATTGTCTATGATGTTATCTACAAATTGAATTTTCTACTTATTGTAATAATCTCTGTCTCAGAGGAAATAAAGATTGAATGAAAACAAAAGCAATTTTTAAAAAAGTATAGCTTGTTTCTTTTTATTGTTTACTGCAGCCCGGGTTTACTTTGCCTACATGGCAGCATGCCCGTGTTTACTTTGCCTACATGGAAGCATGCCCGTGTTTACGTTATCTACATGGCAGCATGCCCGTGTTTACTTTGCCTACATGGAAGCATGCCCGTGTTTACTTTGCCTACATGGCAGCATGCCCGTGTTTACTTTGCCTACAAGGAAGCATGCCCGGGTTTACTTTGCCTACATGGCAGCATGCCCGGGTTTACTTTGCCTACATAGCAGCATGCCCGTGTTTACTTTGCCTACATGGCAGCATGCCCGTGTTTACTTTGCCTACATGGCAGCATGCCCGTGTTTTACATTGTCTGTAGACCAGGAGCCTTATTCACAAAGAAACTTAAGTCTAAGTCTGACTTGTACATTGACTTGTCTTACTTTAACTAGCCAGAGGTATATCACGTGCCACTGTGTTCCATGACATAAGATCTCTGATATTATTTTGCCTATCTGACGGACAGAAGGAAGATGATATATCAACACAGAAAATTCATTTCTGACTGCCTGGATGGAACCGCTGATTTTATATACTACAAATCAGTAAAAAGGCCGCCACTAATAGTATTTCATGTAATTGAAATAAAGGGGTTATGTTTAACCTCTGTTAGCTTATTCAGTGGTCATTGTTGACGGTCGGTAGTTTGTATCCGGGTAACAATAAAAGGCCGATATTATATCTGTCGGGGGTCTGTAGTTTGTACCCAAGAGACAACAAAAGGTCGATATTATATCTGTCGGGGGTCGGTAGTTTGTATACAGGAGACAACAAAAGGTCGATATTATATCTGTCGGAGGTCGGTAGTTTGTGTCCGGGTGACAAGGAAAGGTCGATGTTATATCTGTCGGAGGTCGGTAGTTTGTATCAAGGTGAAAACGAAAGGCCGATATATTATCTGTCGGTAGTTTGTGTCAGAGTAACAAGGAACGGTCGATATTATATTTGTTCTAGTTCGGTAGTTTGTGTCAGGGTAACAAGGAACGGTCGATATTATATTTGTTCTAGTTCGGTAGTTTGTGTCAGGGTAACAAGGAAAGGTCGATATTATATCTGTCGGAGGTCGGTAGTTTCTGCCAGGGTAACAAGGAACGGTAGGGATCGAGTGTTGATAGTATGCGTCCGGATATCAAGGAGGGATCGAAAGTCGGTAGTATGCGTCCGGATATTATATCTGTCGAAGTTCAGTAGGTTAATTGTGTCCGTGGAGCAGGGAGGGGCCGACATTATATCTGTCGAAGTTCAGTAGGCTGTGTCCGTGGAGCAGGGAGGGGTCGATATTATTTCTGTCAAACAATGGTGTTTGTCAGCATAGTCCGATTATCGTTTTGCTAAATTATTTATCACCACCACGTAGGTAAGATAATCTTTATTTGATACTGAAGAACAAAAGAATATTTATCTCTAAACCTATGCATACAAGGTGTTTGCAGTACAGAGTATTTAGACTTGAATAGTTAAACGGACTGCCATGCGAGTGTTTTACAAAATCTGACAGGGTATCGGCGAATACCCTGTCAAAAATTGAGTTTCACTGCGACAGTAAGATATAGCTTACATAGTAATGATTTCAGTCATAAGACATCACAAAACTTACATAGTAAGGTAGTTAGCAAAAAAGAATCTCAATATATTTTTTTCAAAACATCCTTAATCTTGCTGTTTATACAAATTAAAAAATATGTATATCTTACCGGACAAAGTGATCACCACTGCAAAAGTGTTCATTGTAGTTGCTATGTCCCGAGCATTTACCGGAGGTGAAGTAGGTTCTCCTTATATACGTTCTCTATAACGCCTTCGCGATACCTGGGACAATTTACGTAAATGGTTATGCCTCATTTATTCTCGTGCATAATCTAGCAAAAACAATTCTTGTTAAAACAAGGGAAAAAGTGAAACGTAACCTGTCATTGATTGAACACTTTTAAAACAGATAGAATATGAGGCGCTCCGTCATTACGTCATTACTTTTACTTGAACGGTGTGCAAATTTAGTGCGTAGCGTAGTCGCATGTTTCTAAAGTTGAATAATTGTATGGATTATGTTTGGTTTTATCTTAGAAATGTAAAGCCGTGTGCATTTAGGTCATGTGCATTGTAGCCGTGCGTAGTATATATTTTAATTGGTGTGTATGATACATTTATTCAATTTGTCCATGTCGTTAATTCTTCCATCTTCCAAGTTTTTATTTCTAATTTTGAAATTGATGTTTTACAATGGTTGCGGAAATTATTATTGTATCTACCCTTATTGTGTGGGACAGAGTTTGATGCTAGCGCTCACTCACTTGCGTGTTACCCGTGGAAGCCAATGCATTAATGTTTAACAAAGAAATTATAAGAATGAGCAAATATGATAAATTTGTTGAAATGTGCATCTGGTGAATGTGAATGTGAACAAAATGAATGTTGGTATAAATAGTATTTTTGTAATTACAGTCGCATCTGATTCATTATCAGATGAAAATAAATATCTTTATATCATAGAACTTTTCAAATATTTTCATTCATCATATAAGTTTTTTATATTAATCTTATTGACACTAGGAAAAGAAAAACCACAGGTCTTTCTACCATTTAAAATATGATTGTATGTAGTAGAGAAAGAGATATGATTCTAACTTTTGACTCATATTAGGGAAAAGGTGACATGACGACATATTGGCTTGAAGGAAAGTGCATGAATGGAACGAGAGATAACTCTGATCATAAAGATAAAGAAAATCAGGAAAACACAGAGGATACACAGCAAAGGTCATCGACGTCTCTAGCCAACTCCATGGATAAACTATTAAAAGAATTCATTGTAGAGTGCTAACGAATGAACACTTTACGCTATATCATCATCATCATCATCATCATCATCATCATCCACAACAACAACAACATCATCGTGGTTGCCGTCATCACCACCATTGTCATTACCATCATCGTCAACATCCTTCTCTTCTTCCTGTGACTTCATTATCGTCGTCGTCGTCATCACCACCATTGTCATCATCACCATCGTCATTATCCTCCTCTTCTTTCTGTGACTTCATCATCGTCATCATCGTCGTCGTCGTCATCACCACCATTGTCATCATCACCATTGTCATCCTCCTCCTTTTCTTCCAGTGACTTCATCATCGTCATCGTCGTCATCGCCACCATCGTCAATATCCTTCTCTTCTTCCTCTGATTTCATCATCGTCATCATCGTCGTCGTCGTCATCACCAACATCGTCATTATCCTCCTCTTCTTCCAGTGACTTCATCATCGTCATCATCGCCGTCGTCGTCATCACCACCGTTGTCATTACCACTATCGTCATTATCCTCCTCTTCTTCCTGTGACTTCATCATCGTCGTCGTTGTCATCACCACCATCTTCAATATACTTCTCCTTTTTTCTCTGACTTCATCATCGTCATCGTTGTCGTCGTCCTCAAATATGATTTCAAAATGTTGATATATTTGTAAATAATCAGGATTATTAGAACATGTATGTATACATGTATATGTAACTTTTAGTGAATGACTTAAATACAAACACAGGCTACCCTTTTCTGGATAACTTTGTACAACGAGGGATAAACATACAATAGAAAACTTCATCTCCTAATATTTTTCTAGATATTTTAATAAACTGTATAAAGTTCACATTTTATGAATATAATACTACAAGAACTTATGGCAGATGCGAGTACATATGTATGTGATTTTAGAGTAAAAGTAAATTATCATTGTGAGATTCAGTAGAGATTTTTACACCCAGTACTAGTGTACCCTACTACCATTAAGTTATCTATACAATATGGGTCAACTCTGCAATTAGATTGGAACCTAAAACGGAAGGCCTTGAGGTCTATCTCGTAATGCATTACTATGATGTTGGTGTTTTAGCTAAAATCGTTTAAGTGAATATTTAAAAAATACCAAACATAGTATCGTAGTACCCAATGTCCTTTGCTAATAAAGTTAATTTTCACAATGGTTTGTGTGTCTCTGTGTACTTTTGTTTGCTTGTTTGTTTTGTTGTTTTTTCCCGTTAGTTTTTATGATAGAATTTCAAATTCACTGATTTTCTAAAAATCATAAAATTCTTCCAAATGATTGAAATTGGGTCAAACATTCTATTAGATCTGAATCTAAAACGGACTACTTTGAGGTTTTACCACATGTACATTTATATACATATATTTCGTGAGAGGATGTCCCATACATCAGTGTGTTTCTTTTTCATAGATATATTGGTCATTAATCTTTTGTCAGTTCATGGCAGATTGAAAGTTTTACTATTTCCACTCAAACCAAAACTCCTTCACTAGTGCTAAAATCCATGGAAGTCAATCCACACTCATTTGATATTTTTTAATTCAGTACTGAAGCGATCACGAAACCTCACACATAGTCATGCTATTCTGCCTCCTTTCATAGAGACATCTTAAAAGGCGATATTTATTATCATAAGCCAGCAATAGAGGACCAAGATCGGAAATATTCATTAATTTGGGATTGTATTCGTCCCCCCACAAAATCATTACGCACAAGTAACAGGCGAGTTGACCCATATGTGTAATGTATTAGTGTCATTTAAGTATTTTTTCTGAAATGGTTTTTGTGAATATTTTGGATTTCATTCAGAAGTTACAATAATTGGTGTTAATTTCTGTTTAAAACTATGTTTATTTTTTGTGTTTTTCAATCCTCTGTCAATGCCTTGTGCGAAGCAATAAATAATACTTATCAGTTTGTGTTTTCTTCTTGAGTCTACGTGGACCTAAAAAAACTATGAAGTTGAATGTTACACGTCAATTTCTTGTTTTTGTTTGACTTGAATTAGAGGTCAGGGACTGTGTGCTTGACTTGTTATTAGAGGTCTTAAGTACCGGATCGTGTGCTTGACTTGGGACCAGAGGTCTTAAGTACCGGATTGCGTACTTGACTTGGTATCAGAGGCCTTAATACCGCATTGTGTGCTTGACTTGGGACCAGATATTCTTAAGTACCGGATTGTGTGCTTGACTTGGTATCAGAGGTACTAAGTAACGGATTGCGTGATTGACTTGGGACTAGAGGTCCCTGATTGTATGCTTGACTTGGAAATCTTAAGACCCGGATTGTGTGCGTGACTTGGGATCAGAGGTCCCGGATATTGTGCTTGACTTGGGGTCAGAAGTTTGGGATTGTGTGCTTAACTTGACATCAGAGGTCCTGGATTGTGTGCTTGACTTGGGATCAGAGGTCCCGGATTGTGTGCTTGACTTGGGATCAGATGTCCAGGATTGTATGATTTACTTGGGATAAGAAGTCCTGGATTGTGTGCTTGACTTGATATCAGAGGTCCTGGATTGTGTGCTTGGCTTTGGATCAGAAGTCCCGGATTATGTACTTGACTCAGGACATC